>JACVVK020000069.1:310000-425000 GCA_018292915.2 Batillaria attramentaria
TTGATCCTATTTTCTGTGTGCAACATGAAGGACCAGACACAGTTTTCCAATTACCACTGGTAAATCGACACTCGACAAACACGAAAATAAAAGCTGCAGCCCACCACTTACACACACGTGCACGCGCAATTATACGGGTATCTATCCAAACCAGAAAAAACGAAACCGCCAATCCACGTAATCTGTAAATGCCATCAACACGTAAACGAGATCGTCCTTGTGGGATAAACTAATTCATCATACATTAATATTACCCTGAGTTATCCCTGATGCTTGTTTCTGGGGGTATCGAGAAGCTTCAGCCAATTCAGAAGTGGATGATAAGCCTCGTACGGTGCTATGCTGATCCTGTGCCTCAATCTCCCCCCCCCCCCCCCCCACACACACATATCCCCAACGGTACTCTCAGCAGAAACAAATGTTCCAGGGTGTATGGTCACATTTAAACCTTCACTGTTGTACTGTTGTACGAAGGTGAAGGTTAAAAAATCGAATGCAAACCGTACATCACGCGCAAATCTACATGCAATGACACTAAAAACGCACACACCAACACGCGCTGACACTAAAAACGCACAGGTTTGCCCCCCCCCCCCCCCCCGCCCTTCCCACACACAGACATTCCCTCCCTTTCCCCGGCACCCACCACAAGATCTTCCACCTCCATACCCAGGACTTACAGAGCGAGTCGAGAGTTCCCGTGCTGACCGTGCTCGACCTCCTGTCCTCCGTGGACCTGCTGAGCAGCTGCTGGGTCACCTTCTTGTCCAGCTGCACGCTGTGCCGCTTGCGGCCCGCCCTCGCCCGGTAAGCCTCCTCGCCGCCCTCGTCCAGGTTCTGCATCTTCTCCGCCTCATGGAGGTTCTTCTCGAAGTTCTCGGAAGAGCTGTTCCGGAACGTGAGGAGTCGTTTGGCCAGCATGGTGACTGCGGATGTGTCTCAGACTGTTCTCTCGCGTAAAAGATGTATGAGGTAATCCTTTGGGAGAGGTTTCCTTGGGAGAAGCCTCTTTAGCAGTCTCTTGTTCTTCGAACACTGCCTGCCTGTCCACACAACAATCCCGATGGACCCTCAGCCTAGGAGAAGGCTCTCTCGGAGAAGTCAGTTCTGTGAGAAGCCCCAATGGGAGAATTCTCTTTAGGACTGAGTCTCTTGGGAGAAGTTTCTTTGGGAGAAGTCTCTTTGGTAGACGTCTCTCGTCTCTCTCCAACACAAACCGACACAACAACACTGCCTAACAAAACAGTGCGACCTGGAAGTCCTGTTGCAGCTGCTCAGCTGTCTAGTTGCTTGATAACGCTGGGTACTCGTCGGGCGTTTTAGTATTTGAACTGAAACTGGTAACAGGCTTCCGTCCCTATCTCTCGCGACTGAGAAATGTTCCCCGTTGAGTGTGGATGGTTAGAGAACACTATTGTAGCGCCCTTCCCCCCGGCACAGTTATCTACTGACGACAAAGTACTCCTCAAAGGCTTGGGATGGTCACGAGAACGATGGGCGGCAGGCCTTCAGCAGACGGTACATTCCAAAGTCTTTCGCAAGGCATCTGGAACCGCTCGCTTCACAATACTGTAAGGCTGACAGTGTCACCAGCGTGTACACGTGTACAGTCCACCAAACTGCACTCCGTTATCACTATCAGAGAGTTCTGTCGGTGCACACAAAAGTACCACCCATGACACGCGTGTAGATTTGAGGATGTTTCGCCACTGATCCGTTCTGCACAAACATGCACTTAACTGTAAACACACGAATCGCCCCCCTAAAAAAAACTTGACCCGCTGTGTAACAAGCCAGATCCGGCTACCTACGACATTACGTCGCTTGCTGTCACTGTTCAACTGGTATCGGCCGGTAACGAATAGACACTAAAAAGTCCTAGTTTTAGTTTGTAGGAAGCTCGAACGGGTACCTCGGAACTTTGACCTACATCGGCCTATCCTCTGCACGAAAGTAGCCCACTTTTACCTGAACGCGTTGCCAGGCTGTGCTCAGGTATAGCGCAGCCACAAGCGGATAAGACTGTTCTTAGTCTAGTCAGCCTGCCAGCGTCCTAAAAAAAACAAAAAAAAACAACCTGCTTTCCTAAACAACATGCATGACGCGCGTGCTGGGTTATGAGTAAAAGATGCTCAGTTTCCTTTCAACTACCACAGCTCTCTTTCTCTCTCTGGTCGACCAGCATGCGGCTAAATAACCGATTATTTCCTACCGCAAGAAACAAAACCAAAACAAATCAGCATTCCTGAACAACTTGCACAGAGTGCGTGCTGGGTTACAGGTAAGAGATGCTCTGTTTCCTTTCACTTTCAGCTACCACTGCTCCCCCCCCCCTCTCTCTCTCTCTCTCTGATCGACCAGCGTGTGGCAAAATAACCGATCGTTTCCTACAGAAAAAAACAAACCAAACCCAAAACAGGTTTCCTAAACAACTTGCACAGCGTGCGTGCTGGGCTACGAATAAAAAAATGTTCTGTTTCCTTTCAGCTACCACTGACTGTTCTCTCTCTCTCTCTCTCTCTCTCCCAGCGTGTAGCAAGAACCGATAATTTCCTACAACAATCTTGCCTGACTGCAAAACCGATCTTTGCCTGACAAAAAAAAAAAAAAATTCTCGCTCGACGATAAAACTCACTGCGACTACTCGTTGGCAGATTATTACTTTTGTTTTTCTTTCGTCTCGCCATCTCACTCTTTCGATAACATGGTAGCCGAATAACCGATCATTACCTGCAACTATCTCGGCTGACTGCTAAAACTGATTTCCCGCCTGACTGTACTACTGATTGGGACAATACTTGCTGGTACATGTACGTCATTACTTTTTCTTCCCCTTTTCGTCTCGCCCTCTCGCTCACTCGATAACCTTCGATAGCCAAATAACCGATCATTACCTGCACCTATCTTGCCTGACAGCGAACTGATTTCTCGCCTGACTTTAAAACTGATTGCGACTTTACTCGCCGGTTGAGTATTACTTTTTTAAATTTTCTTTTTTTATCTTTTGTCTCGCCCTCTCTTTCGGTTACCGTTTGGCAGAACAACCGATCACTTCATACAACTGTCTTGCCTGACTGCAAAACTGTTTCCTCGCCTGACTGTAAAACTGATCGCAACTAAACCTACTGGTAGATTATTACTCCCCCACTCGCCTGTCACCACCGCCGCTCGCCGAATCTCAACTAACGCACAACAAGGCACAAAGGGGATTATTACTCATTCTTATTAGACGCGCTTGCATGCGGGGAGCTGCCCGATATAGCCAATTATTCCGGGCGACATGGCGTGCGACGATCAACACAGAACAGAACAGAGGTCCCGCAGACGGCTAAATATATAGCATACTCCCACTTCGGCCTGTCTGTATGTGCCTGCCACTAAGGAGCGGAAGAAGAAGAAGAAACAGAAAAAGCAATTTCTATTTCGTGTCTGATCAGCCAGTTTCTTATCTTTGACGCCGCGGTCTGCGAGGCGTCCACCTCTGAAGGCCACTTAGCGCGCAAATCTCCTGTTCCAAAAGGCAGCGTTTCCTAACAACACCACTAAGAAGTGACTCTAAGAACCAATGAACGAATCTGACAGAGCTCATGTCACGAACTCACCTCTTGAAACACACTCCAGGGACCTAAGATTAGAACTTTACCTGAACTGGAGTAAGCGTCTTGAAATTACACCCCAATCAAGCAGGCAGAACTTCCGAACAAAATTCTCTACATGTAACAGCACTAGGAAATGACTCTTAGACCTCAATGAACAACGCTGACACAGCTCTCGAACTCACCTCTTGAAACACACACCCCAGGGTACTGCAAACAAAACTCTACCTGAACTGCAGGAAGCGACTAGAAAAACTCACCCCAATCACCCAGTTCCTTAGGTCTCCTTATACAAAAAATTCAGTAACACCAGCGACTGTTAGTCCCAGTGAACTGAACGACATTGATACTGCTCTGGAACTCACCTCTCGAAACACACTTGAGAGCAATCAGCAATGTAACTCTACCTGTTGTGTAGAATGCGACTAAAAAAACTGTTCCCCGATCAAGACACGGTCCCGTCGCTCTTCTTGTAAGACGTTTCGTAATCCTCTGGCCGAAAAAGAAAAATCTTCCTCTTGTACCGGCCGTTCCAGCGTTAGAGCATACGTCACGCTTCAGCGAGAACCAGCACTCCGCCTGCAAGCGTGCTCAATGAAGCGGAAAGCGGATCGATAGCGGCTTAGAAGAAGGCCGACCTAAGTAGACAAAAAAGAAAAAGAAACTACACTGTGCACACCTTCAGCCCGCCAGCGTAGGTCGCTACACTGACTGAGCCAATAAAAAGTACAGCTCGCGCGAAGGAGCCGCAAACAAACCAGGCACCTTACACAGGGCCACAACAACAAAACACACTTCCGTGTCAAGCATTACGCACATGCCCACCCTAAGTTCGACGACCGGCTCTTTCTCTCACTCCCGGTGCTGGTACCGTGTTCTCGGATTGAACTAGCGTCTGAACAATACACTGACGGCACGCAGTGCTGGCAAACACAATAAAACACGTATATATATATAGCGGTACCTGAAGCTAGAAATGTCAGCTACTGTATTTTCGCTGCCGAGCGGCCCGACTGAGAAACATTCATCCCCAACGGGCTGTGAAGCTCAGTAGGTTAGTGGCACACACGTATGTTATGACGCAAAATCAGCGCCTGCGTTCTAAATGTTGGGGTGCTAGGTGGAATCAAGTTGGCAACACGTGGTTGCCCTGAGAGACAATAGTGACTATTCACCTCTCCCTCTCTTGTCGCTTGAGAACTGCACTATATATATATATATATGTGTGTGTGTGTGTGTGTGTGTGTGTGTGTGTGTGTGTGTGTGTGTGTGTGTGTGTGTGTGTGTGTGTGTGAGAACACCGGCTCTGTGACTGACAGGCACCACAACAGACAATTAAAATTTCATGGGAATCGAAGTCTGCACCCGATCGTCAAACCAAACACAGGTTGGACAGCAAGCTGGCAACACGTGATTGCTCCGAAAGACAGCAGTTACTTGTTCACATCTCTTGTCCCTGCTTGAGAAATGCTTGAGAATTTCATACACGTAAGAGAAGCACAGCCGTCCTCTGTGACTGAGGAGGGCGACAACAACTGATATTACATCAAAGGCTGAACCTGACAGATCCGTTGTCAAACCAAACACAGGTTGAAGTCAGCACAACATTGCTCTGAAAGACAACAGTGACTGCCTCACTTCTCTTTCAGCCTGAGGACTGTATACACGTGAGAGAAGCTCTGGCTCTGTGAGTGAGAGTATGCCGGAAACCAAACAGCGGAATCGAAGAGTGCACCTGACAGATCTATCGTGAGACTAAACACAGGTTGAAAGTCAGAGCAAGTTGGCAACACGTGGTTGCGTTAAGAACTGAATACACGTGACAAGCACTGACTCGGTCAGCGAGACTGAGAAGGACGGAGACCACAAGCCGATAAACAGCAGAATCGAAGACTACACCTGACAGATCCGTTGTCAAAACCCAAACACGGATTGAAATCAGAGCAAGCTGGCAACACGTGGATGCTCTGAAAAACAGTAACTTACTCACACCTCCTCTCTTCACTTGAGAACTATATACACGTGAGAATTAGCACTGAGTCGGCGAGTCCGATGGGAACCACAAGGCTGATGATAACACACACCGGAATCAAAGACTGCACCTGACAGATCCGTCGTCAAAACGACAAACACGCGAACAACAAACACTGGAATCCTCAATGCAGTTTGCTGTCTAGAAACGTGAGAAATTCTCTGGTTGGAAACACATGTCCGACAGAAAAACGCGGGCTCGTGTTAGTTTTGAACGCCGGTTTCACAGATATTCGCACGCAGAGGACTCAGTCGATGCGAAGGAGCGAGACAGAATCAATTCGATCTGGCCACCGGGTAGTCGATCAGAGAGGATGGCGAGGCGAAAGGGGAGGGGCTTACATTGTGGAGGAAAGGGGAAAACTGCTTAATCCTTAAAGCGCATAAATATTCTACGATGTCGCCTTGGCAGAGATGTACATACATCACAGGGTTGTTATTCTGGGGTTGATCTGTATTGGCGTTTCTCCACTTTCCAAAACCTGACACTGAGGCCGGCGAGTATTTGCAAACCGGCCGGACGGCAGCGGCGTCGGATTCGCCACCAAAACAAACACGTAGATTCTCTGTCGTTACAATCGATAAGCTTTAGAATCTGATTTTCAATGAATCGCGTGATGCTTACACTCACAACATTGCCTACATTCCGACCACCATTACACACTGGCGCGAGAGAGATGCTGCTTCACTTGGGAAAGAACTGACGACTTAATACTGAGTATTATCAGCATCAGTCAGTCGCCTAATAGCACTTCAACACTATCAGCCGGTGCTTCCTATACACTCTTCCCGGATCGCAACTATTCACCAGCTATTTCTATCCATCAGCGCTCTGTACGTTACGTCGAGGCAAAAATGCGCATCCTCAACCCACGATCCAAAGCCAGCACACTGAACTATTCGCGAAAGCGCTGGGCGATCGCGACCCTCGGCTTATGGTACGCCCGCTCTGTCAAAACAAACGCTGACAGGCACCGATCAACACAACTGTTAGTTGTGTTTTGCACAGCTATGAAGTTGTAATTTGCGTCGCTCATTGCTTGCGTGTGTCACAGAGGAAAAATAACAGGTTTGTGGTTTTTAGTGCTGCGAAATTTCCGCATGGGGGTGGGAAAAAACCCCAATACAAGCCAAGACATAACTTACAGAAACTGACGTGCAGTGTGTGACGTACTTGTTCGTCCCAGTGCTCTATCTGGCGGCACCGCACGAGAAAAAGCAAATGAAATCTACCGTAGGAGTTATTTCAGTCCTCAGAAGAGATGTTTTACGAGACTGTGTACGTCAAGGAAGCGACTTTTTTTCACGCACACAGCACAACACTGAAAGTGCACCACCACACGAACTCAGTGTACTGGCGAGACACTGCATTCGCACACTGTTCGTTACTAGTGTTAGTGGTATACACTGCACACGCGCTGTGCCTGCGACGGCAGAGAAGCTGAGCGCGAAAGAGGGGAGAGGGGAGGGGGGAGCGAGGGCGGAGGGCTTTGCCGGGATCGATGCGATCGATCGCGAACGCCGATGATGCAGTTACAAGCTAGACTAGGTCAGAGGGAAAAGGGAAACCCCTCTCCCACGGAAGCAGGACCACACAGGACATGTAGGCTAAGCCTATTGCCATAAAACAGCATCGCAGGCCACCTGTACTCTCACCGGAATCGGCAAGCGCGGGGAACTGTGAAAAGACTATGAGGACCCCTACGGTAACTGTGGTTCCTGTTCCTGTCTTGACAATCATGTTATTTTAGCCGTAGCTACGGAACCTACAGACGTAAGACCGCACGATACGTAGGTCAGTTTATTTTCATGCGGTGCTTAGCATCGCAGGTCACGTGTACTTTCACCGAAGTCGGCAACCAAGAATCGTCAGTTAGAAGACGGTGGTAAATGTAAGCTGGGAAAAATGGTAGCTGGGATCCCTATTTGCTGTCCTGACTATCATGTAACAGCTCTAGCTATGAGAGCATAGGATGCGTCGCCCACGAAGAGCTATACATGCCTCACACTGTCCTGACCATGTCCTGCTAACTGTAGCTATGGGACACATCGCTCACGCTAAGAGAGCTACAGGAGACGCCCGTTGCTGTCCTGACCATGTCCTAACACCTGCAGCTATGGGACGCGTCGCTCACGCTAAGCTACAGGCGAAACTTGTTGCTGTCCTGACCATGTCCTGCTAACTGTAGCTATGGGACACATCGCTCACACTAAGAGAGCTACTGACAGGAGACGCCTGTTGCTGTCCTGACTTATGTCCTAACACCGGCAGCTATGGGACGCATCGCTCACGCTAAAGCTACAGGCGAAACCCTCGTCGAAACCCTCGTTCTCCAAGCCTGCTTTGAAACACACCTACCAAGAATTTGCCGAGAATTGTGTGTGTGTG
Source organism: Batillaria attramentaria (assembly GCA_018292915.2). Taxonomy (NCBI): domain Eukaryota; kingdom Metazoa; phylum Mollusca; class Gastropoda; family Batillariidae; genus Batillaria; species Batillaria attramentaria. The sequence goes on from JACVVK020000069.1 coordinate 318,017, forward strand.
TGTGTGTGTGTGTGTGTGTGTGTGTGTGTGTGTCCCTATCCCTCTTTATCTTCCCTCTCTGCTCGTGTCTCCGTCTCCCTCTTTCCGGGCCTTGCTTAGCCTACTGGCCCTGCGACTACCACCACCGACCAACACCATTACGATACGAGTCGGGGACACACAAGTGCAATGGTTTTCACCAACTAGCAACGCGCTTTGTTGAAGTCCCGCTCCTACAGCTGCCCCTAGTGCCGCGACGGTGATTATCCAACATCACAAGAAAACATCCAATGAAATTCCAATTCCAGAGTTCCAACATCGCAGTCATTACACAGTTGACAAGTTGCGAAATCTCGCGCTCTCTCTTCCACTCTGTGTCCCCCTCCCCTTCCCCCCTGGGAGGGTTGGGCCCACCAGCTGCGTTAATAATGCCGATACAGCAATCGACCGGCGTTCTAGTTCCGAGCCACCAATACCCGTGGTTCTGTTAAGGCAAGGAGAAAATGATCTATAGATTGCCCATACTTCACTTCCAGCACATGAGAGGCGCCGATACGTCATCCGATGCATCCAATGCTTGCAACTCCGGTGGGTAACGTGACAATGGTGGGGGAGAAAGTGTGTGGTGGTGTAACTTGCAGTGGTGTGTGTGTGTGTGTGTGTGTGTGTGAGACAGTGTGTGTGTGTGTGTGACAGTGTGTGTGTGTGTGTGTGTGTGTGTGTGTGAGACAGTGTGTGTGTGTGTGTGTGTGTGTGTGTGTGTGTGTTGGGAAAGGGAGGGGAGGGGGGTGCTGTTGGTAACTGTCGAGTTCCAGTTCTTGGAAAGGCGAAAGGCCAAAAGGTTGCCTTGGATCGCACTTGTATTAATAATATTATTGAATCTTATCGGGTTTTGATGTTTGCATGCGTGGGTGCTTTACAGTTTAAGTCCTCTGTCCAGCGACCCAAGACGAGGACCAACTGGAAAAAAGGGCCATGCAAATTTTGGCCCAGACGGGTTTCAAACCCGGAACCTTCTGGTTTCGAGTCTCTGATTCTGCAGCCGGTGAAAGGCGGCGGGTGGAGAGAGTGTTTGGGAGCTTAACGTCCTTTTCCACCACGTGATAGCAAAGTCGGGGCAACGAGGAAAAAGGCCAGCACAATAACAACTGGTCCCAGCCGGGATTCGAACTCACGACCAGAGCACTGAAAGTGCAACAATCTACCACTCGGCTATCCCGGCTCACCGGTGAAAGGAGGCGGCAGACGGTAGACTGTAGTTTAGCAGCTGCACACTCAAACTAAATCTCCATACAAAAAAAAGGTCAAAACCACCAGTCTTTCTTCCTTGTTCTCTTCTTCACCCCCTCATTACCCGGCCTTTACGCCATCCAAACCAACCGCTGACGTCACCGACTGAACGGCTGGGCACTGGTAGAGTGGTATACAGAAGCATTGTATTTGGCAAACGCAGCAAAAAGGGGTGTCTACGAAGCGTGTTATTGCAGGCCACGCACGCTCGATCGGCCAGTCACCTTTTAGAAATCACTTTTCACGGCACGATCTCTCCAGAGGCCTCTCTTTTATTTACTCTCTCCTAGTCCCGTCCCCCTGTTCGTCAATACATCTCTGCGTCTCCTTGCAGCGCCCTTGAGCGGGCCAGAAATGGCCACCTTTTCCGCTCGGCTTTCCTGTCAGTCCTGCTATCGGCGTCTCCCTTTTGCCTCTTTCTCTTACAGCCTCTCTTTGCGCCAAGCTGTTTACTGGTGTTGCGACTATCAATGTCGACCTATATATAGTACACGATTGCTGAGATTCATTAGGACGGGAAGGCAAGACGGCGGGGAGTTGATCCGGTGTTACGTCGATTCAAATGTTTTAAGGACGACTGGTTGCTCCAAGGTAAAGCTACATATGGACACAGGCGTGTTTATACTGTATTAATGTATTACCAAAAGTGTTTTTTTTTTTTTTCTTTCTGGTTGATGAGCAGTCTCTCTCTTTCACGGGTAGCCGAATGGTAGAGCGTTGGACTCTCAATGCTCGGGTCGTGAGTTCGAATCGCGGTTGGGACCAAATATTTGTACCGGCCTTTTTCTCGTCGCCCCTTACGTGATGGAAAAGGACGTTAAACTCCCAAACGCCAAACTCTCTCTTTCAAACCTCAAAACCGAAATCTGAGTACCCAGTAGCAGCGAGGTGATCCATTTGCCTTAATTTTACCGGAGCTTGTTTTGAGCTGTTTTGCATGTGTGTTCGAACAAAAACGTCTTCCGTGTGTAGCACTGGCACAACACCCCGCCATACTCAGTGATCCCCCTGTGCTCCCCGCGCGCTTTTTACTGGTGCTGCGACCACCAATACCGACCAATACGATTGCGAGACTTTTATTCATCGACTGACTGAGGCAGAAGAAGAAGAAGAAGAGGATGGGGACTATTTTTAATGGGGCCTCGGCCTCACGCGGATTTGCCATCCGTTGGATGTGGACAATGCGGGGGAAGACAGGGTTGATAACGTTTTAGTGCCTCGACCTGGCCGTTTGATGAGTCGCATTGATCAGCTAATCACATCAGGCCGCGCCAGGTCGTGCGCCTGCGTACCTTCCGAGACAATTACTGCTGGGTGGAGAGAGCTACTTGGAATCTGATGATGCGTTGCGTTATCCCCCCCCCCCAACCCCCGGTTATCATTTTCGCACCCCCCTCCCCCCCGCCCCCTCCTCCTCTGTGTTGTAAGCAAGTAGGTCGTAGTTTTCTTAGTTTAGTGTTGAACGGCGCGTTCGAAAATTGTTTATTTTAACCAACATCCTACCGTGAAATAAAGCATCGAAGGCAAAGTCTCTCTCTCTCTCTCTCTCTCTCTCTCTCACACACACACACACACACACACACACACACACACACACACACACACACACACACACACACACACACAAAGTGTCTTAATCACCGTTTTGGATGTTTGTTATAGTTTCCATTCAATATTCCACACTGGATTTTGCCCCCCTCTCACTGTGTCCCTTTTGCAAAAGGCCCTTCGGCTTACGCAATAAAACTCTGAATCTGAATCTCTCTCTCTCTCTCCCTCTCCCTCTCTCTTGTATGTAGCTTCAGTTTAGTGCTGAACGGCAAGTTCGAAAAATGGTTATTGTAACCAACATCTTCTACCGTTAAATAAAGCACCTCTCTCTCTCTCTCTCTCGTTGTATGTTTTCTCCTAAGTATAAATATTTTCATTCCGCGGTGGAGCGTAGTAATGAAGCTGTAGCAACGGCTACATGAAAATTGACATCTTGTCAAATCAATTACCGTAGCGAAATAGTGCATTCGTTCATTCTTCTCTCTCTCTCGTAACAGCTGGTATGTAAAATTAAAAGCACTATTTCAGTTCACAGCAACAGCAAACCCAATTTTCAGTGTCCAACTATTTGGGCAGTTAAAGCTGTTTTGTCGACAATTTATGTGGTGCAAATACATTTTTTGTTTTTGTTGTTATTTAATCAAGGTTTACTCAACACATACGCAGAGAGAGAGAGAGAGAGAGAGAGAGAGAGAGAGAGAGAGAGAGAGAGAGAGAGAGAGAGAGAGAGAGAGAGAGAGAGAGAGAGAGAGAGAGAGAGAGAGAGAGAGAGAAATTGAAATAACTTTATTTGAAAACGGTGGAAGTTTTGGTCTTGCAACCAATTTTCAAACTTGCCGTTTTGAAGAACAAACAACTAAACAAAAAAGCCGAGAGGGAGAGAGAGAGAGAGAGAGAGAGAGAGAGAGAGAGAGAGAGAGAGAGAGAGAGAGATGATGATGATGATGATGATGATAATGAAACTTACTTTATTTTCCCAAGCACTCATCCGCATACACATTTAAGCAAGATTCAACGATCCGTGAGCGTTTAAAATCTTACACCTAGGGCCTTTAACGCCACGGTGAAGTTGTGGCCGGTTGCAGTAAATCAGACTGTCCCACAGGCAGAGTTCAACGTCTGCATGAGACGTACGATCAGAAAGCAATGACGCACATGCTGTCACACACATTGATTCTGTCAATTGTATACGGCGGGTCCCTAGGTCGTGCCGTGAAACACAATTCTAAACACAAAAACAAACACACAAAGAGACAGGCTGTTCTCCGCAGACAACCTTCTATTGTTTGCAGAAATTCAATTGTTTCTTCATTTCAAAAGCAACCTGGATGAGTGACCGCTTCTTACAACAGCCGATTCACCTCGATGCAAATGACTGTCTTCAGGGTGCCGGGGGCGGGGAGGGGGAGTAGCGAGGGAGAGGACATAGACACCATCCTCACAAAGATGGCCCAATGAGAAGTGAAATATCTAACGCTTCACACCCCACCCCCTCCCCTCTAAGCTAAAATAATATATGGGACCACCTTTACCTTTTAAAATGCAGAACTGACGTCAACACGTATAGAAAAGCTGTTATAGCCCCTTGACCTTTGTTAACTCACACACACACACACACACACACACACACACACACACACACACACACACACACACACACACACACACACACACACACACACCCGGAACCGTGCAAGTCCCAAGGGGTGATAAAGCTATCGGGCTGTGAGAATCCATTTTCCCCTTTTAGCACCTGGATCAGACGTCATGCCGCCATGGGAAAGCCATAGATCATTTCTTGCCAGCACTGAGAACCGGATTGAAAAGGACCGAGCGGAGGTAATAACAAGGCTCTAGACAGTGACAGACGAAAAACACCATTCCTTCACCTTGATATGTATAACACGATAGGATAGCTTAATACACCCGCCTCATCCGCGGACGTGCCAGCGTGTCCGAGCGTAATGAGTGTGTCTATTGTGAGCTGTGGCATCACCTAGACGTGGGTGCCAGTCGCTCGTACGCATCAAGCCACAGTCAGCAGGAAACTCTTGCTTATACAGTTACACCAATGCCTAGTTTACCAGCATCGGCTGGTTAGGTTTCCTCTCGCTTCAGGTGCGCTTACACCTCATCTTGTGTGTGGAACTGGAAGGTCTTCCTAGGCTCGAGACGAAGGTATTCTGTGTCCGACCACTCTTGTGGCTGAGAAATGTTATACAACAGCAGCCAGTCTCGTAAGAGTGAGACGGAGGTATTCTTTCCAGGCACCTCGCTGACCGACACAGGGTTATATTTACCACAGCTTCAAATCCGCATTGAACATGTGTCACAGGCTGGTTCATTTTCGAAATGTCCGAGTACTTTTTTTTTTTTTTAAACCAAGGTGGACACAATTTCTGAGGAACACTGGACAATATCAAAGACGAATGTCCTATACTTTTGCGGTTAGCCAGGGCATTTCTCCCATATAGTTCCCGCGGATATAGCATGGGAAATGGTCAATGTCGTGCAGTTCTGACGAGCTACTGACACGGCGCGCAGTCGTCAAATCTCGGCCAACAAGTCAGGTACAGAAGTCTGTTTCCATACAAAAATAGAAAAGGAGACAATTTTTTGTTGTTGTTTTATTGGTTTTTTGTTTTCTTTTTGTTTTTGCCTTTTTGTTTTTTGCGACTGCCATTGACCTTAGTTTGTTCTGCTGTGGTTAATATCTGGGCCCGTATGTAAAAGTCGAAGTTAATTTAACCCACGGCTACGGGCCTAACCAAGACTAGGACAAAAGAAACCCAAAAGCAAAATTAAATTAAAAAAAAAAGGAACCGAAGAAAGGAAGAAAAAAAAAATCCTATAACGGCTTAGGCACCTTGCTGAAATGGGCCCGCTTCCTAATTTAAAACAAAAAACAACAGAAAAGTTAACCCTAGAGCTAGTTTATTTCGAGGTTAGACTCTAACCCGGGGCTAAAAGCCCTAAGTAAACCCCAACTATTGCATACGGGCCCAGGCCTTCACACTTAGTACAACTGCTGCACTCGCAGTGCGAGAAGACTTGCGCAATGAGACCATCAGCAGGTTCTCGCCATGTGACACGCTGCTTCTACGTGTCAGCTTTCAACAGTCTATTCTTTGCGGAAAGGTTGAATCTCGACCACGCTTCCGGAACAGTGTTCAGACAATGCTTCAGACCCTGCCTACAGGATGCCTGCACGGACGTAAAGGTGTTTCACAGAAACCAGCTTTAACATAAATCTCGGGGGAATACACTCTGTGTGTGTGTGTGTGTGTGTGTGTGTGTGTGTGTGTGTGTGTGTGTGTGTGTGTGTGTGTGTGAGAGAGAGAGAGAGAGAGAGAGAGAGAGAGAGGGTGCGTGGGTGGGTCTTTAGGAATTTAACGTCCTTTTCAACCACGTAAGGGTGATGAGAGAGAGAGAGAGAGAGAGTGGGTGGGTGGGTTTTTAGGAATTTAACGTCCTTTTCAACCACGTAAGGGTGATGAGAGAGAGAGAGAGAGAGAGAGAGAGAGAGAGGGTGCGTGGGTGGGTCTTTAGGAATTTAACGTCCTTTTCAACCACGTAAGGGTGATGAGAGAGAGAGAGAGAGAGAGAGAGAGAGAGAGAGAGAGAGAGAGAGAGAGAGTGAGTGGGTGGGTGGGTTTTTAGGCATTGAACGTCCTTTTCAACCACGTAAGGGTGATGAGAGAGAGAGAGAGAGAGAGAGAGAGAGAGAGAGAGAGAGAGAGAGAGAGAGAGATTGATAGTTGTTAATGTTGTGTGTATTGTTCTTGGTGTTGCATTCATTTAATTATTTTAATCTATGATGCAATCTCTCTCTCTCTGTGAAAGGGGTTTGTGATGCGAGTGCGCGCGCGCGCGCGCGCGTGTGTGTGTGTGTGTGTGTGTGTGTGTGTGTGTGTGTGTGTGTGTGTGTGTGTGTGTGTGTGTGTGTGTGTGTACACACACATGTCCATCACGAGCAACACTCAGCTAGGAGCAGAATATCTTCACCAGTACGGGTGTGTACAAATCATGACAGAAGCATAAACCACAAGCTGTGCGAACTATGATCGATTGTCCATAACACAGCCAGCAGTAGCACGTTCTGTCCATTTCCACAACACAAATGCCTCAGTGCACTGATTCACACTTTGATATATACTCATTTGTAAAATGTCTTGCTCCCTTGTGAACACCCGGGCAAACTTCAGTGTGTGCCTTGCAGTGCACACAGCCCTTTAAAATCTCTATATAAATAACGAGCTCTGAGAGGAAAAACAGCCGCTTTCGAAGCTCTGATGCTGTTTGCCAAATGAATAGACTGACGTTCCTTTCGGCCACTGAGACCGTTTTTCATGATTTTGTGGCTTCTAATAGAGAAATATGACTTCCCTGGGGCTAGCGCTTCCTTACCTGCACTACAAGGCAATCGACAAAGTCCAATCAGCGCTCTCCAACTGGTCTTCTGACCGCAACAACAAGACGTCGTCTACACCGTACGCGGTACGCCTGTACGTACGCGGAACAACATCATACGCCAACCACAGTCACAATGGTTTCAGATGCTATATTGTGTCCCAAGTGACTGATTCTGACGCACGGGTTAAGCGCATTCTATGAAACGTTTTCCACAGCGTTGTTGTATGCATGACAAACGTAGTGAGATTTTAATTTAAAGATGTATTCAAACATGCTGTGGCCCCGGCACATATGTCCGGGGGATGGGGCGGCGGGAGGGTCGGGGGTGGGGGTGGGGGGAGGGGGTCAAGGGTCGGAGGTGTGTGTGTGTGTGTGTGTGTGTGTGTGTGTGTGTGTGTGTGTGTGTGTGTGTGTGTGTGTGTGTGCGTGCGTGCGTGCGCGCGCGCGCGCATTGGGTGTGTTGGGGTGCAACTGAAAAGCAAAACGGTCATGTCCTCAACATGCTGCGTATACTCATGGCAACCACGAGTGACAAAATCCACCATCCGCTTGTGGCAGTGGGTGAAATTTTCAAACTCACTCGGCCTTGGGTGTGAGTTACCCTGTTCCACTTACAAAGATAACATGTGATTCATTCCAAGCATGGCGGATGAACAGAAGCAAGGGCAACACCACACCTGTTGCTGGCATAACACATAATCCCAGTACAGGTCACCACGACTGTGGATGGCGCCGGTTTCTGGTGAAGGTGTCCTGCGCAGTTACAGTACAGCAAATAGACGTTTCTTTGTGGCCTGGATACAACGGTACTCACAACTTGACGAGTACTTCACCTGTGAAATAAAATGTGCTGACTTGGCGGTTATCTTTTGCTATGTCGCTTGTAATCTGCGTGGCCGCGAAGCCCTCAACAAGGCTTCAAAAAGTGTGTCTGGTGGACCTGATTTTTTCGAAACTGCAAGTTCGGCAAAAGATTCTTAAAAATGCACGCATACAGATACAATCAATCCATCAATCACTTTAATATCCTAAAGCTGGGAAATTCAAACGGAGTGTCAACCCCCCCCCCCCCACACACACGCACGCACGCACGCACACACACTCTACGCACATGCACACGCAAAGGCATACACAAGCACCAGTGTCGTGGGGAAGAGTCAAGCAGAGATATTAGAATTACAAAAATGCTCTTCCAATAAATCGATGCTCAAGGTTCGTTCTACGGTCTTTTGTATTATAACATGGTATCACCTGGACACCTGCATGGTAAGAGCATAATTATCGCACAGACTGTCACTGAGCCAACACAAGGCTTCAGGCGATGCCAATATCGAGAAGTCAGCTACACTTACAGGCAACCTGTGAGTAGAAGAATTTGAATGTTCGCTAGCACAGTTTGCAGACGGCCGTATAATGCATCCAGGGCCCACGTGTAAAAGTCGAGGTTAGGATTTTAGCCCAGGGTTAGAATCTAACTTCGAACTAAACTAGCTCTAGGGTTTAATTTTCTGTTGTTTTGTTGTTTAACCAGGAAGCAGGGTCCATTCCACCATGGTGCCCAAGACGTTAGAGAAGGATTTTTTTCCTATCTTTCTTCGCTTCCTTGTTTTTGAAATTAAATTTTGTTTTTGAGTTTCTTTTGTCCTAGTCTGGGTTAGGTCCGTAGCCGTGGGTTAAATTAACCTCGAGTTATACATGCTAAAACACCGCCCATTTACTCTGACGCTTATTATGAGCAAAATACAGTACGTCCATGACGTCACAGAATGGGGGGAGGGGGGGGGGGAAGGGCGATTTCAATAAATGACGTCAAAGGACATACTGCTTTCTTTCCATGTATCAAACTACATATTGTGCTTTCTTCGAAGTAGTGTTTGGCAAAATGTTAAACTTTGCCAGACCATGCCATGAGCTGTGCTCATTGTGCAGTGAGGCGCCACTGGCTGAATTCTGGGGGCTCGACCCTTAGTTGGTCTGACAGGAGTGGGGTCATCATTGCGATAGACTTTTTGAGCGTGTAGGCGCACTCGCATGCGAGAATGTTCCTAAACATAAGTTCGCATCTGTGACACCAGGCAAACACGGAATATGAGCGTGAAATTATTGATCACCCTATTTCATTTACGTCGCGACAGATCCGTTTCTAATTTGACTCGTGCAAAGTGCAAACACGTCAAACTGCAAGCCTGTTATTCTGAGGTCATGGTGCACCTGTCCTGCCAAATATTGATTCTAGTCGATGGAAGCCACGTCCGACTGACACTGGGTGGCACTTGTTTGACTCTGACGTCACCGATGCACAAAACACGGTCCTGGTTGCGAAATCAGCAAACGCGCCATTGACTGACTTTGTTGGTTTTCCTTCACCCAGAGCCTAGAGGACAGATTCTCTGTAGAAAAGAAGGCCGGTCCATGAAATGTAAAGGCAGTCTGCTTCTCTGTTACGAGAGGATGGTAAGTGGCCTGAGGTATTGCTGATTTTGTGAAAAGGTCGTTCGAATAAATGAACATACAGCTTTTATGCCCCCTCCCCCACCCCGCCTTCCTTCTGCCCGCTTCCACTACAAACAGACCCGCCCCCCCCCCCCCCACCTCCAAACAACAACAAACAGACAAACAAAAGAAATAACAAACCCAAAACAAAACAAATAAACGAACAAACAACAACAAACCGAAAAAAAACAACAACAACAAAAACCCAAACCAAAAAGAAAAAGAAAACAACACAAACAAAACAACACAACAATAAAAACCTCAAAAACAAACCCAGAAATAACTCAAAAACAAAAGGCCGACTTGCCAGACAAGAAAATCCATGCATCCCAAACACTCCTGCCTACGGATGAGAAGAATCAACAGACGAAAGACCACCCACGTTCAAACACCGTTTATAAATTTCAATACATTGCACACAGGGTGTCAATAAACTGGCTGTGCAAGGGGGTCTGCGCGGCCGTGGGGGGCAGGAAACATCATCACGACTCTAATCAACAGATTTCAAGCGGAGATCACTTCACACAGACCTCCTTTTCGGATCCAATCTGAACTGATGATTTTGCGGTAGGTCTGAACATCTCGAGGTCATCGCACACTGGCCGTCCTTCGTTCAAAACAAAATTTACCGAGACCAAAATTTTTTGATTTTTTTTTTTCAGCAAACATTAAGGTATCTTTTTAACATGCAATTTACCTCAGGAAAGAGGAATTACCCCCACCCCACCTCCCCCATTTACTATGACTTTGGAACATATGAAATGGAAGGGTGGGTGGGTGGGTGCTTGGGAGTTTAAGTCCTTTTCCACCAAGTAAGGGTGATATCAACGACGGGGCAACGAAAGAAAAAAAGGCCAGTACAAATATTTAGCCCCAGCTTGGATTTGAACTCACGACCCGCGCACTGAATGTCGAACGTTCTACCACTGGGTTGTCCCCAAATGAAATGTAAAGGAACTAAACCACACAAAGTCATGGCAAAGTACACCGTATATTTTATGCAAACCGAAATTATGAAATCTACAAAAACAAACATCTCTAACAAGACAAGGCACCCCTCCCCCCCCCCACCCCCCATCACCACCCCCAAAAAGTAAGCAAACAAAACATAAACACAACCCCACACAAATCATCACAAGCATCAGTTATAACTGACAAAAAGCATAGGGCTGAATACACGGCCCGAGTCCTGTTTTGGGAGGCAGCTCCAAGTTCTGCGGTCAGCTGGCAAAATAAAATTATTCATGTAATAATCCTACTACATGTAATAATAATGATAATAATAATACCCCCCCCCCCCCCCACACACACACACACACGTCGGTATACTCATAATACTGAGTGCCGAATGTTGACAAGAAATGGACTGTATATAATACGTCTAGTGACCGAAGACACGCGTGATCAATAAGAAGTTTGATGTGCCAGGGCCCGTATGTAAAACTCGAGGTTGATTTAACCCACGGCTACGGGCCTAACCCAGACTAGGACAAAAGAAACCCCAAAACAAAAATTAAGTAAAAAAGGAAGCGAAGACAGAAAGACAAAAAAACCCTTCTATAACGGCATAGGCACCTTGCTGGAATGGATCCGTTTCCCGATTTCAAACACACACACACACACACACACACACACACACACACACACACACACACTGAAAATTTTAGCCTAGAGCTAGTTTAGTTCGAGGTTAGACTCTAACCCGGGGCTAAACTCCCTAACCCCGACTTTTACATGCGGGCCCAGGACCGTGACGAAGTGACACGGGGACGACTGCAAATATCCAGAACCTATGAGGACATCACGCGCTACAGAGGCCAGTGTCCATCAAGTCACTACAGGAAACAAGCGGCAGGGAATTATCGCCAGCGCCAAGCTCCGGTCACAGGTCGATCCAATCAGCGTATTTTGCATGCCAAGATCGACAACTCCTGCCAGGGGGAACAAACGGACAAAGTTGAAGGGGATGGAGAGGTGACGGTGGGGGTGGTGGTGATGGTGTGTGTGTGTGTGGGGGGGGGGGGTAGTGTCCCGGACGTTGCTAATGAGATCCCACGGCAATAGCACTCGCAATGGTGCGGAAGTCTCTGAGGGCAATGACCCCCCAACCCCCATCCCCCACCATAGACTAGTACACCAGCAGATCAGGCACAAACCTCGCGCCACTCCCGACATCATTGACTAGCACTGACGGATCGGGTGCAACCTCGACAGGAACGAAGATCTACGTTAATACCAACAGGCAGCTCTCATTAGACGTGAAAACGGCTTACTTTGTGCTGCCTGTACATAATATGCCCCGAGCGGACGCTATTCATTAAGTCAGCAGCGTTGGCTGATATATTGTCGGAACTGCGCATCGATGTTGGGAATAAACCATTAATTTTGTTGGACGGAAAAGGGAGTGTGGGGGGTGGAGGGGGGGGGGAGAGAAAGGAACGCAAAGGTCTATTTTTGCAGTAACGTTACAACGTTCCTCAGACGACAACCCTTTCCAATTTTACTGGCCTGGTCATCAAACGAAAGAATTTTGGAAACCCTTGTATGAGAACAAATTGAATTCTTTTATCCAGAACGAATCAATGCTGTTCAAGGCCTCCTTTAACGAAAGAACAACAACAACAACAACAAAAAACAAGGCAGAACGCACTCAAACCCTTCCGAGCACGGGAAACTCCACTGGCAATACACTCAAACCCCCTCCGATCGGAAACTCCTTCTGCATCAGCCGGTTTATCGAGCTGCAAGATCTGACGGCAATACCGCCATTCTGTCGCCAAGAGAGAGAACGAGGCAATAAGCTGGCGATGTCAAAGAGGGTTCACTTGGGGGCTACGGGCTTGGCATGATTATGCACTCGAATCGAAGCATCCCTTCTCTCTACTGCAGAGACAAGTACAAGGAACTTGAAGCTTACTGCTGACACGTGGTATCTCACATCAAGGTGGATAATTTTCAGCGCGGACAGACAGATGCACGTATGTCATTGTGTGTACACAAACACAAAGGTACGTCACGATCGACAACTGCTGCCATGGGGAACAACCTACAAAATAATCTGAGCTCTCTTGATTGCGCCTACCATCATGCCATTAAATGCAAGGGTGGGTGGGTGTTTGGGGGTTTAACGTCCTTTTCCACCACATAGGGTGATATCAAAGACGGGGCAACGATGAAAAAGCCAGCACAAATATTTGGCCCCAGCCGGGATCGAACTCACGACCCGAGCATTAGAAGTCCAACGCTCTACCATTCGACCACCCCGGCTCCCCGCCATTAAATGTAAGACACCTGCACAGTGTAAGCAAAGACCAACATAAGTCTTTTCCCCCAATGTGTTTTAAAAGCTCGGGTCGTGAGTTCGAATCCCGGCTTGGGTCAAATATTTGTGCTGGCCGTTTTCTCGTTGCCCCGGCTTTGGTATCACCCATTCGTGGTGGAAGAGGACGTTAAACTCCCAAACACCCACCCACCCAATGTTTTTTGGTGAAAGTATAACACAGACTTCCACTGAGCCAAATGACACTGCGGTCAACGGCTGAGGAAAAGAATTTGCAATTTCGCTCGCACAACCTGCAGATAAATAATAAATAAATGATAAGTAATAAAAGACAAATGGCAGTGTGCTGCATCCAGAACCTTACTAATATTAAGGATACACTATTTCGAGCGCGCAGACACACTTACAAGCACAACTGTACCAAAACATAAGTTGGCTTCTGTGAAGCCTGTAGCAATCATGAAATACGAGCGTTTAATGTGCAAATGAAGAATGAGTGGCGTGAATCTCACCAGTTCCCAAACGGCAGTATCCCAAGGGGTCTATCCCGACCCTGTTTCTCAAGGAGCCATCAGGAAGGGGTTTCAGACAGATTAAATTAAACCGACAGGGGAGACGGGTGGCGGACTGTGTCCACTCAGGCTGGCTTTAATTAACAGCCTAAGATGGATGGGCAGCGAAATATCAAAGGTGAAGCCTCGCTCTCTCTTTCTCTTCTGCCCCTGGCTTACACACACACGCACACACACACACACACACACACACACACACACACACGACCAGCAAGATGATGATGTGGCAATAGTTATTGGTTGAATGCTGTGAAGAGGTGGGTTTTCAAATTTGTTCTGAAAGATAGTTTTGTGTCTGCATATCTGATCGAAACTGGGAGATCATTCCAACAAGTCGGACCCTGGTATGAATAACTGTACGCTGACCATTCAACCTATATTCAATTTTAAATCAAAACTATACGTCCTTGCCCAGTCATAAAATACCTGGTACTTTCTTTCTTTCAGTTTTGTCCAGCTGTAGCTGTACACGGAAAGAAGAGTCGATTTCCTACCTTTGTTGCTAGGTAACGTTGTTGTGTTTAACCATCCTTATTACCTTCAAGAAAAAGAAAGTTGCAGTCTCTCCCCCCCCCCCCTTTCTCTCTCTCTCTCCAACAGAACAATCAGGATTTATCCATCTGTGATCAAAACCGGCCGCAGCTGCCATCACGCCGACCTCTCCCGCATACATCACCCCAGACCCTCAATTGCTGTCTGCAGAACAATAAATGACGAGAACAAGAACAATAAATGACGCACATCAGGACAAAACGGGCACTGAGTGACCGCTCAACCATCCCCTCTTCGTCTTACTGCGTGCACAAAGTCAATAACACTTCCCATCACATGGCCAGACACCACCGTTGCTCAGCAACAAAGTGGTCATAGTGTCTGGAGTAAAAATATCCTCCTTCCAACGCCCCCCACACCCGAAGCGGTCAACGTGACTGCAGTCGTATACCGATACGTGTCCTTCTCCTGCTCCCCCCCCCCCCCCCTTCCCCCTGGATCCCCTTCCCTCCCTCCCCAGGACCCACACCCTCCCCGCTACCAATTCCTCACCAAATTAAAGACCATTGGAAGGTTTCTGGTAGCCCAGACTCTCGGGAGACGACGCGTAATGAAAGGTAAGTGGCAAAACACGCCGAAAAACAGAAGACAAACTCGTCTGTGCAGACGAACCATTAGTGCGCATGCACAAAGCCTTTTGTCTTCTGAGGGAATTCGGGAAATTCGGCTTGCCCCCTCCACTCCTCAACTCCCGGGGGGAGGGGGGGGGAGGGGGGTGTCCTTATTTCCACAGTGTCCTCCTCTTCCCTGCGCTGTTGCAAAGTACATCTGTTTTCTTTTTTCCATTCTGTTTTTGGTCTCTTGGGGGAGGGGGAGGGGGCGGGGGAGACTGCAACTTTCTTTTTCTTGAAGGTAATAAGGATGGTTAAACACAACAACGTTACCTAGCAACAAAGGCAGGAAATCGACTCTTCTTTCCGTGTACAGTTACAGCTGGACAAAACTGAAAGAAAGAAAGTACCAGGTATTTTATGACTGGACAAGGACGTAGAGTTTTGATTTCAAATTGAATGTAGGTAGATGAGACCAAAGACAAAGTACAACATGCATGCATTGTACATGCTTGAACGTACATGAGCTGACACAGCATTTGAGTAGAGTCATGGCACAGTCACAGGCCATAGGGAGTATGAAAAAGCTGTCAATAAAGGACCGAGTCCTTGGTCCTTCATGTGCATGGGTCGGGTATAAGGCCATGCAAGTTGCAAGCTTTCACTGGGCTACGCAAACCCGTGTATGGAGGCGATGAGGAACCAGGCACACACACACACACGTGTGTGTGTGTGTGTGTGTGTGTGTGTGTGTGTGTGTGTGAGAGAGAGAGAGAGAGAGAGAGAGAGAGAGAGAGAGGGTGGATGGGGGTTTAACGTCCTTTTCCACCACATAGGGTGATATCAAAGACGGGGCAACGATGAAAAAGCCAGCACAAATGTGTGGCCCCAGCCGGGATCGAACTCACGACCCGAGCATTAGAAGTCCAAGAGAGAGAGAGAGAGAGAGAGAGAGAGAGAGAGAGAGAGAGAGAGAGAGAGAGTGTACAATTATATGAATTTAGTGATCTTAACTTCTTAATGTGTCTTATGCTCGCCCGCATGAATTGCCCTACGGGGATAAATAAAGTATTTTGACTTGACTTGACTTGACACATACTTATAAAAGATACTGGACATGTAGAGGATTGAAAGTACACTTGTTTTCTATCTCACGGCTTCTCCCCGAAACAATGGGATGTTTAACGTGCACGCATGATATTAGTGAATGCGGTTATACGTCGTGTCCAACAGGCTTCAAATGCGCATTAGGCCTAATGCGCACTAACAATTTTGGGAATGGCGAGACAGGTGACATAAATGGGCCTGCAAGTGATTTTCAACTCTGTTTCGTACAGCAAAACCCCAAGCCAAAATCCTGCCAAATGAAGGATTTGCCTCAGTGCCTCAGGAACTGTCCATCAAACCACTGGGCCAAAATTTAGGACAGCACTTTACATGAGCTAGACGATAACTAAGCCACATTCACAGCCATTGTAAAATTGAAATGCATACGTGTACACCCTACAACATTAATACGCCATCAATATCTGCATGCGCGCAGGCCGGGACCCCGACTCCGGCCCGTCAATTCATCACCTCGTGACATCGCACTGCCAATGCGACCCACGGCTCCGGCAATCGGAAACGGCGGAGATTAATACGCGTACGGGGCGACAGCCAAATTGTGGCTTCATTTCACCTCCCCTCCGTAATTACGTGGCCAGCTCCTGACGTCCTCACGCAAACGCACGGTAAAAGCTAGGCAGGTTGAAAACCAGACCTGTCCACAGTGCATTGCTGAGATAAAAATGGACACCAATAATGTTCGACAGCCCAAATGTTGTTCTTGGAGCAGAGTGACAGCAGGCTGACAGGAATTCAGTCCCCTGGGGGGGGGGGGGGGGAGGGCAAAGAAAGATGGACAGGACGGAAGACAGGCCTGCATGCCTACTTATTTTTTTACGCAAGTAAAGTTGAATTTAATTCGATTTATTTTGATCTGTCGAAGTTCAGAACTCAACCCGGCGAAAAATCACGTCCTCTCTGGTGCGTAGCACGCAGTCCACCTCCAGGTTTGAACTTGGTTAATCGGGCTGAGTTCTGAACTGCTCTCTCTCTCTCTCTCTCTCTCTCTCGTGGAGAGAAACTCGCCCATTTCCCTCTCCATCTAATGGTAATATCGCCTATTTCGCTTCACTTGCGGCACTGATGGACCAGGTTGAACAGTCGATCACGACGGAACGATCTCAAGACGAACCATCCTTGTTGGGGAAGCTTGAGAAATGTCGACTGAGCATGGCCTATTGACAAGAAAACCTTACAGATCTTGGCCAGGCAGAATAGAAACGGATACTTATTTTCGCCAAACAGCCACCGGAGGACCATTCAGTTCAAAGCATAAGCAGGCACAAAATCGAGTATTGCCTACTGGTTAGGAAGACCCTCCGGAGTTTGGCCAAACGAAACGAATGGTGAGGTCGTATGTTGGGCAACGAGCATGACGATCATTCAAGGCATACGTACGTAACAAATCGAGTATCGCCTACTGGTCAAGCAGACCCTCCAAACTTTGGGGCCAAACAGAACACGGACAGATGCCGAAGTCGCATTTTGGCCAAACAGGCGTAGGACATGAACTGACCGTGGGGTCATGTGCAGTGTTTATTTGAAGAACACTGTTTGGCGAGTGTGCTAGGTTGTAGTCATTTCTGATGCGTGATTTTCGTGATTGTTGTATTTGGTAGGGCAAGGTGCATGCCAGGGGGTAGCAAGAGGAGGCAAGCTGCCAGTGAAGCTGGGCCTTTTTTTGCGGACAAGAGAGGCAAAGGTGAAATAAGTGGATTTGGGTGAACTGGCTTACTGGCCAAAAAAACAAAGTAGACTAGCATTACTCCAGTGAAGCCTGAGCGAAAAGGAGACATTCAATTAAAAAACAAACAAACAAACAAACTCTTGAATGAAGTGCCCTGAATGGCCTGTGCATGGCGATTTTTATTTCCAGACTGAAGTTAGTTAGTTATTCAGGGCTTTACGCCGCGCAAGTTTCTAGATTGAAGCATTTTTATGGAAGACTATCACTAGCATTTTTAGGGAAGACTATCATGCCTAAGCCTAGCAGGAAATATACAGGCATTTGGAGGCTTCTCACATTTCTGTTCTTTGACCACAACAACTGGAGGACGACCCCTCCAGACACAGGTACGTACCAAATCGAGCATTGCCTACTGGTAAAGAAGACCGACAAGTGTTTTCGCCAGACAGAACAGAAACGGATACCGAGGTCGTATTTTTGGCCAAACAACACGACGATCATTCAAGGCATACGTACAAGCTACGATCAATTTCCCAGGGAAGCCAGTGTAACTTCTGTAAATAACAGGACTGGGAGGCAGCGACGGCAGAAAATAGGACTTGGACATGTGTGTGTGTGTGTGTGTGTGTGTGTGTGTGTGTGTGTGTGTGTGTGTGTGTGTGTGTGTGTGTGTGTGTGTGTGTGCTGCAGCACTGGTTCAGAAACTGGCAGATCTCTCGATATGACTCGAGGAGGAGGTAGGCGGGAAGGGAAGGGCTCTGGTGGCAGATGGGCGTCACTTGCTACTGCATTTGACGGGTACTGATCGAAAGGCACTGGCTGATAAAACTGGAAAATCATGTCACGAATAGTGATAATTACGCACAGAAAGGGGAATCGGAAGGGTGGGAGTGACGAAGTGGAGAGAGGGGATAGTTAGATAGTAGTGCAAACTCTGAGAAACAATATGTAGGGGTCTTCTAAAAACTATCGATGGAAAAAAAAAAATGTGTGACAAGAAAAACATGGAGGGAAAGCTCATTATCTCTTCCGTTCAGACTGATAGTTTCGAAGACAGCAAACCTTCTTCTCCGTCTGTACTTACTGTTCTTTTCTAATTCGTCTCCGCTATATTTCTAAGCGCAAAGAGCATACTTTTCTCCTGGAAACTTTGTAAGTGGACACTAGGGGGATTGTGTGTGTGTGTGTGTGTGTGTGTGTGTGTGTGTGTGTGTGTGTGTGTGTGTGTGTGTGTGTGTGTGTGTGTGTGTGTGTGTGTGTGTGTGAGAGAGAGAGAGAGAGAGAGAGAGAGAGTTTGCTTGTACGTGCCTTTATATTTATAGCGGTATAACGAAGTCTTTCCTACTCAAAAATCAACCTAGCAGTCTGTCGGGACTGAACAGTGTTCAAGTGGACCACTGCGTAAGGGTAGCACCCCCCCCCCCCCACTCCCCCAGCCTGCCAACTTAGGGCCGTCTCCAATGATTCTTATAGAGGGAACGTTACACGTCAAACTCCAACAGACCAACATCCTACCCCAAACATTCGCTACCAAGTCTTGAGCAAGTCATCCACGTCACAGACACAACGCACCGTCAGACCATATCAACACCTCCATGGACGCACAATTAAGGCAGATGGTTAGGCAGACCAGTACCGTCATCTGTTTCTCGTTTAATACGCGTGACTGACCTCTCCAGTCAATGACCGCAACAGCAGTGGGTAGCCAGACATACTGCTCAATGTTTATTTAGTACGTAAACAGGTAAGTTTCTTGGGCACTATAAGGGTGGGTGGGTGTTTGGGGAGTTTCACGTCCTTTCAGTCCACCACGTAAGGGTAATATCAAGGACGGGGCAACGAGAAAATGGCCAGCACAAATATTTGGCCCAAGCCGGGATTCGAACTCACGGCCCGAGCATTGAAAGTCCAACGCTCTACCATTCGGCTATCCTTGCACCCCTCCTCGGGCACTATAAACTCGCGGTCTGGATCCACACGGCACATAAATCGTGCATAGAGTGCATAATCTAGATTAATTTTTATAAAGAATCAAAGAAACACACACACACACACACACACACACACACACACACACACACAGACCGAACTAGAAACAACAATTCACTTGAATTTGAAAAGAATGTCTACGTCCCGAGTGTTATGCTGCAGACGCTAATAACGTCATTATCCCACCGGTCCTTCTCAAGTTGAACCAGAACTCCCCAAGCCACTCGCCAAGGGCTCTCAAGGCCCCGCAGCGCCATGGCTACAAATCCCCACCTGCCAATCAGAGCGCTCCGCAGTAATATCCAACCCTCGAACTGCCAATCAGATCACGATGTAACAATGGCTCAAAAGTTTTGGAAGAGGTCTTCCTACTGTTGTGTTATGTGGCGCTTGCCAAAACCGTGAAATCCGTTTTCCCCACAGACCTAAAAAAAGATAGACCCCCTACGGTGCTGGAAGTGTGACGCCGCCGCGCGCCATGTTGCGATTACCTTGAAGTGCCAGACGCTATCAGCTGTTTACATAGCGCGCATAGCATTGGCCAGACGCTATCAGCTGTTTACATAGCGCGCATAGCACTGGTCCGCTTTATCTTACGTCACATTTCTGATGACGTCTTTCTAAAGAACTTTCTATTTCGAACGAGGCGTCCTGTACACAGAGCATCTGAGTTCTGGTATTCACAAGATGGCCGCGACAGCGACACTCGCAAGCAGCGGTGGGTCTATCTTTTTTAGGTCTGTGGTTTTCCCTAACAGCTGTCTGCTTGCCCGTTGGCAGCGCTTGCTGCACTGCATGTCAGGCTATGCAGGTATTCCTGCCTCTAAACAACCTGTGTGTGTGTTTTTGTGTGCTTGGCAGGAAGACCACGTTACCGTGGTTACCAGAGTTGTGTAATTTGTGTCGCGGCCAAGTGCCTCATCCGACTCTAAAAACCAACAGCACCTCTTAGCTGATTAACGCTGAAATGAAGTTTTCGTGAATGAAAATTAATGTGATCCACATTGACTGCAATTCAGTCATCTTGTCAGGCTAGATTCTCGAAGAATCTGTTTCTGCCTTTGTCTAGGGTTTACTGCTGCTATCAAATAATGGACACTGTAAGGTTTCGGTGCGATAAGGTCGGTGTTACAGCCACGAGAACGCCTTCCGCTGGCAGAAACGCCGATATTGCGACCTATACCCACTGAAGGGATAGGAACAATGTATATATGTACACAAAGTATATTCATTGTCCACACTGCCATTCGTCGTGAAATCGGGAGCCGGGATAACCAAATGGTAGAGCGTAGGACTTTCAATGTTCAGGTCGGGAGTTCGATTCCCAGCTGGGGCCAAATATTTGTGATGGCCTTTTTCTCGTTGCCCCGTCTTTGATATAACCCGTAAGTGGTGGAAAAGGACGTTAAACTCCAAACTCCCACCTACCCACCCCAACATTCCTGAAATCAGCACCGGCCTCTCTCTCTCCCTCTCTCTCTCTCTGCGCGCGCGCAGAGTCTTAAACAATATCAAAGACATAATTACATGAACTCCGTCTAAATAAAACTGCGTTACGCCAAGCCACATGGCCACTTCGTCTTATCATTCTCAAGGGCACCTGTGTGTGCGCGATTAAACTAAACCGGGCGGGCGAAGATGTGAACGCGCCCGCATAAAAGATTATCTACAGGAAGGAACGGTACAAACACGCACAAACTCTAAATCCCTAAGTTCTTTTCTTGCCAAAGAAATAATTTCACCCTCCACCGCGTTCAAGGAGCTTTAAAAAAAAAAAAAAGCCACCAATACCTAAACACCGAACAACCGCATGCTATAATCCCACACAAGGCCTCAGGTTAACCAATTTGACAATGTCACTTTCCTTTTGAACGAGGTCAATGCCTTAGCAGTCTCTAAAAGCGCGCAGTACCTATCATCAGTGACAGTTTACGTGGGAGTTCTGCCTATGTGCATGCTACAGAGGCAATTCTTATGGTTCTCATTTGGCTCTGACAGGGCGAGGAATGTCGTGAGCTATGGGTATCGGTGTTCAGCGAGAACCAAGCTTTCCCAGCGGATAGGTAAGTACATTTGTCTTCGGGACTAACCATATAATAATAATACAGTTTTAGTTATTAAAACGGACACGTGGAGTTTTTGTACAGTTATAATTATGACCTGCTGGATTCGGGGGGGGAGGGGGGGGGCAAAATAATGTGTAACAAACGCAGTTGCCTTGTTCAACGCAGTGGGGGAAAAACCCTATCGTTGACTGGTTGAGAGAGAGAGAGAGAGAGAGAGAGAGAGAGGAGATAACAAACACATAAATCCTACTCCACACGAATTAATAAACAAAAAAATTCTTGACAACCTCGTAAAATCCTCCTTCCACCGTACATCTCCACTGATAGCTCCCTAAAATCTGCCCCCCCCCCAAAAAAAACACACACACACACACACACACACACACACACACACACACACACACACACACAAACCATCCGTATACATAATATGCAGCACCTTGGGGATTTTACTCTGTTAACCTAACCTGTTTCAAGGAATTATAGAGGCGATTTTAGCCGCAGGTCTCTGAAATAGCTGTCTGGCAGGAAGCCATTACAGTATGACGCCTAGTTTGTTTTTTGACCCTACCCTTTTTGACCTTTCCGGCGATCTGTTTTGGGGCCGGTCATCGAACTGGCGCTGATGCAGAAACTCAGAGGCTGAATGTATTGCGTTTAGGTTCAAATGTTGAGGCTAGTAAGAGTTGCCTCTGCGTAAGCTGCACTGCTATGACGCAAGCCGTGAGGCCGAGGGTTTGTCTCTGTGTTTTGTTTTGTGGGCCTGGAAGGCTCCCCCTCCCTCCCCCCCCCCCCCCCAAGTAGTGTTTTGGTTTTTAAGAATGTCAGCTGCACAGTCTCTCTCTCTCTCTCTCTGTTTTCAAGGAGAGGCTGTTCAAACACTTTTAGTCTCAGTAAAGCAGGAAATCATCGAATACTCCTTCATGACAATGACATATTACGTTTGGTTGATTGTATGCTTGTCTGTTTTGTTCCTTTTCTTGTTCATTTGCCTGTTTGTTTCTGCTGCTTTTTGCTTTTTTTTTTCTCCGTTCATTGTGTGTGTGTGTGTGTGTGTGTGTGTGTGTGTGTGTGTGTGTGTGTGTGTGTGTGTGTGTTGCTCATCCAGTTTTCTGTTTTAATTTTTTTTTTTAATTTTTACTATTAGTTAGACGATTATAGGTCTAGTACTTACCAACGGCAGGTATAAAAACTGACTGTTAATGTTAACTGCCTCTACTGTTGTAAAATAAATATTCATTGATTCTCTCTCTCACACACACACCCGTTCAACAAGCATGTTTCAACCATCTTCAACCCCCGCCTGCAAACACAAACTACAGAAACGTTTTCTAAAGTAACGACGGAGACGGGCTAAAATAAACAAAATGCAAGCCAGGGTCTAGAAATACCTCCCGCCGTCTTCTGCAGCGCTGCCCCCTCCCGACCTGTCAGTCTTGCTCAGTGCTTTTAGATCATCTGTGACGTAAGTCAGACTTCTGGACAGATCACTTTTTCATAACAATGCGTGCATGGCTCCGGGTAAGCTCAGTAGAAGCTCTTTCTTATGCGGTGAGGTATATCCCTGCAGACATGAGTAGGATGAACCTCATGGTACCAGCCTTGGCCCCACCTGGTCTGACATATTCTGGGTTCCCAGAACTGACCATGGGTTACCCTCCAGTACAACCATGATAGACTTCCTATATAGTCCATGATAGCAATGGCTTTTTTTTTTTTTTTTTTTGGTGGTCTACCAACGAAGGAAATGACAGTACTTGTGATGAATACTATTCTCATTCTCACCGCCCACAAAACTCTCAACAAGTTAAACCGAAATGCGACCGAAATCAATTTTGTCGGCCGTTTTCACTAATTATCGTTTCACTAGTTTACTAATCTCTACAACAACAACAACAACAACAACAACACTTTACAAAAAAAAACCCAAAACAATCTAATATCCACTTGCTGAGAGTCAGAAGCTGTTTCCTTTATTTCACGTCCTACCCTTTCGGTACTGCGCAACGGAAAGGACTCGACTAGAGCAGCATGTTGAAAAAGGTCAAAAAGACTAAGAAAGTCAAACAAGGAGGAATGACCCCATCTCAATAAGCTGTTTCTCCAAATTTCATGCTATTTTTGTTGTTGTTGTTGTTTACACTTTTTTTCTCTTTCTCTCTTCAAGCCTGTAAGACCTACTAGACACTAGATCCGCTACGCTACAGCGGACCTAGAATCTGAGAGAGAGAGAGAGAGAGAGAGGGAGAGAGAGAGAGAGAGAGAGAGAGATGACGTCAATTCCGCGCACTAACCATTCGACGTCGGCCTAACCCAGGTCGTCTATCAGAAACTCTACAAGTTTATCTGTCAGAAACTCTATAAATGTCTCTCTATAGAGCAACAACTTAAAAACGACCATTGATTTCACTGCTTAAACAAGCTTCATGATTGAACACGAGACACGACCGAAGTCCATAAGCTGCCATCTGTCGTTTCTCCTGTTTTCCTTCGTTCAGAAATTTCTCCAGGCTTTGAAACCGATCATTAGCGATGCCAGTGGCGTCACAGCCAAAAAGTCGATCTCTCTGATACATCAGAACCACATACACACGTCAGGAGGGCAGCTGGATGGAGATAAACGCACAGACGTATAGATCTATCTCTATACGTCTGTGGATAAACGTATCGACATAGATTCCAGAGACATTTGCAGTAAAAGGTTAATGCCATCAGGAACAGCATACCGTTTATCGACAAAGATTGCCGAGTCGACTGGTACTGGCGCTGGCCCATAACGGAGCGGGCTCCTAACAGGCCAAGCTGCTGAAACTCAGAGGCTACTTGCTAGGTTAAGTCCGTGTCAGATTTGGCTAAGACTACTTGCAAGGTTACAAGTCTATGTAATATTTGTCTTATGACTGTTCGTGTGAAATTCAGCAAAACGCCTCTGAAAGTCAGAGGCTACTTGCTAGGTTATGTCAATGTCATATTAATTTTGTCTGCGAAATTCGACAGAAGTATCTTATGGTATGGTATGGTATGGTATGGTATGGTAGACTTCTCCTCGGCGCATATATCCATCTCTGCTGAAATGCTCACGGCGCCGCAGGGCTGGAGGACGAAGCAGTGAAAGCCTGCTATCGCTAAGCGCTATTTTATGTGCAAACCTCCACCCTTCTATTCACTCTGGTGCGTGCGACAGTATTTCTGTTTACCGCGACACCGGCCACAGCCTACTCTTCTTCGAAAGATGAACGTGGGATTTTTAGCCTCTGAAACCCAGAGGCTACTTGCTAGGTTATGTCTATGTCATATTGATTTTGCCCTTGACTACAAGTTTATGTAATATTTGTCTTATGACTGTTCATGTGAAATTCGGCAAACACAAGCCTCTGAAACTCAGAGGTTACATGCTAGGTTATGTCTATGTCATATGAAGTTTGCCCTTGACTACAAGTTTATGTAATATTTGTCTTATCATTGTTCATGTGAAATTCGGCAAACACAAGCCTCTGAAACTCAGAGACTGCATCCTGTTTGTAGGCTGCAATTCTGTGTAACAGTCACCTTCAAACTCAAGTCTCTTACAAGCTACTATGCCACTATTATTAATATTCAGGCGGGGGAATTGCTAAATGAGGGGAAAAAAAGAAAGAAAGAAAAAAAGAAAAAGACTGAAACCAAGGCTGGGGTGCCTTGGTACTGACATGCAAGTCTTCACAAATGAAGTTCGATTGTTCCGTCTGGTGTTGCGCGTATCATGATACAGTGTACATGACACTGTGCAACCTGATTCTCCCTTCTTTTTGTTCGGCTGAACTATAGATTATTTTTTTTTTGAAAGGATAATTATTTCTTGGCACGGCCAGCAAACGGTTTTGGTATGAGATGTAATGCGGACAATGGTAGACATTTTGTAGATACAGTGCCACATTCTGACCACAAAAGGTATGATAAAAGTCATGAATTTTTGCCCCCTCTACTTTTTGGTTGAAACGGTTGATGGACAATGTGTTGCTGCGAAAAGTTAACGGGAGGGCGAAGGATCCCAACAAAACAGCTCAGTAACCAAACGAAAGTTTCAGACAAACAAAATATATTGAACTCACTGCACTCACTCACTCAACAGAAAATGACGCCGCCCGCGCTGAGCCAAGAAACCCCCGCACCCCTCATTACACATCATATCATAATTATCCTTCCCTTCAGCGACCACAGGGATTACAAGACAATAACATTTCCCGTCACACAGTCATAATGTAAGAGACGCCACAACACCTGTCTGGGCACAGCGCCAGCGCTGGCTAAGCCCAGTGTGAAGTGTGTTTTACTGCCGATGAACATGCCTCGTACCGATAGCAGCCACTGCTGTTCCGCCTTCTGCTTCCCACCCCCATGCAGTCTGTTGCAACGGCGGGTGCCAATATGCCAAGGGCCCCCTCTCAAAACACTTGCTGGTATATTACACGAGCTGGATTTTTGTTTTGTTTTGTTGTCTGGATGCAGTTTTCTTTTAAATTTCCTTGGCTGCGGGTGTTTCTTCTCTCTGTTAACCTGTCTGAAGTTGGACGGAGGGTGTTTGGGTGAGTGTCTCTTTGGCTAGAGTTAGAGAAACAGAAGAAGACTGCAAGAGTAACACAAATGTTTCAAAAGCTTCACCTTGGTGCAACTTATTACAGGAAAACCAGAACATTCGTTACGATGAAAGACCACACGTCACAGGCAGAAAGTTCTCACCCCCGTGGACGACAATGAAACCCAAACAAAAACATCAACAAACAAACAAGGTCTATCAAAAGAAAAAAAAATTATTGTGTTCTCGTCTTTTCTACATGTGCGTCAAATTTTCACGTTTCACGTGTACGCGGCCGTTATAACGATGCTCCCAAACTGCTAATGAAATCAAAGATCTTGGAAACATGGATTCCAAGGTCTTTGATGAAATCTTACATTCCCCAGACTGCATGGGAGATTTTCTCTCCCCTCCCCCCCCCCCCCCCCAAGAACACGCCGCCAATCATACTAATCGTTGCGGCAGCGGAAAGCCAACTGATATCTTGCAATCTACAGAAACGGTGATTATTCATCATACAGCATGTGATTTTAACCCGTAATCGATGGCCTAGCAGGAAGTAGCAGGAAAGTGCATGCGCCCTCGCGTTGCCCCCTACCCCATAATCAGATTGCGAAAGACGGGTAGATCGAAAGGACGCGAGAGAGAGAGAGAGAGAGAGGGGGGGGGGGAGATTGGGTAGGCCATAGGCTTGTATCCTGTTTTCCGGAAAGATACCAGACCAAGATTATTGCTCTTGCTGGAGGGCAGGCAGGGTGCGGGTTTGTCCCGGAAGGTCGCCAGACCCACACGTCTTTCTGATAACCAAAATCGGTACTAAAATAGTGCTAATAACTTAATAACACAACTAACGCCTTCGCGCGCGCACACACACGCACACACACACACACACACACACACACACACACACTCCAGCAGGCACAGCCATCGGCGGACAGGGAATTTGTTGAAACATGGTTCGGGTAAATCCCTTGTTAAGATCGCGGGCTCTGGCCGGAGGCTAAAATCATGAGACAAGAAATGATGGTGATTGTTTTATTTTTCAAGCAATTTTCTCCTTCGGCCTTGTCTCCACAATGCGAAATTAATCTTGACACACCGCGCGCGTTACGCCCCAAGCGAGCAGAGAGAGAGAGGTAGAGAGGTGGGTTGTGGGGGTATGGGGGGGGGGGGGGGGTCCCCAGAACGGCAGGTTGTAGAGGGCAGACTCATCTAACCTAATAGTTACCACCTGTGCACTGTTAATTCCAGACACATTTTCCTATTTTCTTGCCCCCCTACAAGTGAATAGTTTAAAAAAGACAACATTTTGTCAAGTTAACATTTTAGTGGAAAGATGACAAAATCTAATCTACTAGAGAGAGAGAGAGAGAGAGAGAGGCCAGGGAGGGGGGAGGGGGGAGACAGACAAGGGGGGAGGGGGGCGCGCTAGGGGGTAGGAGTGGGAAGGGGGCTTCGTGCATGTGGAGGGAGGGTAATGCCTGACGAGCGAATTGAAGAGAGAGAGAGAGAGAGAGAGAGAGAGAGAGAGAGAGGGGACAAAAAGCTAAATGAGAGAATAAAAAAAAAAAACGATGGCAAAAAGGATAACGATGAAAGGCAGGCTTGTTTAAAATTTCCGTGAACCTGTCAGGTTTGTTCCGAGACTGTCAGCACAGTTCCTCTGGCTCGTTTTTCTTAAACACACACACACACACACACACACACACACACACACACACACACACACACACACACACACACACACACCACTGCTCCCTATATTCAGTTTCAGGGAGGCTTGAGCTGTGAAGCTCACACTGAACTCGGGGTGGTTTCACTCTAGAGGGGCGATCAAACCACCGAGCACCGAGCCAGTGAAGTCCGGACAGAAAAGGTTTGGCTAACGCTGTCAGTAACAGCGGAAGCGAACTGTAGCCCTGCAGAAATCTCGTACGCTACTAGACTCTCGATACGTTCACTCCCAAACCTTCGCTAACTTCCATCACGGCCACTACCACTACTACAGCCACGACTGAACAACTGCCACCTCCATCCCCACCACCACCACCGCCGCCGACCACCTTCAACCACCGAGATTTCTTCGTTGCCCGCCACCGCCGACAGCCCGAGCGCTCCTGGGTCCCGTTCTCGCCGCCGCTACGTTACAGCAACAGCTACAACAGCACCACTAATTCCGATGCCAGCGGTCCGACAGCACCTTCAGTCAAGGCGGCCTCCCCGCGTCACGTCGTCCGCGCCCCACCACCACCAATGCCTCACAACCACCTTCAGCGAGCTAAAATGGGACAGGGGACTTTGTGTGGCCAGTCAGCCGGCCGGACTTTGCTGCGGCGCAGGCGGATAAGGGTTTGCGGCCGAGGTTTGGGGGACGGACACCAGTGATCTCCCTTCATTCACGGCGGCGCGTTCCCACGGCCTCGCATAACCAGTGAAGAGCTACGGGAGGTTGTTTTCTTTCAAAAGGTGAGGTGACTCGAATTCTCAGATGTAATTAAAAATAAAATAAAAAGTTTAACAAAAGAACAAAAAGGGGGGAAAAAAGAAAAAAAAAAGAAGAAACAACTGAAAAGCAAGAAAGAAAGGAAGGTTCTCAGGGCCCGTATGTCAAAGTCGAGGTTAATTTAATCCACGGCTACGGGCCTAACCCAGACTAGGACAAAAGAAACCCAAATGCAAAATTAAATTTTAAAAAAGGAAGCGAAGAAAGGAAGAAAAAATCCTTCTGTAACAGCTTAGGCACCTTGCTGGAATGGGCCCCGCTTCTTGATTTAAAATTTAAAAAAAAAAAAAACCAACAGAAAATTTAACCCCAGAGCTAGTTTAGTTCGAGGCTAGACCGCTCTAACCAAGGCTAAAAGCCCAAACCTCGACTATCAAATACGGTCCCAGGTCTAGTTATTATGAAAACAAGACGCAAATTTGAACATTTCAATTAGGGACCGGTGTGTAACAGTCATACCACTAGCAGCGACATATTATTCTTATTCTGTTTTTGGTATGAACAGGCGTTTACAGACAAAGTGAAGGCGAACAGGCATGGACGTTTCAGCCTTAGTAGTTATAAACTAGTTAGTTTTTCTAAAGAAGTACTCCGACTTTCCCGAAGGGAACAAGGAAAGATCCAAAAACTATTTGTAAGTTTGTGTTGTGTTAGTTAAGAGAGAAAGTGTGAGTTGGTAGACTGCTCAACGGTCGCTACTTTAGTAACCAGCAGTAGCTGTGATTCCATTGGTTGATTTTAAGCCCCCCGTCCCCCCATTTCCGTGTCATTTTGGGATCTTTAGGATCTTCTTGTGTTTCGACAAATAAGTTCTAATTAATGGTACTACTGAACATGATGAGAGTTTATCTGTACATACAATTTAATATTTTTACAAATTTTTATTTAGATTACTAATAATTATTTAGATTAAATACTAACATTTATTGTTTGGTCATTGTGTTATTTATGTGACAGGCTGCACAAGCAAAATTTCCTTCTGTGAACCAATAAATGAAAATGATTGAGATGAATAATTGATAGGGGGCCAAATTATTGCAGCGGAAGTAAATTCAAGAGCTGGCCGGGGGGGGGGGGGGGGGGAGAAAAGAAGGGGGGCGTGATAGGGAATAGTGAAGATGCACGTGAGCGCTACACAAGATCGTCTGTGATTGGTCGACCCCGGGAGCCACATCTAGTGGACATTTCCCATTAACCCATGGTCATGTCTCCAGGGAAACTGGATATCGAGTTTTTCATACGCGCGTAAATGATGTGATCAAGTCCGGAACATACACGTGTGTATGGAACGGGAGCTATAGCTTTATGACTGTATCGCCTGCCTACTGCTTTTGAAATGTCCTCTCATCTTTCCACGCTAACAGGCGAGCATTGTTCGACAACTGAATGCTTTGTTTTCTGTATTTTGTTCCCCTTCCTTCCTGCAAGTCTTCTTGGCTGCTGCTTTTGATATCTCCCTTTCTCATCTCTCCACGCTAACATGCTAAAAGAAACATTGTTTGATAATGATTCTTTTCTTCTTCATGCACTACAGTTCAGCCAGATAAATCTTCCTCAAACCTGAGGTGGTCAGCGTGCTGTCCCTGGCTCGTGTTGTGCACTAAGGAGCACGTGATGTTTCGGGCTGAACTGCAGACTGTTTAATTTCTTTCTTTTTGTCCCCTTTTTGTCTTAGTATTTCTCTCTCTATTTCTCTGTGCTGCGCTCTGCTGCTGCTGTGAGGTTTCTCTATCTCATCTCTCCCACGCTAGCAGGCTGAAAAGAAGACAAGTAATACTATGAGAACACTGTGTCGCGCTCTGCTGCTGCTGTGAGGTTTCTCTATCTCATCTCTCCCACGCTAACAGGCTGAAAAGAAGACAAGTAATACTATGAGAACACTGTGTCGCGCTCTGCTGCTGCTGTGAGGTTTCTCTATCTCATCTCTCCCACGCTAGCAGGCTGAAAAGAAGACAAGTAATACGCTGAGAACACTGTCCGTCGATGCTTCTTCATGCTTCCTTAATTTAATTTCTTTCTTTTTTTGTCCTCTTTCTTTCTCATTCTTTCTTACTCTATTTCTTTGTGCTGTAGTCGCCTGGTTGCTGCTTCGAAATGTCCCTCTCTCATCTTTCGACGCTGAAAGGCTAAAAGTGTGTGTGTGTGTGTGTGTGTGTGTGTGTGTGTGTGTGTGTGTGTGTGTGTGTGTGTGTGTGTTCATATGTATTTGTTTCGGTGTTTGGAGTGTATTTGGAACAGACTGCACGTGTGGGGATGAGAGCGACTTTGCGCGCGTCGTTTTCCTCCATTTGTCAATATTTTCAATGGCGATATTTTTCAGGACTGGCACACACACACACACACATTCCTCTGCGTCTTTGTAACGGGCTAACGGCCTTACAATAATAACAATAATAAATGAATGAAGGAGTGAGTGGTCCTTGCTTACACCAGCAGTCCCAGGCTCCACGTACAGTACTCCTCGCTTAAGGTGACCCCCCACGGGACCAAAAAAATTCTTGATCTTATCCGAGGGGCACCCTAAACAGTCCTCTGATAAGATCAACTACCAGTAAAAAACTTGATCTTATCCGAGGAGCTCAATATTTGGCGATTTTGTCATTTTTGTTCACATTTTAGACCGAAAGACTTTCCGCCAAAATATGTAATTCTACACACACACACACACACACACACACACACACACACACACACACACACACACACACACACACACACACACAAACACACACACACACACACACACACACACGCGCGCGCGCGCGCGCACCTAAGCACAAACGAACGCAAATGCATATACCCCCCCCCTCCCCTTTTTTTTCCGAATCCTGTGGATCCCCCCCACCCCCCCACCCCGGCGCTGATGCCAAGCCCCCTCCAAACATCTTGCCCCTGTTACATGGTTGAGGGATGGTTGCACTGATGTTTCGTGAACTGCAAAAGTACTTCAACTTGCCTTCCGACTAAGCCTAGAAATTAACTAGGTCTCTCGCTCCCCCCCCCCCTTTCCCTCCCTCTCTAACAACATAAGTATCACCACCACCATCATCATATCACCACATTGCTCCCTGCATTGCAGCTCTTATCTCTTTCACAAAGATTGTACCAATTTCTAGATCTAAAAAGACCCTGAACGAAATAAGAAATCTTTTGTAAGTATACTCATCTGCGGTAAACTATCTTTATCGTCAGTTCATCAAAAAGAAGCCCCCCCCCCCCCTCCCTTCCAGTTTCCATTTTCAGTCTTTGGGTATCATCTCATGGAATAAAAATGAAATAAAAATTCGTCTGTTTCGTCTTCATCTCGCAGTGCAAATCCGGGTGTTGTTTCCAAGGGAAGCCACTCTCATCACATGGATTTCATCTTAACCGGTAGTCTTTTTCATTTGGGAACCAAAACGGGGGTGACGTAATCCGAGGTTTTCCCTTATCCGAGGTGACGCTAAGCGAGGAATTCTAAATGGTACAAAGAAGGCTTTTGGCCGGGACCAACAACCTGATTGATCTTATCCGAGTTGTGACCTTAAACGGTAGTGACGTTAAACGAGGACTACTGTACATCGTAAACTTCTCCTCTAAATCCACTATAATGCAGTTGCGCCAAGAGAACATCTGGACTGTCAAC
Organism: Batillaria attramentaria; assembly: GCA_018292915.2. Classification (NCBI taxonomy): domain Eukaryota; kingdom Metazoa; phylum Mollusca; class Gastropoda; family Batillariidae; genus Batillaria; species Batillaria attramentaria. Next base: position 350,230 of record JACVVK020000069.1, read on the forward strand.
TCGGAACGACCAAGGAAAAGGCAATAAGAAGAAACTCCCAATAAACCCAACAGTTATTGGGGGGGGGGGGGGGGGGAGAGGAGATAGAAAGTGAGGCCGACTGTGTGAACGAGGACCCAAAAAAACAAAAACAAAAAAACAACCGAAAAAAAAACCCATCCAAGTCGATACAGACACTATCGACCGTCTAATACCATGAAAGTGCTACCCCTCGCGATGTCGATACTAATTGAGACTTTCCATCGGCCCGGGGGGTCGGGTTTCGTGCTCGGCCGTTCCTACAGCTTCCGTCCTTCCAGAAACGCAAGCAATCCTGTGTCAGATTACCTGGCTGCGGACAGCTGGATCTAAATCTGAGGTCTGCTTTGGGTCCCACTGCACAAGAGTCTAAATCTTAGGATCAGGGGGTCCATCATAGCTAAGCCTCACAAATCGTTCGGTAGTGTCCCGGTGGCGTCTGGCATCGCACCAATCAGACACACGCACATCTGCCGTGTCGCACACGCTAGCCCTGAAGGAAACACTGGCCAAAACGCAAGCAGGAAAGCACAGCGCCTGCCGCAGCAGACCTGACTACAGCGGCTTCGGGCCGTTCCAGCTATCGTTCGCATGGCCAGCATACGTCATTATAATGCACTCAGCTCTATTTATCATTAACAGAAACAGACAATTTCAAGCGTACAGGGCGGGGTTTATGGGTGGGTGGGGTCAGTGGGTGGGTGGGTGGGTGTTGGGGAGTTTAACGCCTTTTTTTTTTTTTTTTTTTTTTAAACAACGTATTTCGCGCGTACAGGATTCACAAACACATCTGTCCCAAAACAAAGTTGTGTAGCCTTCGCAGTTTCGTTCGCGCGGCCAGCAGACGCCAATGTAATGCCTTCTGAACTCTACTATTATCAAAATATGATATTTCGAGGGTACAGGCGCATTCACAAACGCAACTGTTCCGAAACAAAGTTCTCGAGCCGTTGCAGTTATCGTTCGCACGGCCAACAGACGTCACTGTAACGCAAGCAGAGCTGTATTTATTATCAAAATATACATTCCCAGCTTGCAGGCGCATCCACAAACGCAACTGTTCAGAAACAAAGTTATTTTCTGTGAAACCTCGTAACCTCTGACTTCAGATTCAGCTAACACACACACAATAAATGTATTGGTATGCGCTTCATTTGCAACAGAATACAATTAATAATAAGAAGAAATAATAAATCACATTTCTAAAGCGTAATTCTCGGCAGGCAACTCAATGTGCATTCATACCTCACTCACACGCACATGAAACACATCCTTACACAGCAGGTACTACGGTAATCAATAAAATGCCAGTTGGAACATGTAGGTTTAAGATCTGCTTTCAAAGAAGCCACAGTGGTTGCTGTCTCGCGCTCGCAGGCAGCGAGTTCCAGATTCTAGCGGTGGCAAAACGGAAAGAGCGTTGACCAAAAGATTTCTATTTTTGGCTAGGAACTTTGAGGAGATTTTCACTAGATGAGCGAAGAGTACGTGACGGATTGTACGTGGATAGTGAAGCAGACATCATTTCCATCATTTTATGCCTGTTATTTAATGGCCAATATGGTATTTTTTTTTAATTTTAAATTTGACTAACCTCATTCGGCAATATGGCATCTGGGCCATCTTTATGTCAGACAGTAATTCTGTCCTCCAGGAAAGTCTTGCTGTTGTGGACTGCAAATCATCTATAATGTTATGACATTTCCTGGCTTCTGATATCCTCCGACCCCTAATGATGTCTTTGAAACTGTCGATTCGCCAGTCGCCGCCGGTTTGATCATTACGGCCTTTTGCACATCAAACGTGCTGCGACGAAGGCAGTTTACGTCAATTCCATATTTTTTCTTTAATTTCGCAGACTGAGGTTTCCGGTCCCTAATGAAGACAGGCCACGCAATGGGTTCGCATTGGATCAGCGTGCAGGCTGTCAGCGTGGACACACACGCACACACACACATACAGTGGATCAGAGAAACCGGAAGGACTGTCACCACATACACGCTGGTACGACAAGGTAAGGGAACTGGTCTGTTGTCCACACACTCCATTCCCACTCTTTCTCATCACCACCTTCCCCCTTCCTCTCCCCCCCCCCACCGCCCTCAGCACCCCCTTCCCCTTCTCTTGCCCGCATCCCCGTGGGAAAAGACAAGAACTAACTGGCCAATGACTGACAGTGCATCCCCGTGGGAAAAGACAAGAACTAACTGGCTAATGACTGACAGTGCATCCCCGTGGGAAAAGACAGGAACTAACTGGCTAATGACTGACAGTGCATCCCCGTGGGAAAAGACAAGAACTAACTGGCTAATGACTGACAGTGCATCCCCGTGGGAAAAGACAAGAACTAACTGGCTAATGACTGACAGTGCATCCCCGTGGGAAAAGACAAGAACTAACTGGCTAATGACTGACAGTGCATCCCCGTGGGAAAAGACAAGAACTAACTGGCCAATGACTGACAGTGCATGCTCGTGGGCGTTTCATGCAAAGATGTGCATGCGTTACACTAGGGCAGGGATGGATTTACTCAAATATGCCAATGAGACATTGTCTCCTTGACCAGTCATTTTTATGAGACATTTTCATTTTCTATGAGACAATCAAGTTCACCCGCATCACTCTGCCACATGTCTGTGCCGAGAGCCTGTTCCTAAGTGCAGTGACGTTCAGGTTCTGAACGGAAAAGGACCTCTCGATCGCAGAACTGAGAAAACTGATAACGCGCCAATATTTTTTTTGCAACTGAACTCTTTCGAGCGAGAGTTCCTGGCAGCGCGCGCGGCGAGCGGGATAAGTAAGCCTCATCACTAAAATTAGATTAGTGTAACAGACTCTATGACTGACACAGACAGCGCCCTAGTAGGGTCGTCAAAGTACTAAGTACGTCAACTCAGAAGGAAAATGCTGGTTCGCTATCTTTAATTTTTTATCACCATAATTATGTATTCACAATTTTTTTTAAAAAATCACAACCGATGAGCCTATCAATTTCACGATAAAAATGGCATCCATACAGCGCGGACCGGCACTTCTTCATACGACAGGGCGACGTTCTGGCCGGTCCGACCTACAGCACCACCACACGGTACTCTGTTATAATTATTCTTGGTAGGTCAGTTTCCCAACAGGAATACCAAGGCGGCGTGGATGTTCAGTGTGAGATAAGAGACGGACAGTAGCGGCGTGACACATAATTAATAGTCCGTGAACGAGCACAGTTGCACAAGTAAACAGCCCAACATCTCACACAAACCCCGCTTTGTTCCAAGAGTGCTACAAGAACTCTGTCACTGTACTGTTAACCCTTGTTTGTCGCACAGTGAAGCTCTCGTTTTCAGTGCGGCTGATTATGTGACAATCCTCGGTGCAAGTACGTTTACGCTTCGGCAATGTAAGGGGCGCTACTCCTTCACGACATGCCCCCAACGCGGAAATCGCAGAAGTTGTGTCCCTTAGTTCGTGCCGTCACCGTCTCCGCGGAAATGGCCTCGGCTGTATACTTTGGCGTGGGGTGGTGGGGGTGGTGTGTGTGTGTGTGTGTGTGTGTGTGTGTGTGTGTGTGGGGGGGGGGGGGGGGGTTGGTGGAGGAGGGAGGGGGTGGAGGGGTGGTGGTGGTGGTGGTGACGGAGGGTGTGTGTGTGGGGGGGGGGGGGGGGGGGGGGGGGGGGGGGGGGGGGCAATTCACAAATGCTTCTCTGAGGTATGTCTAACCAGGTGTAAATCTATCTGTACAAAATATCCACAGTTCAAAGAAAATGGGAGAAAGGTAAGGAACAACAGTATCAATGAGTATCGCTGTTTCAGCAGTCTAACTTTATCACATCCATTTAGTCAGTTACCTCATACACTCTATTTGTAGCAGACTAAAGAACAGCATCCTGTAGTGCATACACCAGTTTTCAACAAAACCATTCTTCAAAGAACATCGTCCACACTCATGCACGCATTACGCATTACATTTATGAAAAAAAAGTGGTGTGTGTGTGTGTGTGTGTGTGTGTGTGTGTGTGTGTGTGTGTGTGTGTGTGTGTGTGTGTGTGCCCACACTCAAGTAGCAGATACACAACATTCCACTGATGGCAGCCCCACATTTGCAAATACAGTCAGGCACAAAATTATTAGCCACATCCACAGCCAAGTATAAATTTACGCACAAAATGTCCAAGTGAAGAACTGTGCAGATTTTACAACTGTGTGGGAAGCTGACATTTACTGATGCAGGAAATAGTTCCACTGATTAGGAAGGAAGAAAAAAAAAAAAAATAGATGACAGGTAGGTAGTCTAATTCACAACTGTTTCCCACCAAGATGGGGGAATATTGAAGGGTATGTGAAGTACTAGTGAGTTACTACAGAAAAATCACACACTAACACTACAATCTACAATACAATCATTACTACGGTTGTAGGAAACACGTTTAACGTTTCTAGCAAAAAAAAAAAAAAAAAATCTGAGAGAGATTAGAGTAATGATGAGTGTTATTTTCCCCTTTTTGTGTGTGTGTGTGTGTGCAATGCAAACTCATGGTCCCAGAATGTCTTAAGTTTGTGAAAAGAACACTTGAAAAACTTGCAAAAAGCCATCAACAAAACTAATTCATAAGAAACCCACATAATTATTTTCTTTCATGTTTTTCTTTACCTTAAAAAAGACGTTTTATACTCTCGGCCCTTTCACAAAATTGACAAAACTTCAGTGTATGTGAATTAACTATGGACTTTTGTGAATGTATTGGTATACGCTTCATTTGCGTCGGACTACACATACCCGATGAAAATGTGAAAGACTGCAAGATTTAGTCCACGAAAGAATACAAAAAAAAGGCAAATGCAGCAAACAGTCAAAAAAAAAAAAAAAATTCACACATGCTCTGCTTACAACGTACCCGTGTGTTGAGTTCGAGGATTTTCTTCATCACCTAGTCATCAGAAAACACATACAACCATCTTCAGTTCTGGCGAATTTCATCTGTAGTTTTTGCCGTGCTGGGAAACCCTCTGATATGAAACCCCTTTCTTTCCAATTATGCACTGTGTCAAAGTCTGTGCTCAGATTCTTATTTTTTATATATATATATTTTTTTGGGGGGTGTGTGTGTTAGTGTGAAAACACAAACCAGAACAGTACAGTTCCACACTTTACACAAAACATGTCTGACATACACCAGTCATTCGCACACATATCACGGTACATGACCGCCACCAGTTTGTCACACGTGAGTAATCTAATACAGGGGCGCCGGAAGATGTTGGGGGGAGGGGGGGCAGAATCTCGGACGGGGGAACGTTGCCCGAAGAAAGTGAAAAGCGGGGGGGGGATCAAATGCGGTGTAGACAAAAAAAACCTTTACGAACCAGGACGTTGCCCGAAAAAAGTGAAAAGCGGGGGGGGGGGGGGGGGGGGGGGGGGCAATCAGAGGAGCGGACAGCCGCAAAAACAGAAGTTCTCTGTTGGGTGCAGTGAGGGAGAGAGCACTAAGAGGGGTAGGGGAAGAGGTAGGGGAAGGGGGGGGGGCAAGACCATGGCATAGTCACCTGATTTTCCAGGGGGGGGCAAAAAGACACTCTTGCCCCCCCTGCTTGGGTACAGGGGGGGCAGCTGCCCCCCCCCCCCCCCGGTTCCAGCGCCCCTGTTAATATTAAGTGCACACATTAAACAGAAAATTAGTGTGTGGTTTACACAAACAGAGCTCCCCATAACGCACAAACGTGCGTCTCAGACGCAGAAAGAGAAGAAAATGACGCATGTAGAAAAAAGTAGAGAGTTTACAGACGCACTAATTTTGATATTGGACATGTAGCTGTACGTCCGTGTACATAATATTCTTTGGTCCAAAGACTGAAGGCTTTGCGCGAAGCTGAACAGTTTTCCGCCGATGTTGAAACGCACTGTGCATCGCTGTATCGGTCTTGTTTTGAGCTGCGAGCGACTCGGGTGCCAGCTCGCGCACGCTGCAGAGTAAATCTATCTATAACCTCATCGTAAGCGATAAGGATGCGCGCGCTTTGTCTTAGAGAGTAGCATCCCTTTCTGTTTTTCGCACCAAAATGTCGCTTCTTCGCTGGCTCAGGCGGGTTGAAACCAGAGGCAGGGCGAGAGGGGAGGGAGACAGAGAGAGCGACATTATTGTAGAAGAGGGAAATTCAAACAAGAGGAAACACGGTCATGATTCCGAAGAACAAGTCAGTGCCGCGATGTCGCCAACTTTCGAGTCTGAATCCACAAGTGCCAGATCTACATCGGAAGGTGATATTACTCTCAGTGTGGACTGTGGAGTAGTGCAGGGGGGGGGGGGGGGGTCACGGGTTGGGTGGGGGGCGGGGGCAGAGAGCCTGAGTGAAAGTGGAGGTAGACTGTAGCGGTGAGAGAGGGGGGGGGGGTGTTATTTCAGTTCTCGGCCCAGAGAAATGTCAAACACCAGGGCAGGGGGGGGGGGGGGAGGTGTGGGCAGCTAGCCTTTGCGGGAGAAGTGGGGGTGGGGGTAAAAACTGAATCAGTGTATGGAAACACTGAATATGATTCTGTCATAATTTAGAGTAACTTTGAGTGTCTTCATTTTCTCCAGGACAGGGTTGACGCGACATCTAGACTCAAAAGAACACAAGTCAAGTGTCACCTGTTTGGAAGAAAAGCGAGCAATGAAACAAGTTCTCAACACAGGGGGGAGGGGGAGGGGCATGAAAAACTACTGTTTTCACCTCTCAAAACCAGGCCCAAAATATACCAGATTGCACTCGTGGCTTCGCCACTTCGAGGGACTCCCACTTTTTTCAGTTGGGAGTCCTTGGACTCTTGGGAAAAAATCCTATGGGGAGCTCTGACAAAACTATAACTATACGCTCTGGAAAACCCAAACCGACAGTGGCTACTGAACTAAACACAGGGAGAACGCAAACTCCATCTTGTTCACAGGCTGCCCTCAACAGTGGATGGTGAAAAACAAGAATAAAGGTTTCAGTGAAAAAAAAAACAACAACAACAACAACAACAAACAAACAACTAGAGAGGCAGAAGCCTCCATGGCTCCCTTGTGACACAGGTCAAGGTCATTCACAAAAGTATGTTTGTAAAGCTCTTATCACTATCCATTATCATGCTAAGTAAAGTGTCTGGCGCTCTGAGTTCCTGGCAATATTACAATTTTCCCCGAAACAGTTTGTACAGCCTTGACCTTTGGTCAAGGTCATTCAAATGAGATCTCATCAAAGTCTATCATCATGCTAAGTTTGATGCCTCTAGCATTTGTAGTTCCTCCGAAAACAGTAATGTTAAAATTCACAACAGACAGCTTTAATGACCTTGACCTTCAGTCAAGGTCATTCAGAAATGTAGGTTTCACTGCTGTCTATCATCGTGCCTCGTTTGGTGCCTCTACTGTTTGTTGTTTTGGACAAAATGCCAAGGTTAAAAGTTTCCCAAAAAACGCATGACCTTGACCTTGACTAAAAGTCACTGAACACAGGAATGTCTGTAAAGGTGCTGCCAATGTCAATCATCGCACGTAGTTTGATGCTTCTGATTCTTCTAGATACTGAGAAAATGCAAATGTAAAATTTCCGAACACTGTTTTAATGACCTTGACCTTCAGTCAAGGTCATTTAAGATGGTATGTGTGCATAGGTCTTATCACTGTCTATCACCATGCCAGGTTTGGCACCTCTGCTGTTCGTTGTTTCTGAGAGAATGCCAATGTTAAGGTTTCACAAAACTATCTTGTACGGCCTTGACCTTGACAGAAGGTCACTGACTACATGTATATCTGTATAGTTCTTATCAATATCTATCATCATGCAAAGTTTAAAACCTCTGGCATTTGTAGATTACTAGAAAATGCCAATGTAAAATTTTCAAACAGAGAGCTTTAGTGACCTTGACCTTGGGTCAAGGTCATTCAAAATGATATATTTTGAAAGGTCTTGTGGTTGTCTATCAGCATGCCAAGATTGGTGCCTCTACTCTTTGTAGATTCTGAGAAAATGACAACGTTAAAGTTTTCTGGACACACACACACACACACACACACAGACAGACGACGGAGGGTTAATACATAGACTCCCATTGTTACACAAGGGAGCCAAAAACTGAAATAAACAGAACTAAAAATTAAAGTGAACTGTTACTGTGAACCAAGAGTGTAAGTGAATAAAACCCAAAAGATTGGAAGTCAGCTACGATGAACTCAAGTTGAAGGGTACAAAATAATCGTCTTACTTGATAAGCAGTCTGACAGCAAAATGCCGGAAAGCAAGCAAAAAAAACATTCATGAAAAAAATTGCTTTAGCACTGCCATTCAAAAACATTAAAATTGAAATGTAAGTAAAATATGTAATTCTAGATAATAGGAATGCTACAAGAACATGTAAAACATTCAAAAGAGAGAGAGAGAGAGAGACGTCAAGGGGAGTAACTCCTAGGCTCCCTCGGAAAACCACTGCAGCATAATGGATTGCTTCCCGTAGTTCCTTTGTTCTAGACTGTCGTGACTCGTGAATGCTCAGTCCAAGAAATCTCATTGCAGAGTGAAGAAAAGCTGTCTTCACTTTCCACACACACAAATGTGTGTGTGTGTGTGTGTGTGTGTGTGTGTGTGTGTGTGTGTGTGTGTGTGTGTGTGTGTGAGAGAGAGAGAGAGAGAGCAGATTTAATTATTTTTATTTTTTACATACATACGTACATGTATACGCATGTGTATTATTTTAATGTGTCCTTTACTGTTCGAGGAAGATAATAAACAAGATATCTCAGACAAGGGTGTTGATTGTCCTAACACCACAGGAAGCACAAATGACATCGCTGAATTAAAGTGACATTCTGGTAAGAACCCTTTACAGAGCCCCTGTTCAGCAAATAGTAATACTTAACAGATTCAACCCCCCCCCCCCCCCCTTACACACACACACACACACACACACACACACACACACACACACACACAAGGAAACAGAAAAGAAGGAAAACAGAAGACAGGTCACAGGAGAGAATAAAAGATTAAAAGGATAATTAAAAAAAAAAGAAACGAAAATCAAATACACAAAATAGAGGAAAGCGCAGGCGCGTCTTTGATGAAGAAGATAACTTGTGTTTCCTTTTACCACGGGGAAAGAATAAAAAGGTATAGGGTGTCTTGATGGCAGATAACGACGTCTCGTTCCAAGCACCTGCCACAGAGAGAGAGAGAGGAGGAGGAGAGGGGGGGGGAGGAGCAAGTAAGAAGGAGGGAGGGAAAGTACTCACCAGAACTGTAGCTGTCAGTAGATGACTGAGACACTGAGCGACTGTGTATCCTGGGGCGATTTGGAGCCAAATTGTACTTTATTTCCTGCAACAGACAAACCGGGGAACATTTACACCAAACTGTCAGGGTAGGGTAGGGTGTTTTGGGGGGTATAACGTCCTTTTCCACCACATACGGGTGATATCAAAGACGGGGCAACGATGAGATAGCCAGCACAAGTATTTGGCGCCAGCCGGGATACGAACTCACGACCCGAGCATTAGAAGTCCAACGCTCTACCACTCGGCCACCCCGGCTCGCCCCAAACTGTCAGTAGAGAAATGCTAGACAGTAATAATGAATAATTATGCCAACCTTACAAACAGCAGTTATACTGAAAGTAAGCTAAACACAATTAAATACACTTCTATATGAATTCAAATTGAATCGCAACTTGACAACAGAACTCGCAAGCCTTGTACGTGTCTTTATATCGGTGTAACCACCAAGTCTTTTCTACTCCAAAACGAACCTAGAAGTCTGTCGGGACTGAACAGTGTTCAAGTGGACCACTGAGTAAGGGTAGCCCCCCCCCCCTCCCCCCGACTTAGAGACAGAGAGACAAAGAGAGAGAGCAGCAGCAGCAGCACTCATTACGGACAACGTAAGTACGATATGTAGTCAACTGCACCACAATGACAATTTTGCCTACCCTGGTGTGTGTGTGTGTGTGTGTGTGTGTGTGTGTGTGTGTGTGTGTGTGTGTGTGTGTGTGTGTGTGTGTGTGTAAAACCATCTCTCCAAAACACAAACGCAAAACAAACAAACAAACAAACAAAAATCAAGAACTCTTACAAAAACATCCCCACCCCCTCCCCCTTCCCCCGCATCTCTTGAAATGAAAAATGTTCTTCGGAGGAAAAGGTCAAGTGTTTCCAAAACGAAACCTAAACTGTGTTCCCTCTTAAAACCGCAACACCCAATCATCACCCTCAAACAACTGAAACAGCCTACAGAGCGCGCCGCTCTCGCTCTACAGGTCCATGTCGTACAGTTCTGGCGAGATCGTTCGCGACGTACCGTGGCGACAGTGACAATGTGCACGGCGTACAGTGACACTATCGCAAAACTTCCCGGGGGGGAGGGAGAAGGCCGGGAGGGGAGGGGAGGAGGGGTTACGACGGTATCTTAGGGCTCGGAAAAGCCCATATGCGCTCCACTCCATCTTCCCAGTGTTCTTGTCCCTAAGACAGTTCCGATGTCGGTTTGGTTCACACCGTCCGTGTCATACCCTTCTGCTTGCCCTCTGGACGTAGGCACAGATTTCCAGCTTGCAAACGAAATAGATTCAGAAATTTCCATAGTTCCTCTGTCAATCCAGCTTTTTGAAACTTTGAGAGAATGCGTGTGATTCACGTGAGCGTGCGTATCGCGGAGCCAAATATTTGAGTTTACTATTATTTAATATTTACGGTGCCAGATTTCCAGGATCGCCATGAAACTTGTTTGCCGACATGTTTTAAATTCCGCATACAGTGCCGCTCGCGGCAAAGTACGCAGAGTACAATGTCGCTAGAGACTCTGTACCCCCCACTGTACCCCCCACGCACGACAGTGACCACTCCACCCCTCACTCGTCCACCCTTTCAAATCACCCTAACCCATCAAATTGCTTCGGAGGCTGAACAGCTCTTAGACACGCCACTACAGCAACCCCCTTACTGACAGAAGAGACCCTGTTAATTACGCGGACACGCCAGTTTCAACTCTTGACTAGGCAGGAGAGTTTTACTGTCTCTGTTGTGCGGACAGCAAAAGTTAAAGTTCCCTCTTCGACATATCTTGTCTCACAGATCGGTCTGAGCCGTTCTGTGGGGCATTAAATTGGCTGTTTCCATGTTTACTAAGCGAACGTACGTTTTCGCTTCTCGGTTCCGAGTGCGCCTGTACGCGCGATATACTCTAATCTTGATGATTCGTGTAGCTCTTAATGCGACACAATGTTGTTTACACTTTGGGCGAGCGGTCGAACATTCAGATTCTACGGCTGTTGGTACAACACTCTGCGCTGAGTGCGTTCGCCGCGCTACTGAGTACGCTTCAGTTGGCTTAGTGCCAGCATTAGAGATGCTGTCACTGTGCAGGTGTATAAGTGGTGTGATGCGAGACATCACGAAAACAGTTCCAAAACGACCTGTAAGCGTAAAAAATCACAGCGATTGCGCCTTTAGTCAGAGATGAGATGTGATGTGTACATGTCAATTTATTCATTACTAAGTTATGGCATTGGAGCCTAGACCACAAGACTTTCCCAGCAATTGGTCTGTTATCACGGAGCTCTTTCAAGTGTTTAGCTACTAGCATGCGGCACGCTTGGCTGCACGCATCGCGATCGCCCTTTGTTCTCGCAACGCTGCGCGGCCGATGCCCTGGTGACGTCACGCGAGGGGCGCGTAAGCGATGCTGGTTTTTCGAGGCCTGCGCCCACGCGGTACCGATGTACTGGTGTTTGAAACCCGATAAAACGTTTTCTGCGTCGCCAAATACTGCAGCGCGTATGCAATTAGGCTCTTCTAACAATGTATTATAGAAAACTTATACAGTTTGGGTGAGTGAAATGGGTGTTCAGGGACACTTTAATATCTTCACCTCATGGCCCCAGCCGGGATGGGTGACTCTAGAGCGGCAAGACAATGTGACGCGCTTGTGCACGTTCACCCTGGTGCTGCTGAGAATGGAACATTCTGGACTACCTCTACGGCTTTTTCAGCATAAGACAAATTACTTTAGCAATATCAGGGGTAATCGCCTTTCAAGGAACGCACACACGCTATAACAGTAGCTATATTATGTTCCAAACTCTTCTTTGACACTGTGTGGCTTGCTCAAAACTAGCAAGAGCCCCTTTAAGCGAAGTATGGGCCGGAGGCTGTAGTAATTAGAGGGTGGTTGGGTGGGGATGGGGGTTGGAGGGGGGGAGGGGGAGGGGGGATGAGTCAAGAGGTCGTTGAAAAATTAGGGGGCTACGTCCTTGGAGAGGAATTCCCCTGGCAGGTGCTGGGTGGAAGTGAGGTACTTGGAGACTCCTGGTGGATTCGGCAGTTAGGGAGGGCTGAACGCAAACTAAGACTTTCTTCCACATTGACTCGTTTATGTCACCACAGTGTGCTGTTCGGCGTAAGAAAAATTACTCGTTTGAGACGCAGAAGAGCTGAACGAATGTTTCCTTAAGAGAAGACGGCAACGCACTAAGCATAGGAGGGTGGGTGGTTGTTTGGAAGCTTAACGTCCTTTTCCACCATATAAGGGTGATTTCAAAGACGGGGCAACGAGAAAAAAGGCCAGCACAATATCTGGCCCCAGCCGGGATTCGAACTCACGACCCGAGCACTGGGAGTCCAACGCTCTACCATTCGGCTATCCCGACTAGGCATAGAATTTCTCTATCCGGCTCACCCGCTTTTGTAAGACAGGCAACAATGGCTACAAGTACACTTGGAAAACTGCCGCTTTCGAGGCTCACAGGCTGTTTGCCATACAGATGGCTGTTTCATTTGGCCATCACGACCGTTATCGTGACTTTATGGGTTCTACTATTCGAGAAGTACGACTGTCTTTGGGCCTACGGTCCATTGCTGAGCAGACTGGGACTCGACAAATGTGAATGTAGCCACCTAGCTAGTCTTCAGTCCGCAAGCAAATAACGTCGTCTGCTCAGTACGCGGTACTCTACTTCTGTTCTAGAACAGCATATAGGCCGGTCAGTGACCACAATGGTTTCAGATGCTATATTGTCACCTAAGACAGTGACTGATGCACAGATGCATCAGAACCGACGCATTTTCGGTTAGAAGTTTTCCACACAATACTGTACGCCTGCCATACGTATTGAGGGTGGGTGGGTGGGGGTGTGTTGGGGGGGGGGGGTTAACGTCCTTTTCCACCACATAGGGTGATATCAAAGACGGGGCGACGATGAAAAAGCCAGCACAAATATTTTTTTGGCCCCAGCCGGGATACGAACTCACGACCCGAGCATTAGAAGCCCAACGCTCTACCATTCGGCCACCCCGGCTCCCCATATTCGTACGTCGTATGAGCCGCGAAATAGTCTTTGTTGCTTGCGCGGCGTTAAGCCCTCACTAACTAACTAACCCACCCCATATTCGTAGTGAGACTTTAATTAAAGACACCAGATCCTGGAATCGACACCATCCCAACCCACCTCTACGTTTTCTCGAATCCGCCTGTGACAGTGAGCGGAGGACAATAGATCATGTGGAGATGACGGGAAGGGAAAATGGGGTATGGGGAGGGGACAGCGGGGATGTGGAGGGGCTGAGGGGGAAGGGGGGGGGGACGGAAAAGGCGCGGTGGCGCGGTTTAGGTTGTGAATTACATGGTCACATGCCTGCATGTTCAGACTTTGTGGCTGTCTGGTCACCAGGTTATGCCGCGTGGCTGCGCATCGCACCATCTTATCCGGGAGGTCACCTTCGCAGACACCGCCTGACGATTCATTACGTACACCACTCACTCACCCGGCCAGTGTCAACTCGTTGAAAATTTATAATGCTATCGTCGGTTATCGCGCAGGTTCCCCGAAGCCCCTGGGCACGGTCAATTCAAACGGCCACTCACGTATACATCTCTCTCTCTTGATAAGGGGTGTGTGTGTGTGTGTGTGTGTGTGTGTGTCGTTTTTTCTCTTGCTTTTCTTTGTAGAACTAGGAACAGAAAGTATGCAAATTGACTGCTCATGTTAAATGCTTCAACCGCTGTAAAATACAGTTTCAGTGACACTCTAACTCTCTCCGTGCGCGCGCGCGCATGGGTGAGCGCCTATCACCGAGATCTTTGGCCAAAAAACAAAACAAAAAACAAAAAACTGGCATCAAAGATACGCTAAGTTAAAAAACAGAAATCTTTATCAGCTGAAAAACGATACACCAAAGGCATAAAATCAATAGAGAGATGTCGAGAAATGTGCATCGCTAACCACACTGCCTACTTTCATCTACGTTACTCCTTTTGTTCCCCGGCCAGGCGGTAACCACAATGGAAGCTAACGCGAAGTTGAATTGTCACCGTCTATATGCACGCGCAAACTACATAGCTCTACACAAGGAGCTCTCCTTGAAGTTTGATTTTGCCAGACTAGATTTCCATTTCTGTTTTTTAGATGAATGTTTTGGTCTGGCTGTTTTATTATGAGTACCTTTGGTTTAGTAAGGAAACATTTACAAAAGAAGTTCGTGATTTTTGTGAAGATCTCTCATGACGGTAATGATGGTGCGTTGGCACATGTGATCATGCACGTGCAGCACGCCTCCCGCGCCCCTGAAGGTATGCATGAAAAGAGACTAGGCTAGTCTGAGGTTTAGCTCTAGTCTCAGACTTAATACGCGACTAGCATCAGCGTGCATTCCCGATTAGTCCCCGGAACAGTCAACGGCTTGCCTTCGTCTACGTTATGCATCTGTTAGTCTGAGCTTAGTCAAGATAGTCTCGGACTTAAGCCTTCGTCTCTCTCCATACGTCAGACATATGTTCCTAAAGTAAAATCGTCGTATGGATTAGGCGTGGATTTAGCTGTGGCAGGGTGAGCAGGTCTGCACCAACCCTGTTCCGGGTTCGTCGCTAACTCCATGCCAATACGACGACGTCCAAGTCGGGCTAACCGAGAACGAGCCGAGCTGAGTGATACCTAAGAAGAAAGAAACAAAAACACTCGGTGACCAGGAAAGTGGACAATTGCTAACAACTATGAGGTCCCCGTGTTATTTCACAGTGTCCACAGAAGCGGTGGAAACTGTCGCATTCATCAGCACAGTACATTTTCAGCCTGTTTCGAGATTGCCAGCATGAGTTGTCTCCCTTGCCCCAACAAGCACGCATTTTTCGTGGCAGAGCACGAAAAATGCATGCATGCTGCGGGTCCGTGTATACACGGGGGACATCTCATGCAGGCAATAATCTCGAAACAGGCTCGCAACTGTCCACTTTCCATGTCACCGAGTATTTTTGTTTTTTCCTTCTTAAATATCACTTAGCTCGGCTCGGCTCGGTTCGGTCAGCCCGACTTGGGCGTCGTCGCAGGAGCTTAGAGTTAGCGACGGACCCGGAACAGGGTTGGGTCTGCACTGGAAATGGGCACACTAGGACGATCTGCCCATGCACGTGAAGCACGCTACCAAGCCAACCCGCGCCCCTGTTCTCAAAGTAAAAATGTCGTAAAGGTTGTGTTCATACATCGATGTATAACAGGGTGACAGTAGGTCTGCACTTAACTCGTGAACCAAGCCAATGGTAACTGTTGCCCTCCAGCCTTACGCCACGTGACTGGGGCGAGTGAGTGAGTTTTTAGGGCTTAACGCCGCGCAAGCCATAAAGACTAATTCGCGGCTACGCGTGCCTGCACTACGTGAAAAAAACAACAACAACAAAAAAAAAACCACACACACACACCAAAAAACAAATAAAAATTAACGTTGGACAAATGCTGAAAACTTGTCAACGGGGCAGTATAATCCTAGGACATGGAGGAGACGCTGCACCTTCATGCTAATTTATCGAACTCCCGATTACAAAAAAAAAATAAAACAAAATCGTAGAAAACAAACAGCAATTACAATTAGGTAAAACAAACTGGGGTCAGTCTGCACTGGGACTGGGGCGCACAAGGACAATCTGCCCGTGCACGTGGAGCACGCCTATCCATGAACATACATGTTCATGTCCTCCAAATGGAACTCTCGTAAAGACTGGGGACGCACTTAGCTGTGACAGGGCGAGTAAGTCTGCACCGCGACTGGGGCGCACAGGACAATCTGGCCGAGCACGTGAAGCACGGCTATCCGCGACCCTAAAAATGCATTATTTTCTTGAAGTGAAAGTTTCATACAGGGAGAGTAGGTCTGCACAGGAATCGCGAGGTTTTATGTCTCTGTGTCGTCCCCATGGAGTCTGGACAGCACTGAGGACGATGAACTGATGTTCTCCACGCAAGGCATCAGTGGGTGTTAGTGTGACAGGCGTGCAGAGGCTGGGGGAATGCGTGCCAGCTTGTCGTTTATTCATATGGGCCGCTCCAGAGGGAGCTTTTGTGGACGGGAAGAAAATGAGGCAAAACTTCGCTGCCGTTCAAAACTACAAAAGGCCAAAATAGCTTTCACGTAGGGAAAAAGTGGGGTTTCACTTCCCCGTGCTGGCACTCACTGATGGAGCGTAACTGCGTTACTGCAGAATTTTCAGAAAAGCTCACTGTGTACATGCAAAAGATTATTGCACATCTCTCTCTCTTTCTCTGTGTGTGTGTGTGTGTGTGTTTGACGTCACCTAACAACAGGGGAGGGGGTGTTGGAGGTCACCTTACATGAGACCAACGTCTTCGTACGTCATGCACAAGAGACGACCCAAAATCGTCAGGTGAAACCTTAAGAGGAAAACTGCGAAACAGCTAAGGACAAACAAATCGCTCA
Source organism: Batillaria attramentaria (assembly GCA_018292915.2). NCBI lineage: Eukaryota > Metazoa > Mollusca > Gastropoda > Batillariidae > Batillaria > Batillaria attramentaria. The sequence continues at coordinate 366,948 of JACVVK020000069.1, forward strand.
AGACAGAATTTGAGAACGCTTTCACCCAGAAGTGCTTCCTGATCCACAACAAGTCCATATCACGTTAAACTCCCAGACACCCACCCACCCACTCAAGTCCATATCGAATTACTGTGACAGTTCTTTGCGCGCGTCAGTCTCTGACGTCTTTCCCACGTGCATCATGAGTTCCAAAATGCCACTTCCGGTACTTTAACCCCGAAATAAATGTGCCCCCTAGACAGTGTATGGATTTCCTGTCATACCGGACTTACCCCTAAAGAAGAGAAGGCCCATCTAGGTAATTACACATTTCACTTCCACCAATGGGGCGCGCAGTCTTCACCTAGATCGTAACCTGGGTATAGAGCTGGCGCACTGTGCGGGTTGTTGAACCGAATGAGGATGTGCGTCACGGTTTCTGTAGCGTGCTTCCGGTGGTCAAAAGCGAAGGAGACAAAGACAACGAAACAATACTTTGATACTTGTTACCGCTACTCTGTGGTCATTTTCAGCATAGGCTGTCTCTCGCCTTGCATGCTTTTCGTAAGGGGGGACGGCAGTCGTGTACACGTAACGGATATTATTTTATATTAACCGACAGTTTGCTGATAAAATCTGGGCTGAATATTTCCAAAGCAGAGGGGGAGGAAGCCGGAGTACCCGGAGTGAACCCCCGACGATCGGCCCGAATGATCGGTGCCACATACGAGAAGGAAAAATTCTTTGCCCCGAGTGGGACTCGAACCCCTAAGCTCTCGCACTGGTGACAAGTCTCTTAACCACTAGACCACCGACCGCCCTTGGAATTGATAAAATCTGCCGACAAGACTGATTTCCCCCCCCCCACCCCCTCCCTCCTCATTCCCCGACCTATACTTCAGAGTCTGTAGCCTGTTCTTCTCTGATTTGTACTGGCCGTATCATTACTGGTGATCATGGTATTTTGCCAGCTTAGTAATTTCATTGTGGACGTGCTGGTCGCACAGAGGTCATGGCGAAAGTCCAGCGACAGACAGTCACACGCTGCTGCCAAGCGCAGTACTGCATAATTGAAAAGCGGGCAATTCGGATCCGTGCGGGAGGCAATGGTTGTGTCAATGGTGCTGTAAATGCCGTACAACTTTAGGCGATACGCGTGTGGTGCGTTGCGTACGAAGTCGTGAGCCGATTTCGAAAAAGCTCGAATGAACCGATATACTACCGGCCATGGTGCATATTATTACAGTTTTACAGCCTCTTACACTAGAAACTAAAAGCCTGCCCTTAAAGCCGGCTCTTAACTGGGTACTGTGCAGCGCCACAGTGCTGTCCACAGTTGTGACACAGTTGTGATTTTGGGGGTTTCCGCCGCTGTGGCGTCACCACAGCAACCTGGATTTCAAATAGCCACAACTGTGACTGTGGCTTCCACAACAGATTCTAATTGGCTGTACTACGTCACTCGGCGCGCAAACATGGCGGACAGTGCATCTTCAATCGGTTTGTCACCGAGCACAGCTGTGTTCAGTTTTGTGGTTAGTAGATACACCGAGCGCAACGACTGTGATGTGCACATGTGTGTTTCGCGCGCTGTGCCCAGTTAAAGAGCAGGCTTTACACTAAGTTACAGTTCTCTGGCACGACATTCTCCAGTGCAACGTCGAAGAATTTAAAGGCCGCAGGGCGTTTGGGGAAGATTTTGCGTGCTACACGTGAATCAGTATGCGGTAGACGCTAGTGACCCACCAGCAAGGACCCGTATCAAATAACGATCTGACTGGCAAACCGGCCTAAATGCCCGGGGTTTTTACTGTGTAGTCTGACCTACTCTCAACCTATTTGTCAGGTGACTTCAAATACCAGCTACCGCCATTCTTGGTGTGGCCGATTGAAGCTGCTCCATCGATCTGTACTGGACAGAAAGTGCAAAGCTTTATCAGTTTGAACTGTTTCGGTTACCATGGAATCTGGAGACGCGGGAACAATTTTAACATGTTTTGACACGTGAACCGATAATGATCACGAAAGACAATTGGGAATACATGTCGTTTTGTCTCCTGCACGTTCCTCCGATGGACCACTAATCGCGTGATGGACTGTTTTCCATGTGTGTGTGTGTGTGTGTGTGTGTGTGTGTGTGTGTGTGTGTGTGTGTGTGTGTGTGTGTGAGAGAGAGATAGAGGGGTGGGGTGGGTGGGTGTTGGGGGGGTTTAACGTCCTTTTCCACCACATACGGGTGATATCAAAGACGGGGCAACGATGGAAAAGCCAGCACAAATATTTGGCCACAGCCGGGATACGATCTCACGACCCGAGCATTAGAAGTCCAACGCTCTACCACTCGGCCACCCCGGCTCCCCGAGAGAGAGAGGGAGAGGGAGGTGAGGGGGGAGTAGGTGGAGGATTCTAAAATTAAAAATACGCGCGTTTTTCATGCTTGCAGTATTACAAATGAACCTGCACAAATTTTGCGACGAACATTAACGTAAGCATTCGATTTTCAGAAACACACGTTTAAGGTACGAGGAAGCCGACTTGACGAAATGCCAAACTCGCTGGCAACCACAGACTACTCTTTTCTATCATCCAACAGTTCAAACAACCGCTGATAAGCTAATGACGAGAGAGAGAGAGAGGCCACGCCGACCGGCACACGTTCTGCATAGTTACACAGAAATTCAAAACAATATCAGGCGACAAACTTTCGAGTTTACAACAGTTTTACAACAGTGAACGAACGGAAAATGTTGCAGTTAGTATTTCTCTTGTCTATTTTTTCCTCATTTTCAAACGTTTGTGGGTGTTCTACTTAAATGCCCAGTAATCAAGACTTTAAAAACAGACACTGTCGTTTTATTTATGGCTTTTGTTCGGATCTCATCTGACTGTATATTTTTGACAAATAAGTTTCCTCTTTAAAAAAAAAAAATCAAATTACAATAGACAGATGGAAGATGATCTCTGTGAAGTGAGTTCAGTAGCGCTGTCTCTGTAACTGTTAAAGTGTCACAGCTCTGTATGACGTCCTCTGGGCCCGAATATAAAAGTCGAGGTTAATTTAACCCACGGCTATGGGCCTAACCCTGACTAGGACAAAAGAAACCCACCCCCCCCCCCCCCCAAAAAAAAAAAAAAAAAAAAAACACAAAAAAAACCCAAAAACCGAAATTATATTTTTTAAAAAGAAGGCGAAGAAAGGAAGAAATAAATCCTTCTATAACGGCTTAGGCATCTTGCTGGAATGGACCCGCTTCCTGAAAACAACAACAACAACAACAAAACAACAGAAAATTTAACCCTTGAGCTAGTTTAGTTCGAGGTTAAAATCCCTAACCTCTTCTACATGCGGATCCTGAAACAGACTATTAGCAAAAAGGTTTTGGCAATAACGATGTTTTTATCTGCTATCTAGTATCTACATTGCGTTGTCTGAGCCTATTTGGAACTCAGCCGATAACGGTCACCTAATGCAATAGCGCGATAACCCAGGTACTGTTTGCTTTTCAAAGCTAATTGGTCTCTCGTCTACCTGTTCAAACGCGAATGTTTATTTTTGCCTTAAATGTGTTTATTGCGTGGCACACTGCATACTTCAATACAAGGCACTGGGAATTACACGCTCGGAGATCATGCTATGCTCAGTGGGAAAAAGGCCCAATGGCCGCTGACAATAGTTATAACCTAACACAAATTACTTCAGAGAGAGAGAGAGAGAGAGAGAGAGAGAGAGAGGGAGGGAGGGAGGGAGGGAGGGGGAGAGAGAGAGAGAGGGAGAGAGACAGAGACAGACAGACAGAGCTTTATTTTTCAACGGTAGAAGACTTTGGCCACAGACAAGTTTACAACCTTGCCGTTGCTAAACCACAGCAATTTAGTAAACACACACACACACACACACACACACACACACACACACACACACACACACACACACACACACACACTATTATCAGAGAGAGAGACAGACAGACAGACAGACAGCGAGACAGACAGATTGTAGTAACATATTATTACAAGTCGTTTTCAACGGCTCCATTCATTCAAACCGACAATCGGAAATCCCAAAGCGATCTTCTGGTGCCGGAAATGAATTTTTGTTTTAACTTGGAGGGCGGCCGTTGGAGAAAAAAAACCACAACAACAACAACAACAAAACAAACAAACAACAACAACCCGCGGTGCTGTGGCGTTGAAAAACGCCAAAATAAGGGTGCTATGATTTGGAATGGGAGGGCACAGGAAACACGTCCGTCCATCCCCGTGTAGAAGTTCTACAGCGCAAAATCTGAGAAATGCGGGAAGGCATCAGCGCCACCAAACTATCGTCAGGTGTGCTTTACAAAGATCGATACAATGACACCGGTGTTAAGCGTGCCCGGTAATTATTACTGGTCTAAGCGAACCAGTTACAGATGCCGACGGCAGATGTCGGCAGTGTTATTATTGTTACGACACTATGCTCCCCGGCTGAGTATATCAACTCACATCCCCGCAATAGCTGCAGTATTTGTATCGACCCCACTGGCTAATCATATTTTGTGTCGTCTGGCTGCAGTCATTATTGTCAACCTGGTGATGTTGGCTACACGAACAGGTGATACATGTTCGCGCGTTACACCGTGAAATCGTCCTCGACTCACTCTGGACTCGGTTTAGAGAAGTGGACGTCTGGTTGTCATGAAGCAAATGAATGTTTCCAACACAAACTGAACTCGTACGTTTGGGCCGTGGCAACGGGTACGAATGTTCTTTATCTCAATTCCTACCACGTTTGAGGTATGTTTGAGGTTGCGCACCACTGGCCTCAATTTAAAAAAAAAAGAAGTCATAATTAATTCACGTCTGCGTGGATTTATATTTGGCTTAGTGGGAGCGCTGCACTTTGATTATACTCGTGTCCGCTGCAGTGACAGCTGTCAAGGAACCGTTAATCTTGCCTGATTTTCGCTTGAAGGACCAAAACCGAAAAAAAGAGCACAAGAATGGGGTACTCCTGCGCGGTATAAAATGTGATAAGATGCCAACGCTAGGAATCCGAATGTAATTAATCAGAGCTTTGCCTCAAGTTCTGTTCTGCGTACGTAATTAATGAGAAGTCTTTCGTTGTGTGGCGGTTATTAACGAGTAGCATTATTGCCCCCCCCCCCCCCCCCCCCCCCCCCCCCCCCTTGTGACAAGAGCCTATCCAGAACACGGAAAGCAGTCGGCTTCACGCAGACAGGAACTAAACGCAAAACATCGCTTGCTTGCCACGGAAGACTGGATTGGATGAACACAAGAAGCTGGTTTCCGCACCACCTGAGAAGCTGACATGATGTCATTTTCTACAGCGCAAAATCTGCTGTGAAATGCGGGAGAAACTGATTATTTTCGATTCATTATATGTCGCTGTATTTGTATAACGAGCACAGACCTATGGAGGGAGAGAGAGAGAGAGAGAGAGAGAGAGAGAGAGAGAGAGAGAGAGAGAGAGAGGTTTTTATTTGGAGGGGGGGGGGAGGTGTGAGACGACATAATGTCACCTGTAAGACCCTAACCACCTCTGCCCGCCCCTTCCTTTTCCCAAACGCATTGAACCTGTTATGCACGATTCACAATATACCTACGAACTAAAACTACAGTTACTGGAGACGCGCTCAGTACAGCCCTAACTTTACCACCAAAGCCGCATAAAAAATCCGTACAAATGAAAGCCCCGAGTAATGAAACCCATCAAGAAGGATAAATATTCCTCGTGCTCAGCAGGTCGCGAGACTGACACAGCTGCACAGTAATGAGGTGGCTTCTGGTGGCCTGCTTCCCTGAGCAATGAATATGCTGGAATTTGTTTACATCGTTACGCTTGAATGGCCAGCGACGAAATATTCGCATAAATTAAGATGCTAATATAGATACATCTGTTGTATATGCACCAACTGTCGCACTGCTGCGGGGGAATCAAAGGCTGATGCAAACAGCTCGTGCGAAAGCAGCCTTACAATCACTAGCCTCCAAAAATGAATGAAGTTAAAGCCTCTAAATTCGTAACGCCTTTGAGATGGAAAACTGCCGCTTACGAAACTCCAAGGTTGTTTGCCAGATGGAAGGATATTTTAGATTGGTCACTCACAATGCCAAATGTACATCCACGCAAACATAAATTAATGAATCAATTATGATTTAGGTGGTTTTTTTTTTCAGTGTGGCCACTGGTGAACAACCCCGATCTTATTTTCGAAGAAGTGAGTTTACACACACACACACACACACACACACACACACACACACACACACACACACACACACACACACACACACACATCTATATCCCTCTGAACATTCCTATTCTCCTTAATTCCTACAAGGAGAGAGATGAGATGTAGCTACTTTTGTGCTGTGATGTACCTCTGGAAAACTGACCTCAACAAGTCTTGAAATGAGATGAACACTCTCATGTCTACTTCTAGAAAACAAGAGATTCACGAGTCCTTGAAAACAAGATTTACTCTTTCTTTGGTTGTGTTTACATTTTTTTTTAAAAAAGCGCTCCACGGATCTTTAAACGAAGCGATTACCTGCGTGTTGCATGTACTGAGATAGGTACGACACGAGCGCTCAGAGATACTTGGGCTGGTTGTGGACACACGACTGCAATGACCAGACACGGTTTGTTTTCTAATTCATCTCGCAGACGTCACACCCGGAAGTTCAGCAATGCGTAAACATATGAACGCATGACGATACGTCCTACTGTCAACATGAGACTGCAAGTTTTTTTTCTCCAATTACAGACCCCCCCCCCCAAAAAAAAAAAAGGGGGGGGGGGGGGGGGGGGGGGGGGGGGAGGTCGATGGTAGTAGTCGGGTGTAATAAGCCACCAAAGAACAGACCGCTTCAGAGACAAAAAAAAAACAAAAACAAAAGAAGAAGCTGTGCCCCATCCCCCAGCAAATGTATTTAGACAGGAGTTGTGTATTATCTGTGCCGAAAGGAAGAATGACGGAAAAGCCATGCCGCGAGGGAAGACAAACCCATAAACAGCCTCTGCTGTATTTTGTATTGACACGGCAAATCACAACAACGCATAAAACTATAGGGGGTTACTGGCCGCTGTTTGGAAATGCGTGTGTGTGTGCGTGTGTGTGTGTGTGTGTGTGTGTGTGTGTGTGTGTGTGTGTGTGTGTGTGTGTGTGTGTGTGTGAGAGAGAGAGAGAGAGAGAGATCTGAAGTCTTGCAAGAAAGAAACAGATACACAGATGGGTCGATGGATACTTCCGTGTGTAAGACAACCTCTTGCATTTTCATGGTATCCACACACACACACACACACACACACACACACACACACACACACAAACTGCTCAGCCATCAAGTTCTCCCATTTATTTGATTTAACCCCGCGGCGCTCAGCCGCTGAGCCAAGCCCTGAAATCTCATCCGATGCAATAACGCAAAACACAACAGTAGCCGCATCTGGCTTTACTCCTCTAGTCACACATTCTCCCTTGGTTTGTTCTGACTGGATACTGCCGAAGTGCCCAACACCCCTCTTACCACACCTATTAACCAGTACACACAAAGCTGAGCTTACCTTTACTGCTTTCACATCCGTCTCTTCAATCATAGCCGAGGGTCTCCTCGACCGACTGAGCATAGGCAGTAGGTTCGACATGGTTCTGGGTTCAAGTCCTGCACTTCACTCTTGGAAAGCCTTATACACCTAACAAACACTTTAACACACCACTATAATATGATTTTCACAGAACCGTGTTTCAGGCTTGAACTTGTGATGCTCGTGGTTTCAAGGACTGCAGTGAAGATTCGTCGAAGGAAAGTTGTTCAAGGTTCAGTTCTCACAAGATAGCACGTGATATGTACCGCTCTTCAACTTCAATACACCACTATATCACAGATTCTCCTTCCAGACTTCACCAACTCCTTATGCCGGTGGAGGTTTAACAGACCGCAGTGAAGTTTGGTGGAAAGCTGATGAGACAAGGTTCAGTTCTCGCAAGTCCGTACCTGATCAAAGTATCTACCGCCTTAAACTTCAATACACCACTGACTATTATATCACAGACTCTTCTGTCAGACTTAAAACGCTACAACTCCTACTGCCGGTTGTGGTTTCACAGTGAAGCTTGGTGGGAGGTTGATGTGACGTTCTCGAACGTATAGCAAAGCACGTGATTCCAGTAAGTACAGTATGCAGTTTCAATCCAGCCTTCGCAGTCTTTGTAACCCTAGACGATTGGCTTTAGTGTCGCGCTCAAAAAATAAAAGGAAAAAAAAGAAAAGAAAAAAAGATGCTGCTGAGCTTGGGAAATTTTGAAGTTTACGCGCTCGGCTCACAACCAGCGGCAAAATGTCACAGCAATTACTCGCTCGCAGCCATCAAAGCCAATGAATTATAAATTCAGCTCGCGACACGTTGAACCTTACGCCTTGCCTGATCGCACTGTGGCATGTAAACTGAGAGTTTTCACTCCACTCTTTTTTTTTTTTTTTTTTACCTCCTCAATATCGCGATCTATCAATCCCTTTGTCCAACCATCCGTCTCAGGCGAAGGAGGGAGTGGAAAAAAAAACTTTAACAGCACAGATCGTCTCGCTGACTCGTATACACGTTTTCCTGTACTCTTTCACACGCAGGGAAATCAGGGTCTTCTCTAGCGGTGTACGGTTTCTCCGACGGGCACACACACAAAAAAAATCAACTCAGTGTTGTCGTTGTTGTTGTAGAAGGGGGGCGGGGTTGTAGCCTATTTCCTGCTAGTGTAGAGAAACAGAGGAGAGAGAGAGACACACACACATGTGAAACTCAGGCGACGATGAAACACGCGGCGCCAGCTGTATCCCTTGTGTTAAGGTCGAACAAAATGCGAATTGCGTTGTGAACTGAACCAGTGCAGTGTCGATGTCCTGTGGCTGGTGACGTGTGGCTTCTCAATGGCGAAAATCACTGAGCGCTTTATCTTGCCGGAATTCAACGAGGAAAATCGCTTAAATCACTGGCGCCTTTTTGGCCACCGATCTTGCACACCGAGTCCTTTCACAATATGAAGCCGCTAGTGCTATTTTTGTTTCTATGCCTTCGTCGTGAGCACTTAGCTGGGGCGGAGTCGTGCGAGGCTACCTACATATCATCATCATCATCATCATCATCAATATTAAACCACTAGTGCAATGCAAAACCGCTTCCTGAGAATACACCTGTTGCCTGTAACGAAAAGCAAAGCACTTGAGAGCATCTCACAGACGTATCCCTGTATCAGTACACACCACCGGTGCAATCCAGTACCGCTACGAGCGAATAACCTTTCTCCGGTGACTGAAAGCTGCATGTGTTGCACAGGCCTAAAAATCACCAACAAACATGCACAAGTAAAGACCACAGGGACGAACCCGTATTACGAGAGAATATTATGCTCCTGTAACCTATGGTCGAAAAATAAAATCAAACCACTTTCAGTGCATCCAATGCACATACCATCCCATACCAAGACAAACCTGCACAGGGTGGGTGGGTGGGTGTTTGGGGGGTTTAACGTCCTTTTCCACCACATAGGGTGATATCAAAGACGGGGCAACGATGAAAAAGCCAGCACAAGTATTTGGCCCCAGCCGGGATCGAACTCACGACCCGAGCATTAGAAGTCCAACGCTCTACCATTCGACCACCCCGGCTCCCCCAAACCTGCACAGAAAGCAACTGGAGCAATAGGAAAACAACAACAACAACAGAATGACTCCGGTTACCTCAATGACTAGAAACTCAAACCACTTCAGTTCATCCACTTCACAGATCTACCGTAGCCTAGCTGAACACCTGCACCAGATTAAAAGGGAGCACAGGAGAAAAACCAGTACGTCAGAATGGTGACTGTTAGTGTTACCTCTATGACTGGATAATCACAATATTTCATCCTACAGGGCGTAGACCTACCATCACCTACCGACAAACTTGCAATGCAGTGGCAAACTGACAGATCACAGGGACAAAACAGAACCGCTACAAGCGATAATACTCGTTTACAGCACTCGCCAGTGCAAACTTTCAGTGAGTTAACTACGAGTGCTTTACGCCCGAAAATAGTAATGAAACAGAAAGCGAAAGTGTCAGTTATGTCTTTCCATAAAACCCTCTCTGGTTTACGAATTCACAAAAACACACTCGAGTTACGTCATCAATCAAAAAGTGCGTCATTTCAAACATTTGGAACTCTTAAGTCACGGCCGGTGCACAGTTATTTTGCTCACTTTTGGGGGTGAAATTTTATTTTCCTTGGATTACGTAAAAAATGATCGCACAGAAAATTCTCTGCGAAGCATTTGCGAGTGCCATTTTGAATGTGAGTACATGAGCACATGCTTTGAATGAATCATGTAAGCTCTATGTAACCTATGACTGAAAAATCTCCACTTCAGTGCATCCACTGAACAGGCCTATCATCACTTGGCTACAAAAACCTGCACTAAAATCAACTGGCAGCAACAGTAAAAGCCACTACATGCAACACAATGGTTGCAGTCACCTCTCTGTCTCTGAAAATCAAACCACGTCATCGCATCTAGTGTAAACACCTACAATCACCTAGCTACAAAAGCTGCGCTAAAATCGATGGAAGCAATAGAAAAACCACCACCGCAGAATTTCCAGTTAAGGCGATGTCACACCGAAAACATGTTTTCCTAAAACATGTTTTATAAAACATGTTTTGAGAGGCAACACGCCCGAAACATGCTTTCCGAAACAATACATGACACACGCGAAAACATGTTTTGCGAAACAACATCGAAACACGCAGAAAATCGAACAGTGATCTTTTGTGACGTCATTTTCTTTCGAACTCACGTCACTGAAAATCTGACGTATACACGCCCGCCAAACACAGCCATTTTGAAGCAACAACACTAGGCTAGGTGAGGTATTTCCCTAAACATATTTGCTTATTCTCACTTTCACTCATCCTCCATGTTAGTATTCAGTCACGGTATTTCTGAAATATATTTTACCTATTCTTCCCGCTCTGTCCTGACCTAAGGTGGCTGATGAGCCGGTGAAATTCCGGCGAAACGCGTCCCGCTACGGACATGTTGACTGAGCGGATACGGGAAGGTGTCACTTGACACTCCGCACGGCGGCTTTCATTGGTTGAAACACAAAACATGTTTTCGGATTTTAGGGCAGGCTCTAAAACTGAAAACACGATCAAAACATGTTTTGAAAACATTGTTGTGAAGTATGTCACACGACAAAACACGTTGTTTCGCAGCGAAACATCTGAAAACAATGTTTTCAAGTGTTTTTGCCCTCTCGTGTGACATGGCCATTACCTCTCTGACTGGAAATCCACTACATTTTAGTGACTACCAATGCACAAACCTACCATCAACTACCTACACAAACCTGCACTAAAATCAATAGGAGCAATAGGGGAGAAAACTCACAGAAGCACAACAGAATGGTTCCTGTTACTTCTGTATACTGGAAAATCACGGCACTGCGCTGCAAAAACAACTGTCCACTGGCTCTGTTATCACACATACGGTCACTGTCCGCGTTTCCAATGCCACTGGAGAACAGGCTGTCCACAACGGCTGTCTCGCTATACAACACCACTAACAGCACCTGTACTGGTATCGCACCAACTCAAACGACCATCAGACCTTAATTAGGACAAATGGGGGGGGGGGAGGGAGGGAGGAAGGAGGGCAATGGAACCCGTGACGTAGGCAAGGCTGCGGGTCGGGGCAGGCCAGGACAGGGGAGTGGTCACACTAGCGCCTGACCGAAGTCTCTAAACAAGACAAATAACATCCCTCGTCAACGAGCGACTTTCTAAAGGTCGTCTATCCGGAGATGGGTAATAATGACGAGAGGAGAGACAGAGAGAGAGGGAGAAAGTCGACCCAGCAAGAGGCTGTGAGGAAAATTATGGCCGAGACTGAGAAGGTATATTACCGGGGCCACAATTCATGGCGGCCCCCAGTGCTTTCTATCGCTTTTCGTCTAGCTTCCTCGTCCTCTCCAGCTGTGCTCTGTTCTCATTACAGTTTTTGCCTCAGTCCGTCCGTGTGTGTGTGTGTGTGTGTGTGTGTGTGTGTGTGTGTGTGTGTGTGTGTGTGTGTGTGTGTGTGTGTGTGTGTGTGTGTGTGTGTGTGTGTGTGTGTGTGTTTTGGGGGGCGCTCTCTCTCTTAATGAACCGCCGGAAGACCTGCATGCTTCACCAAACAGACCCAATCAGGAACTCCATTCCCTGCGCTCTTTCATGTTTACATATGATTAGTAACCTCCGTGCCTAGTACAATAAACTGGCAGCACGTGCCGGGATACACGGCCGTGGAGTTGATACAAGATGCAAGGACAAACACAATGCATCTAGCCTTCCTCAAACCTTCACACAAAGCTCTGTCTACCATCACTAAGCACGGCTGCGCGCGCATGGTTCCAATGTCCAGATCTACCCCACACAACCGGTGTCACAGACACACGACCTACACGCGTGATACACAATTGCGCAGAAAACTGAGCCAACTCACACGGTCACATCAGTGTCAATGTACAGCACACCCGCCTGTCACCTTCCTCCAGCTCTTACACCACATTAGCACACTCAGTGTGAAATGCCAGCTGTTGGAATAGGCAGTAGAACTAATTACCACTGCGCGAATCCGAGCGACAAGTGTGCGATATATATGCACTGCGAACTGTCGCCTGCCCGTGCTGGCAAGGGGAGCCGAGAGAAGTATAAATCGGCGAATGATCAGTTCAGCTGGCACATACCTCATGATATCTAGCTGCCCAGGCCTCGTGGGGGAAAGGCTTCTAGTACAGAACAGGACCTGCAACTTATGGTAAGAGCCATGATAACCTGGAGTGATTTCTTTTTAGAAGTCAAAGGAGCGCTAACGCTGATCAGACCTCGTGGAGCAAGACTTCTAGTTCAAAACAGGACCTGCAACTTGAGAAGTGATAACCCGAAGTGATTTTTTAGAAGCAAAAGAAGCCTTAATGCTGGTCAGACCTCCTGGGTACAGAACAGGACCTGCAACTTATGGTAAGAGCCATGATAACTGGGAGTGATTTCTTTTTAGAAGTCAAGGGAACGTTAGCGCTGATCAGACCTTGAGGGGCAAGGCTCTAGTTCTAGTTCAAAATAGGACCTGCAACTTGAGAAGTGATAACCCGAAGTGAATTTTTAGAAGCAAGAGAAGCCTTAATGCTGGTCAGACCTCGTGGGGTGGAGACTTTTAGTACAGAACATGACCTGCAACGTATGGTAAGAGCCGTGATAACCTGGAGTGATTTCTTTTTAAAAGTAAAAGAAACGTTAACGCTGATCAGACCTTGAGGGACAAGACTTCTAGTTCAAAATAGGACCTGCAACTTATGATAAGAGATGTGATAACCTGAAGTTATTTTGTATAAGTAAGAGAACCTTTAACGCTTGTCAGACCTGGTTGGGGAAAGACTTCTAGCTCAAATCAGGACCTGCGCCGAATGGTAAGAGAAGCGGTAACCTGAACCGATTTTTTGAAATTTTAGATGTGACAGAAGCGGCAGTGCTGGTCACATCTCGCGAGGCACGACTTCCTGTTCAAAACAGGCCCTGCAACTTAGGGTAAGAGCTGTGATAACCTGAAGTGATTTCATTTTAGAAGTAAAAGGAACGTTAAAGCTGTTTGTATTCATATGATTTTTTTCGAGCAGATTAAATTTGTTTCTCGCGTTGTCATAACAGGATCTCAACCCTAATGTTAAAGGTTAACGATAGCCTGAAATAAACTTTCACGCACAGCCAAGAGCAACCATGAAGTTAAATGAACGCGTGTAATGCGTGTAATTGATCAACCTCATCTGTTTTCCATATCCATCACTTTGCAAATGCCGTGTTGGATGACGAGCATTTACAACTGCTAGAAGTAGGACTGACTAGTACGTAGGTAATCTGTAATATTTGCATGTTGACTGTGCGATTGCATGAAGGGTCCACACCGCCTTCACGCTTTCTCCACTGACGCTACCATCGTAATTATGTCTGACGCTAGCTGCCTGGAGCCCTCCACCCCCCCCCCCCCCCACCCCCGCGGTGACTCTAGGTCGCCTTCTTTTGGCCATTCTTCTTACAGCACAAACCGCATGAAAAACGTATAACGGCAACGGTAAGCAACGAAAACAGAAACCGTTTCTACGGGAGATCACTCCACGAAAACCTGGTAACGTCCAGCAACGGTGGAACAGAAGGAAGATTTCGCACACTGCTGACTGTTACGACTACAGTCGTAGCCAAGTCAAGTTTATTTCCCATCCTCTACGGGCATAGGAAAACCAAAACAAAAACAGACAAACTGAAAACCAAAACGAAATCGAAACCTGTAGACAAATGCTCGCACATACGTAGTCACCGCGACTACACTCCGAAGAGCACACAGTTCTGTCTAGTTCATACATGCATACAGCTCGGAAGTGGGGATTGGAATCTTGTTCCGAGTACAGCTGCAGCTCGGGCAGAATTAATTACGCTCTTCAACACCTATAGTGCCTGACAGCACAACCAGACAGACAGACAGAACTAAGCACGTGTCTGCTACACATTTCAGTCCGATTATCTAACGGTGAACGTCCTCTCGCTGTGGACGCCAACTACCGCACAGTGAACCAACCGATAGCTTGAACATCTTCAACGGAAACTTGCCGCTGCTGCTGGTGGCAGAATGTCAATGGTAATAGCCCAGCTAAGCCCCGAACCATCGCAGGATTTCTCTGACAATTCCAAAGAGAAGATGGACAATTTCTGACTGAAAATCCCAGGCTAATGCCGCAATACCGCCGCCAGTGAAATGTCATCCCGCGCCGCGTGCGAGACCAGACGCAAAAATCTCCGTCTCCCAACTGTCTTCCATAAGGACAAAACAAGTTTTCCGCTATCGCAGGGTTCACGCTGTTTGACGCGCGTTTGATGGGCCGAGCTTGTTAAAGGCACTAATTATAAGATTTTTAAGGCTCACACATATGCGCAGACAGGCTTGCGCTCTGTTGATTAAAGCAAAAAAACGCAGTAACCGATGCCGGTGTGGTTACAGCTCTCACACCTGTAGTTCACTCAGTTCGAGCAGCCGACACCGGCAATATGACCGACGTCGTTTACGTACGGTTGAGTTTTCCTCGTTTGCGCGGCCATCAAATGTCAGTGTGTTGCATTCGGAGCTCTGCCAATCTCTTAGACTATTTCTAGCGTCATAAGCGCAACTGTTCCAAAACAGACGTCTCTCTACATAAAACCTTGTAATGGCAGCAACAGCATCTTTAAGAGAGTACCTGTACGTTTGCAGTGGTCTGTCTTAAACCTAGGTAGAGCTCTGAATGCATTACGATGAGGTCTGCTGGCCGTGCGAATTTAAAATGGAACGGCCCGAAAGCTCTCTTGTTAAAAGATCTGAGTGACTGTTCGCCTTCTGCTGGTTCAACGCCAGCTTGTGAGATGAGCCGAAGTGAGTTTGAAGGTGGGTCTTTAACTTCAACCGAGCCAAACAACAATAAAGGAAAATCCGGTTCTGCCACTAACGATGGCGACGCCACTGGCGGTATTCAAAAACAATTTGTGTAATACTAAAACCCGATGCTCCATGTTGTTTGCAGACGACCGTAAGACGGACGTGACCGGTAAGAAACTTTTGTTACAGCCCGAGCCGCCTCTGTACAATGGGTGACTGCACTAGGGAAAAAAACAAACACACACACAAACAAACAACAAAACACGTTCACACTTTTGCGTACGTAGCAGACAGTTATCACTACTATCAGAAATGGTTGCCGCAGCTGACAGTCTAACCAGCAGTAGGACTCTAGTTTTACGCAACTCATGTTGCAGATGGTGGGCACATATTGTACTGCACAGGAGTATCCCACTTTTTATTTTATTTCGGGGCGGTCGGTGGTCTAGTGGTTAAGAGACTTGTCACCAATGCGAGAGGTCAGGGGTTCGAGTCCCACTCGGGGCAAAGAATTTTTCCTTCTCGTATGTGGCACCGTTCATTCGGGCCGATCGTCGGGGGTTCTCTCCGGGTACTCCGGCTTCCTCCCCCTCTGCTTTGGAAATGTTCAGCCCACCAAATTTGAAAAATAAATGCAATTCTAAATTCCGAAATTTAAATAGCTGAGCTGACCCTCCGCACCACGTGATTGTAATGTGTTTATGTCCAGTGTGTGAGAGAATGCGTGTGATTCACGTGATCGTGCGTCTTGGGTTCATTTCGCGGCGCTTTGAGCCGATTCAGGAAATTGGGTAAAGCGCCTATACAATACTCATTATTATTATTATTATTATTCTGTTTTGTCCCTGTATGCGAAAATCAGGCAAGATTAACGATTCCTTGACGGCTTTTGGGGTGGGTGGGTGTTTGGGGGTTTAACGTCCTTTTCCACCACATAGGGTGACATCAAAGACGGGGCAACGATGAAAAAGCCAGCACAAATATTTGGCCCCAGCCGGAGATACGAACTCACGACCCGAGCATTAGAAGTCCAACGCTCTACCATTCGACCACCCCGGCTCCCCTTGACGGCTTTTACTTCAGCAAACACAGAGTATAATCAAAGTGCAGCACTCCCCGCTAAGCCAAATTTCAATCCATTCATTGTTAACTAGGATTTTGTTGGTGAGGCCACTGGAGCACATCCCCAAACTTACTTTGTAGGAAGGGGCAATGGGAAAAAAGCCTGTACAAACTTGGGTTCTGACCCTTGACCTTCCGATCTTGAGTCCGACGCATCGACGTCTAGAGATAGACCCCCTGCGGTGCTGGAAGTGTGACGCCGCCGCGCGCCATGTTGCGAGTACCTGGAAGTGTCAGCTGTTTACATAGCGCGCATAGCATTGGCCAGACGCTATCAGCTGTTTACAGAGCGCGCATAGCATTGGTCCGCTTTATCTTACGTCACATTTCTGATGACGTCTTTCTAAATAACTTTGTATTTCGAACGAGGCGTCCTGTACACAGAGCATCTGAGTTCTGGTATTCACAAGATGGCCGCGATAGCGACACTCGCAAGCAGCGGTGGCAGCGTGCGGCGGTGCGTCTATCTCTTTACGTCTGTGGTCCGACGTCCAGACGACAGCCCCTGTGTGGCGGCCTAACCGGTGTAGCAGTCCAGATTATACCCCCCGAATAAACTGGCCTAGCCCAGACTATCCCCGCGTATCCCCATCCATCTCGGCTTGACAGGTTGAGAACAAATGACACAAAAACCGCACTTGACACGCGGGTGGGTGGGTGGGTGTTTGGGAGTTTAACGTCTTTTTCCACCACATAAGGGTGATATCAAAGACGGGGCAGCGAGAAGAAGGCCAGCACAAATATTTGGCCCCAGCCGGGATTCGAACTCAAGACCCGAGCATTGAAATTCCAACGCTCTACCATTCGGCCACCCCGGCTCCCCGCACTTGACACGCAAACGGCCGTGTACATGCAAACACTTTAGTGAACTCTTTTCACGGGTTGGTATATTCCGGGCAGGAGGGGGGGGGGTGAATCCGGCCTGGGCTGATCTATACCCAGGGGGTTGAACCGGCCTAGGCTACTTTATACCCGAGGGTATAAAGTAGCCAGGGGTATACTCCAGCCTGTTACACCGGCCATCGCCACTAGTGTCAAACTGATGTCTCACGGGGTACGATTTAATCCGAACGAACATCGAACGCGACCGAACACGGCGTTTTTCCGTGTTCCTCGTGTGACATACGGCTACAGCATGTCTTAGCTCTATTTTTTTTTTCAGGTTCGTGTTCGATGGTCGTTCGCACTAAAACGTCTCCCGTGTGACAGCAGCCTAACACTAGTGGCAGCAGTGGCGAAGTGCGACGGTCGGTTGCGCCGCCACAGAAGAAACGTCAGAGGGAAATTAAACTGTTCGAAATTCACGTTTCACACAAGTACGAGCAAACATAAGAGCTGCGAAAAATCTATGGCGCTAAAAGACCTGGGACCCGACTGCCTTTAAAAGGTCCAGAAATGTCAAGACAGGATATGTGAGAGCGAAAAAAATAGGACTACTTTACGGCTCTATCAGAGAGTGACGAAAATGGATCTTTAATTTCAAGTATTTCAACTCAGCGCTTAAAAAAAAAAAAAATAAAAAAAAATTGAAACCCACCTCGCTGAAAATTATATCCGCCGTGAATTTCGTCTATTTTTGTTATCATTATCTTCTTGACGTCACTTTTAAGGGCAGCCATAAGAACTGTGGTCTGCCATGCTAATGCAAGTTCCGTTTGTGGCTTTTGGTGTTATTTCTGGCATCAAAGGCGACAACATTTGCCAGGTTTAGCACAGTAATAACAACTGCGACCAGGGCAACCTGATAGTCAGCAAGTCTGCTATCGGTATATCAGGGAAAGAAGCCTATTAGTATTACTGAAGTTATCAGATTGCACTTCGTGTCTGTCGAACGCTAACTTCAATAGTTCAAAAAATTAAAAATTAAAAAAGCGCGGAGTGTGTGTGTGTGTGTGTGTGTGTGTGTGTGTGTGTGTGCGCGTGCGTGTGTGATAGTTTTTTTGTTGTTGTTGTTGTTTGTTGTATGGGGGCGTGGGGATATGTGTGTGTGTGTGTGTGTGTGTGTGTGTGTGTGTGTGTGTGTGTGTGTGTGTGTGTGTGTTTGCAAGGAGTTTTTCCTTTTAAGCCATCCAAAACTCTTGTGAATGAACTCGTTCACTCCAGTATACATACCAGCAGCGTGTGTGTGTGTGTGTGTGTGTGTGTGTGTGTGTGTGTGTGTGTGTCTGTGTGTGCCTGTGTCTGTGTGTTGGGGGAGGGGGAGGGGAGGGACAGGGCCGAAGTTCAGCTCTCTGTCCTTGAATTTATTTGTCGCCTGATAAAAGCTTCTCAGCGAAAATGTGGGAGTAAGTTTGTGCTGTCTGTATTTCCTCCAAGCTTGTTTTGAGATTATTTTGCAATCTGAAGGAGGCGGAGGGAGGTTCTGCACTTCGGCGCCCCCATCTAAAACGTTCATGTAATCTCCTCGTGCACTGAAAGAAAGGAGTAACGTCTCAATGAGCGTATGGCTTCAAAGCCGACGTCCGCTTAGAAACAGATTTTATTGTCTTGGCTGTCATAAGCGACCGTAGCTTCTCTTTACACACATCCTGTCTCCAGCCATGACTCAGTGCCGCAGACAAACGACACGTATACTCGCACACGCCCGAAATAAGTGTTGCTTGAAACGTCAGGCGTCATTTCGTGCAGGAATGTCACATTCACCTTCTGACGAACAACCTAACTCTCTCTCTCTCTGCTTTTATTTTTCAGGTATGGTATCTTGATGCGGACATCACCCCCCCCCCCCAACCCTCCCGGTTCACTTCCTTAACGACGTGCATGGTGATGGGATCAACCGACATGACAGCCCGAAATCAGCCATGCGTGCCGAATGGATGATGCAGCAACACCAGTCTCGCCCTCGCCGTTCACGCTTCACGTGTCAGGCCAGGGTCAGACAGTCGCAAAACTACAGGCGAGTCTCCCAGTGCTCTCTGTCTCTCTCCTTCCTTATCATGTTCAAAGCCAGACTGCATAAAAACTTTACACCACAAACATAGAAACCCGTTTCCAAAGCACCGCCATCCCCCCCCCCCCCCCCCACCCTTCACGAATATTGGACCGTTCTTGAATAACATGATTGATGCATATTGGTGTGTGTGTGTGTGTGTGTGTGTGTGTGTGTGTGTGTGTGTGTGTGTGTGTGTGTGTCTTGCTTATATAATTACGTAATTTTCTAGTTGTGCTCTGTAGCATTTTATTTAGAATGAATTTATTCAGATTATTCATTTAGAATAATGTTTATCGTATATTTCTGCCTGATTTCTGTCAAGCCGCAGGGCAGCCTCACGGGCCTACTTAACTTTCCATCTATCTAATAAAATTAATGTACTCTAGCAATAATAACAGCCTCCCCCCCCCTCCCCCTCCAAATGGCTCCACCCACACGAAGTCACTGGACAGAGGGTCTTCAAAACCCATTACCGTCTGTGACGTACTTGTGGCCAACTCATATTTATATTCAAGAGACACTCAGTGACCACGGTAAATAATGACTGTCCATTAGGTGACTAGCCTCTGTGGCGTTCTTGTGGCCACAGAAGAATTACATTCAAGAGACACCCGGTGAAGTATTTGTGGCCATGGTAAATTATGGCTAGGCCAGTTACTAAGTGTTGTTGTCCGCTAGGTGACCGCCGGTGATTCACAGCGGGATTCTGGGTGTCACCTGTCCCTCCACACCGCGCATTACAAATTAACGTTGACCGCGCGCCGTGCAATTCCCCCGTGACCAGCCTCTGCACAAACGCTGGGTGCATGGTCGTGAAAAAGTTAACGTCCTTAAAGACCTAAGCTCCCAACAAAAAGCTTTCCGAAGTGTGAAAAAAATTTACAGAGTCGACCGTGCAAGTACAGTCAACTCTGTTACAGTTGCAGAGTTCACAGTGTCCAGAAACCGCCACAAAATCGTGCCGAAAAACTGCCCCCACTTCCTGTCGGGGTCCGTCCACGCTACTGTGCACATCTCCGTGCAGTGGTCATCCGTCCGTGCAGTGGTCATCACAGCAGCCGTGGCCGAGTCAGTACTGTCCGCAGTGATCCCCATACAAGTCGTGTCACTTTTGAATTTGGTCAGTGTCGCTCGTATGCGAGCTGAAATGTTTACGCAAGAAACAAAATTGCTTTCAAACACGTGTACTTTACCGGTAGTAGCATAGCTTGCGCCATGTCCGACATCGCTCAGTCGTCTAAACTGACGTATCCGCGGCGTGGTCACATAATAATGAGCCGGGCTGCACGGGGACGTGCACAGTAGCATGGACGGACCCCGACAGGAAGTGGGGGCAGTTTTTCGGCACGGTTTTGTCGCGGTTTCTGGACACTGTGTGAACTCTGCAACTGTGACAGAGTTGACTGTGCTTGCACGGTCGACTCTGTACACTTTTTTCACACTTCGGAAAGCTTTTTTGTTTGGAGCTTAGATCTTTAACGAAGTCAATGGCGTCTGTGGGCAGTTTTACTGCAGTGCTCAGCTGGTTCATAATATGTACCACCACGCCCCTGGTCTGACAGAAACTGGTATGGATAACAGTGCTGCGGGTCAGAGATGGTTAAATGGTCGGTGGCTTTCGTGACAAGACTTCCGGCGGTTGCATTACATATGAACTTCCACAACCGCGTTAACTTTGTAGACTGGTGGCCGTATGTGGTGGAAAAGGACGTTAAGCCCCCAAACACCCACCCCACCCACCCTTGTAGACTGCTGGACTGACTGTAGTTAGATGAATCGTAACGTTCAGCATTGGTCGTCAGAACGACTGTATTTGAGCGTTCGATGGAAAGTTTTCCACAAACGTTGTACACGATGCAAGTTCATAGTCGTGATAGAGGAGCTAAGAAACACTTTTCTCTACCATCCCACAACCCCCATCATGTACACTTTTTTTTTCATATTTGCTGCGTCTGAAAGTGAGACTGTACTACGAGAGCAACACACACACACACACACACACACACACACACACACACACACACACACACACACACACAAGAAGGCTGTAATGGAGGAACAGGTCCTGATTTCAGCTCTTTCTCTTTACAGGGACAATAATTATGTTTCCACGCTTTTCTTTTCCAACTCTTGTTTCCCATGAGAAGAAACACTTCTAGCTGCGAAAGTAAGGACAAAGATCTGGATTAAAAATAAAACAAAATACAGCAAAACAAACCCAAAACAACAATAACAAAAACAAAAACAAAAAACCCAAACAAAAAACAAAAACAAAAAAATCCTGCGGCGAATGACGTCCAAGGGACGTCACTGTGGGCAACATTTGAGAGGTTTCCATCTGATGCCCCCCCCCCCCCCCCCAAATCACCGTCCCTTCAAACGACGGCCCACAAAGCTTAGCACAAAAAAAAGGGTCGCTTCGAACAAACCGACAGTAAATATCACGTAATCCCCTGATTTCAGGACACACTTCCCATATTCATGAGGCTTTTGCTGCAGGCCCAGCTGTGACAACCGCCTTCTTTCTCAAGCTTTGTCCAGACCATTACCCTTGTCGTCATGACCGAGCAAGATGCAAAGTACAAGAAGAGCACACCGAAGACCGGAGTACACTAGTGATGTCCCTCTAGCTCTTTGTAAGCGGTTGGTTGGAGGCTTACCGTCCTTTTCCCACTATATACCGGTGATATCAGCGACGGGGTGAAAAGTCAGCAAAACTGTCTGGCTTACAGCCAAGATTCGAGTTTACGACCAGATTATCTGAAAGTCCAACGCTCTACCAGTGCTGCTATCCCGGGTTCCCGAGCAAGATGACACGTATCCGCAGTGTACGGGGTAGAATGGGGTATAATCATGTCCTTCCCGTTCTTCGTTAGCGGACTATTACCATCGCATATGATGCAAGCCATTTGCCAGCGGTTTAAATGCAGTAAATCTGCACGGAGGGCGGTCATATCTCACCGCCCCAAAAACTTTAAAAGTGCGTCTTCTCAGTGTGCACGGGCTAAACTCTGTATATTCTGGTTACCCGCGAAGTAACACAAGAGCTCTTACCACCCAGCATCTGTGACACCTGACCTCTCAGGCACAAGAGCCGGCGGCCATTACACCAATCATGGAAGCCGTTTTTGGTGCAGGATTTCCGTGATTCACGAATGCATGTATTGGACAACAGGCACCCTCGCTGAACAGATTTTTGTCGTCGGTGGGTGAGTGTTTGGGGGTTTAACGTCCTTTTCCACCACATAGGGTGATATCAAAGACGGGGCAACGATGAAAAAGCCAGCACAAATATTTGGCCCCAGCCGGGATCGAACTCACGACCCGAGCATTAGAAGTCCAACGCTCTACCATTCGACCACCCCGGCTCCCCTTTTGTCGTCGGTCTGGGAGAATGGTTTCTAAGTAACCAAACCTAAGTAAATGCACGGACGTGCCTTACTTCCGGTAAGGTATACATCTGGTACGTCTCAAAGGAACGTGTCTGACGTCTGGTGTATTGTTCTTGTGCGTGTTCAAGATGATATCAGAAATCAATCTTCCAGAAAGCATCTAAGCACAGCAAGGCATGTGTATCTTTCTGACCATACAGCATTAGGGATACCAGGTAAGACTGATGTGCATCAGGTCTGAACAATTTCTCATTCACAACCAAAGTGTGGAAAAGGTATGAGGGTGGGTGGGTGATTAGGGGTTTAACGTCCTTTTCCACCACATACGGGTGATATCAAAGACGGGGCAACGATTAAAATGCCAGCACAAATATTTGGCCCCAGCCGGGAAGCGAACTCACGACTCGAGCATTAAAAGTCCAACGCTCTACCATTCGGCCAACCCGGCTCCCCGAAAAGGTAGGAGGAGCTGATATGTGCTTTAAGGCGTTCTCGAACTAAACAACAACAAACTAGGTTCGCTGAAAACTCCGAATAAAACTGCAATCAATATTACACGCCATTAGTCTAGGATTAATATCTATGGCTGAATCATACAGACAACCTGCTGGTTATTATGCAGAACAAAAGACCTCATTTAACAGAGTCGGGTCGTGAGTTCGATCCCCGCTGGGGCCAAATATTTGCGCTGGCTTTTTCATCGTTGCCCCGTCTTTGATATCACCCTATGTGGTGGAAAAGGACGTTAAACCCCCAAACACCCACCCATTTAACAGAGAGAGAGAGAGAGAGAGAGAATCCTATCATTTAAACCCGCTCACCTAGTTTTCCTAGCTAAAAACATGCTGTGAGTTCGAATCCTTACTGAAGATTTATGTGCTGACTTTTCCCTCGTTGCTCCGGCTTTGGTATCATTTGTATGTGGTGGAAAATAGCGTTAAAATCCTCAACAACCAAAGCATGGCACACCCAGTACCACTACGTCAGCAGAACGACACACCAGGCTGCTAAATGGCCTAGTTTTCGCGTTTCACGTGCTAATAGCCCAGGGTTCAGGACTGCACGGCACGGTGAGTTACGTAGGCCTTGTCTGCGAATAACCTCGTAGACCCTACAGACTCGATCCCTTCCCCCGTCGTTTTCTTGTCAATTTGAGGCCTTTTCTCTGTGAAAACCACAGCAGGAATGATCCAACTCGTGAACTACAGCTTGCAAATGACTACTAGTTAACAGCAGAACTTGGTTACTTTGTGAATGCGGTGACGTAATTCGTGGCCAACTTGGAAATAATTGGCACCAAGTTCTAGCTGGCTAAACCTCCAGAGGGCCCAGCGTGAGGCCGGACTGAGATTAAAGAACCTCAAGAAAACTCAAACCAGCACACGACGAATGTTGACAAAGATCCACGCCGACCTGCCCATGGACGTGATGCAGTCCCTACTGCACTGCTATCGTCATTCATCATTACGCTATGCACAGACTTTGTGGTCCGATGTTGAGCTGCCTGGTTGTGTTTCAAAGTCAAGACAAAGTCGTTTTACTATCCCATAAAAATAGCAAAAATGTACTACAATTAATACAGGGGAACACAACTACAACTCCTCCTCCCCCCCCCCATCCCCCGCTTACCCTTGCTTCACACACACACACACACACACACACACACACACACACACACACACACACACACACACACTCTCTCAAGACGTTAACCCCCCCCCCCCCCCCCACCCAATCTCTCTCTCTCCAGACTCTAGCACAGTAAGATTTTGGAAGATCGGAGGCGAGAACCCGTATATTGCTATTTTTCAGGAATGTCATTTTTACACAGCAGGAAGGAGAGACAGGGTGGTGGGGGGAATAATCATATGTTCATCTGGTGTGCAGTCTCTCCCTGCCACCCCCCCATCCCCCGTCTTTTTTATGCAAAAGCGTGGCCAGTATATGAGCCCTGGAGGAGACAATATGACAGCACGTGATCAATAGCCGTGTGCTGGCTCCTGTCCAAGTTCTAGCTGGCTAAACCTCCAGAGGGCACAGCGTGAGGCCAGACTGAGATTAAAGAACCTCAAGAAAACTCAAACCAGCACACGACGAATGTTGACAAAGATCCACGCTAGCACACTACGAACTGAGATGAAAACTAAAGCGTACGCTGATATACGTAAAATGAAACACACACACACACACACACACACACACACACACACACACACACACACACACACACACACACACACAGAGTCGGACAGACAGCATATTTTTCAAAGATAAAAGATTAGGTGTGAAGACTTTCAGTTCTTAAACCTTGATCATCCTAAACGACAACTAATACAGAGCGAGAGAGAGAGAGAGAGATGATGATGATGAAACGTTTTTTTTTTATCCAGGAGAGAGAGAGAGAGAGAGAGTTTTAACTGTTATCAGATACAGCTATGCACGAAGGGTTTCAGTAAGATATTTATCTGTCTTGGCTCCTGCTCAGCCAGCTCCGATAAAACAGAATCAAAATACACAAGAGGCAAAAACACGGAGACTGGACACCCTTGAGACGCACTAAGCAGTCTGGAACACACACACACACACACACACACACACACACACCGTCATCTGTACCGATGCCACCACAATTCAGCGTAGTACTACAACTACCGGGCGTGTGTCACGAAAGCGTCTCATTACTAAGTAACAAAAAACAACAAAAACAAACAAACACAAGAAACACTAGCAGAAAGATTTTAAAGAAGTTTTGTCTTCCGAAGAAAAAAAGAAGAGGAAAAAGGACCAAGGGGAGGGGGTGGGGGTGGGGGTGGGGAATCCATATTGAATGATCAGGTCGACCTGTTGAATGCATGTTCTGTTTGCGCACCCTGGAGAAACAGGCGGGTGGATAGTGTTACCAGGCCTTTGGCCTCACACTATCACTGGTCGCAGTGTGGCTTAATCACTTCGTCGCTGTTGTCAAAGGCGGGCGCTCGCGTCAAGGTCACAAACAACACATTTTCCTCATTACAGCTGTCCCAAATCTGGTCTGTCATGTTTAGCAGGAAATGTGCGGAAAACGTGTGTGTGTGTGTGTGTGTGTGTGTGTGTGTGTGTGTGTGTGTGTGTGTGTGTGTGTGTGAGAGAGAGAGAGAGAGAGGTGTGTGTGTGTGTGTGTGTGTGTGTGTGTGTGTGTGTGTGTGTGTGTGTGTGTAAAGCTCACAGCTTTGACAGAAATGCCGACAGGAGTTTGAAAGCTGGGTATTTTCAATCACAAAAGTCAACTAAAAAAAAAAAACAAAAAAACCCACAGACTCGTTAAACGTAATTCGTTGCGGGTTCTTTTGTTTCTCGCACGTTATCATAAATGTCAAGGTTTCAGGTAAACATGCCTTTCATTATACTAAAAAAATATCATCATCATCACTGCTTAATAATACTGGTTCACGCCAACAAAGATTTGAAAGCAGTCCACCCTTGACAGCTCGCCATGCCTAATGTAAAAGACTTTGTTCCTTCCAGAGACCTGTGTCAAAGACAAGGCTGCAGTCCAGCCTGGCCGACTCCTATATATCACTGCCAGTAGTGTCCAGTCCTTCAACTCCCTCCGCTGTCTCCACCGGCACCTAGCCTAGCCCTTGACCTCCAGCACAAAGTCACCGGTCACATGAGGTCACATGTACCCCCCAAGGGACACAACCGCTGACCCAGCGAGGGCAACGTCAGGCTGGTTATGAGCTCGTCTGCCACTAGCGGGCTACTAGGACAAAACGGTACGCCGACGCTTTCATCGTTAGCTTAATGAAATTCTCGCTTGTAGGTGTGGCTCTATGTGTCTTGTCAAATCCTCTGGTTGACAGAGTATGTTAGCTCTCTCCAGTTCATGTCGGGCCCATCCCCTTGTCATGATTTACGGTGGCATGTGATGCCCTTGGTCTAACCTCAGTCGCTCACACCGCTTGTGCATGTAATGTAAAAGTTTCCTGCGATTTTCGCGAGAAGTTCTACTCTGCTACTGCTGAATAATGTACCTTTATATTCACTGTCACTTCTCATAAACTAAGACATCTGTCACAAATAACCAGCACAATATCAATAAACAAGCAGTCATTAGCAGTGCTCTAAACGGTAAACCAGTGCAGAGTTTCCAAGTGAAAATATTAAAATTATATCACACTGATTAGGAAAAGGATTTTTTTTTTTAAATCTAAAGTCTAACACTAACAGGTAAGGTCTGCAGTCCTGTCCTATTACTATAGTATTAAAACAGTACAGTGCTATACCTGCCTCCAGAAATCCCCCCCCCCCCCCCAAAAAAAAAAAAAAAAAAAAAAACCAATCCTCTTTCATGCACTTGCCTGAAAAAAAAATCCCTATTCAGCACTTAAATCCAGTGCTGGCAACCTGCCATGGTCACTGTCTGAACGTCACACAGCTTAAATCTCAGAAGTGATTTTCGATGCAACCAAAATTCACCATCCATCAAGCAACATCTCTGAATCCCAGGTTCCTATCATATTTGGCAACTACAGCCTGACGTACTTCAGTATTTCCCCTGATACCAATAACATCCTATAGGCGTCAGCAATTTCCACTAGCGGTGTCAGTGTATAGATCCAGCGTTGCATTTCAGGCAAGTGCAAGAAACTGGGACCAAAAAAACAACAACAAAAAAACATAAAATAAAATAATAAAAAATCCAGATTTCTCGGCTGAAAACATGTCTGCCTCAAGAATACTGATTATGTGTATGATCAGTATGGTGTACAGCATTTTATAAATACATTGGAAAAACAACCTCTTTTTTGAACCATTATTCCAGACGCTTAAGTAAATCAAAGGCAGACGTCTAGTGTAGAGCTCAGACCTCTGGAACTAGTGATACAGAACACCGCCTTACAGTTCCATGAGGCAGACAGGGTGATACGATACAAGGGAAACAACTACGTACGATCGGGTCACCTTAACCTGTACACGGTTCTTTCCCTTCCAGTTCGTTCCCGGTATCAATAACTACAGCCCATATCTGTCACATACCATAGATGCGAATTTGGAGGAAAACGCTATATATTCCTCTTACACATAAGGTTGCAGATGACACCCTAGCAATGCTTTAAAATTCACGCCCAAAAATCATAAAAATCACGCAGCCATAGACTCATGTGTAGAATAAATTCCAACATATTCCAATATTTTGTCTTTTGGCAATGAAACTTGTTTACACAGCCAACAGAAAGGACCAGATTGCCATTTTTTTTTTTTTACTCTGCCCACAAATTTTAAAAGGGGCAAAGATTTTCTACTATATTTAGCGTAGTTATCGGGTTAGGGTTACTACATGACCCGAACGCTATTACATGTACTGGTCTGTAACCCAACACAAGTTCCTTCTACAGTCGGGTAATGCTATCAGGAATTAGTAGGAACAAGCAAACCTGTGTCTATTTACAAGGTTTTATGGTTATCTCCTGTGCTCAATGCTGGCAAACAAGTGTGAATCTGAAGGTCATATGCTACAGGCGAAAATTCTATCAGGTTCAGAAAAACATTGTGTCACAATCAATACTTTGCCAGTGTAATCTAACGCCTTGAAAGTTCATAAACTGGGGGGGGGGGGGGGGGACACCACCACAAAACCTTCAGCTGTGTAGGGCTGTGCAACCACTGCGTTGTGTGTTTTATTATGCATGTAAATTTAAATGAGGGGGCAGTGGTGGTCTGTGTGCACGTGAAGGGTGGGGGCATGGGGAGGGGTGGGGAATGGGGGGGGGGGGAGGGGTGAGCAGAGAAGTTGGGGGGGGGGGGGGGCACGTGGAGGGGACTACGAATACAACAAAACCCCCAAACATCACCCATACCACCACCGACATACATATACCGGTATATATATAAAATATATACATCTCTCTCTCTCTCTCTCTCACACACACACACACACACACACACACACACACACACACACACACACACTAACAACGTCCTAAATGGGTTACCGCCAATAGGCAATTGCTGTGGTCTCAGCGGTCGCGTCAGAAAGTGAACTTTTCAATCAAGTGAACAGCATTAATCCCCCAGTAGGCTGTTGATTTCTCACGACAGCCCACTTTTCCAAAACTGCCCACAGACGCACGACAGACAGTGGTCACGTCAAGAGAGGAGACAGGCGTGAAAAGAGACAATGCATTATTTAGCATGCGGGGCGAATTATCACTTAACTCCTGTACCACCAACAAGGTTCTTCTAAACCACGTGTTAAAGGTCCAGGAGGTCATTTTGGTACAGGTTTTTAAAAACTGGACTCCTGTGCTCTTATGCTGGTTTGCTTATGCCAGCAGCTTCATTCTGCAGCTGCTAGTGTCTTAATTTCTAATCAGGTGAAACAAGGTTCAACAGAAGTAACACTGACATTGACAATATTAACGTGACCTGTTATAACGTATTACAGTACGAACAGCCTGCCGTCATTAGTGTAACTATCACACTGGGATTTTCTGACACACATGTTCACTGCTCTGATTTAACCAACGTATGCAAGTGCAGCAACACACACACACACACACTCTCTCTCTCTCTACACATTAGTACATATGTTACATGTGCAAGACACCTGGTCTGCAAGGGATAAAGTGCTTCCGCTGTAAACATGTAAATCATATCAATAGCAAAAGCACTGCTTCTGTCACACTTTCTACCATCCTTCCATTCCAACTGTAGGGTAGTCAACTTATGAAGACATAACCCTTGCGAAAGATAACCTGCACACCTGACTCAGCGACCTTTCCAGCCTCACTTTCTGTCTGGTCAGGTAATTACTGCAAATCTTGATGTTCAGCAAGTGTGTACCCCCCCCCCCCTCAAGGTGTCGCGAGATACTCCGCTCACAGCAGTCTCACTAGTCGTGTGAGACCCAACTGAATACATGTAGTACCAAAACATATATCAAATGATACCACTGCTGTTCATTTCTTATTGGGAAGCTGGTGAGTAGGGTGTATTATATATATGTCGGCAGCTCCCTCATATTTTGTTGCTGTGCTAACTCCTGTACTTTTTCTTGCTGTTTGCCCAAGCTCATTGATTAAGACCTCTAGTACTGTTCACTCGGAAATCAGAGAAAGCATCTTCTGTTTTCTGTCTAATACAGTAATAGGCAGATTTACATTAACACAATTGGCTCCTCCAGACCTTTGTAACATGCAACTGCCCACCAACCCCCCTCACACACAATGAGAGTCACAGTAAAACACACACACCCAGTCGCAAACACACACCCAGTCGCAAACACACACACACACACACACACACACACCCCTCCACCACCACCACCACCACCACCACTATGCATGACTGACTGTCCATTGGCAATATTTACATGGCAGGTTTCCAGACATGAAGACATCAGCTTGATTACTACCTGATGCTGCTGCCTTTCCTCCAGAAGTGTCACTTAATCCAAGACTGACTGTGATAGTGCTGCCACCACCGTCCCACCCACTCCATTCCTGGCACATCTCACAATGCTTACTTCCTCCTCACACTGCTCCTGGAAATCCTACCCACCTCAGTACGTGTGGTAATGTACACAACTGTCATCTCTAACAATGGACAGCGACTGATTCAGTTTACCACGTCAGATTTTCATTTTGTAATCTTGTGTTGTGAATGTACTGCACATGCCCCCCCCCCCCCCCCCCCCCCCCCATCTCCATTGCATGTAGGCCTGTGGCCTTTTGTCATAATATTTCTTGTATCTAGTATCCACCATCATTGCAAGACAGGGGGAAGGGAAGATAAATATAAATTTAACGTTAAACTTAAAGGCAGGCTTGAGGCTGTCTTGAATGTTTTGATGTGTTTTCGCTCCTGGGCAACCCAGGTCTGATTATCATTCTCAGTCAGGCTGTGTTCACATATTTGCTTTATTGATTTGTTCTGATAACTTGACACGTTTCACTGCTTTGGGGGCTGTGCAGTGAGAACTGACAATGCCAGCACTCCCCCCTCCCCTCCCCCCGCCACTTCTGCTAGCACTCTTCCACCCCCTGGCCCCCTCCGGGGTTTTTTTGGTGAAGGTAATGTATGCTCCAGCATAAGAGAATCCCAAGAGGTTCCAAACTGCTTATAAGAGGGCCATCAAATGCAAATTGCACAAACAGCCATCACTGCTGTACTGCTGTGCATGTGTATGTTTACCAGTGTTTACACACTTTCCTTTCAGTTCACGTCTGCCAGTTGTTCTTGTTACATGTACTATAAACTCCTCCATTACGTAACTTACTCCGGTACATACATGTGTATACATGTACAATGTAGTTGAATAAGTTCGGTACTAACATACCAGAGACTACACGCCCTTAAGTGGAGGCTGAGGCTGAGGTTTATGTACGTGAGTGTGTATAGTCAGCACAGAAACGGTAGGTGCAGCTGTAAGTGTAAGCTCTCTGAACATATATATGCAGAGCCGTTATCATGATTTGAAGAGAAAGAAACTGACAAGAGAACTTCTGACTATGCATTATCATTAAGGCGAGGACTGTTCTAATAGGTGCAAACTGTACACACTTTATTAGTTTATATAGACTCCATGAATCATTTAAATATGGTCAGTTATTATTGTAGTTTCTGAGGTTGAGATCTCACGTAACGTGCTCTACAGCAATATGATATGTGTACATGTTCAGGGATCGATTTTCTCGTGCGCCGTGCGACTATGTCTCATATTTTGATAAAATGTCGCATAGAAATTTCGCAAAATGCGTCATATGTCGCACGAACATGACATCACAAGTGCACTTGACAACGCGAAGCAGAGATGCGCTGTCTGTGTCAGTCATAGAGTCTGTTACACTAATCTAATTTTAGTGATGAGGCTTACTTATCCCGCTCGCCGCACGCGCTGCCAGGAACTCTCGCTCGAAAGAGTTCAGTTGCAAAAACAATACTGGCGCGTTATCAGTTTTCTCAGTTCTGCGATCGAGAGGTCCTTTTCCATTCAGAACCTGAACGTCACTGCACTTAGGAACAGGCTCTCGGCACAGACATTGTGACAGAGTGATGCGGGTGAACTTGATTGTCTCATAGAAAATGAAAATGTCTCATAAAAATGACTGGTCAAGGAGACAATGTCTCATTGGCATTTTTGAGTAAATCCATCCCTGCATACATGATATGCTATGTGTGATACTGCATTTGTATAACTGTTACGTTTATAACAATACAAGCTACACATTATGCCATCATTTTTAAATCAAATGGAATTAAATCATACAACTGTGCTGTGTGTGCTTTATGATCTATGTTTGGTACACATGTACACGTAAATTATACTGGTCAGTGTTGCACAATAAACCTGCTGTATCACTCAGAACAATATTATATGTAACAAGCTTTTAGCAAGTCATCACATCCCATATTTCCACATATTCATGAAACGTGGGTGCCAAAACATAGCATCTCTCACCGTAGAAATGTTACTGTGTGTAGTATTACTGTTCACTACACTGATGTACTGTACTGTGGTTTTGTATGGGTGACATCTATTTTTGTCTTCCAAACTCTATTTCCGTCCTCACAGCTGGTTTTACTGGTGCATACAAATGACTCAATGCTTGTTAAGTTAACACTGGAGTAGGACAGTGGGAGACCTAGGTAAGGCCATCTCTTGATTGGTTGAGCTTGCTAAAATTTATCACCAGCCTCTCCTGTTGGTTTTTGTCTGTGGACACAAACGGCCACTTTTGCTCGGGAGGGGGACAACGGTTAGAAACCATGTCAGCTGTAGTGGTGTTTGTTTTGCTTTCGATCGTGCCTGCAAATGTCAGACCAGTGGTGCTACATTGATCTCCCCGCTGACCTCTTGGCGTCAACACGTTTATGGGGCCCACCTGACAAAGCATACCCTCCCTCTAACGTACTGGAAATGGACACAATGCAGACACAGGGCTCTCCTCCGTTTGGGGGTCTGGTCAGAAGCGGCCGTTTATAGACCAACTCAAGAGTAAACTTCCTGATAAAAAGTTCGCCTGTACTCGAAGCCCTACGCGTAAAGATAGGCGGGACGACTCGCCTTCGTCCGTCGTAGATCGAGACTACCCGACAATGCAAGCCGACCCCGCTTCTTCCCTCGAGTGAACTGACCACTGGTCAATGAACGTAGAAAACGAAAAAGCTCCGCTGGTCCCTCAGCGAGTAAAATTCCATGATTACCTACGGACTAATCAAAACTGTTAGATCGAGGCCCGAGCACAATGCGAACACGTGAAACCTTACCCCGGCGGCGCTCGAACGAGGCCAAGTCGCTAACGTGCAGACGACAATTTCACTCGTCCGCGCCAAATTAGACCCTGTCGACGTAATCAAAAAGAAGACTTACCCTCGTGGACCGCTCCACGTCGGAAATCTTGGGGTCGAACGTGATATTTCTATCACGTTGAGAGATGAGCCCAGCTGTCTCTCCGTTCTCCACGTCTTCCGACATTTTGCTTGTTTGTGATCACGTGATTCCAAAGCCAGCGCCTGACGTTTGTTGGCGAGGGTAGAAAATCGTCTGCTCTAGCCTAGTGGCGGGCTGCTTGAACTGTGTACGGGCGCGCTGGCTACTCCCACATGATATCGCGGCGTGCTCCTGCTATCCGTCTCACGACACAAGGAAACGGGATGTGTCAAAATGTGGCGCCGTGGACAGGTGTTTCATCGAGGACTATCCCACACGGAAAAGCGAAGCGCGCTCCCCACCGGCCCGGCATTGATCGTCGGAAAATGGCACTGAGCTGGCGAATGATTCACTGACAACTACAGAAGCTGACTGCCGCGGCTTTTAGTGTACCCCGCTTCCATCAGAAGTGTGCCTCATCGCCGAAGCAGTGCATATCGGTGCAGGATAGGCTAGGAACCGAGCCAGTACTGTACTAGTATGGGTGTGCATGGCGATCGAAAAACAGATCTAGTGTCAGTCTACTGAGTTCGTCAGTATAGACCTACCACAAACTCTATGAGAAGTCCTGAGTCAGATGACTCGAATCGGACTAATGGCAAGTCTTCTTTACTCAGTCTTTCAGCTAAATCTGCCAAGCCGTCAGCGAACTTGAACGAAACACTCGGGTTGATGGCACTGACGACTGCGGTCGCCGGGCTTCACTGAGTTGTCAGTCCTTATCGAGCCCCCCCCCCCCCCCCCCCTCCCCTCAATCCACCGGCCATCCCCGCTCACAGACACTGAACACCCAACGCCGGGCCGGGCCTCGTAAAGTTGGTCTGATCACGATTTATTATTTTTTTTAAAAGTTTTGTGTGCAATTTTTTTAATCAACGCAAGAAAACGGAATTTCAGTCATATTTATTTATTTGTTTTCTCTGTGTGTGTGTGTGCCGGCACGGACATCAACGCGGCTTTGGCTCTGTTTAACGAAGGCTTGCGTCTTGCGGGCCAGTGTATGTACACGAAAGTGTACGTAAGCGGTGAGAGGAGGCAATCGTGGTTTGATCAGCAGTGCAGAGAATATAGAAAGAAGCTACGCCATAATCTCAGGGTGTACCGGAAAAGAAACGGGGTAGAGGAAAGGTTTATATATGTTGAAAGCAGAAGAGAGTATAAGCGTCTGACTAAAGAAAAAAAAGCAGCTTTCAGGAAGCATGTGATCGACATTTTACATATCTCCCAAGGCGATGCTAAATTGTTCTGGGGCACCGTGAAAACATTTTTGCGAAAAAATGCTCCTTGCAATACTATATCTGTTGATGAGTGGTTTCAGCATTTCAAGGGTGTTTTTAATGAAAATAGAGATAGCTATGCCGTCGAAGCAGACTGCATTGACTTGCGGGAAACTGATGTACATCAGACAGAGGACGTTGTGAATGAGACACTAGATGGTATTATTACGACTGGGGAAGTACGGGCCGCCATCAATGCTTTGAAAGGAGGAAAGGCGCCTGGTCCAGATAAACTTATTGGTGAATTCTTTAAGCATTCGTCACACGTCATTATCAAATTCCTAACAGAATACTTTAATATTCTATTCGACTCTGGTCAGTTCCCTGATGAATGGACAGAGGCAATCATTCAACCGTTGCATAAAAAGGGAGACATCAACTTACCTGATAACTATAGGGGTATTTCCTTGCTGAATATAAGTGGTAAATTATACAGCTATATTCTGAACAGAAGACTTAGCACATGGGTTGAAGAGAATCAGGTTATTCACGATGTACAGGCGGGTTATAGAAGAAATTACAGTACAGTCGACCATATTTTCACACTGTCTTCTTTGGTACAAAAACAACTACTTAATCACAAGAAGTTATATGTCGCTTTTATCGACTTTCGTAGAGCTTACGATTCTATCAAAAGGGAAAAACTGTGGGAAATTTTGCAAAATAGTATTGGGATCCGGGGGAAAATGCTTTCAGCGCTGCAGGCCATGTACAGGGTAGTGAGAGCCAGGGTAAGAGTGGAAGGAGACCTGACTGATTCTTTTCAGTGCCCGCGCGGGCTCAAGCAAGGAGAAACCTGTAGTTCTGTAATTTTTTCGCTGTTCATCAACGAATTAGCGACCGACATTATTGCTGGTGGGAAACACGGGGTACAGCTTAGTCCTGATGTTTTAGTTATCATGATATTGTTGTTTGCGGACGACGTGGCGCTGACCGCAGATTCCCCCGGTGGCCTCCAAACACAGCTCAGTATTTTATACAATACTGCTCAGCGCCTAGATCTGCAAGTTAATTTAGAAAAGTCAAATATTGTGGTGTTTAGAAATGGAGGCTATCTTTCACGTCACGAAAGCTGGGTATTTGGTAATGACACTATGAATGTTGTAAACATGTATAAGTATTTAGGTATTTGTCTTTCAACACGTTTGTCCTTTTCTCATGCACTTGTGGATATAGCAAACCGGGCAAGGAAAGGTGTAATAGGTATATTGAGGGTTTTGTGGGCAGTCGGAGAGCGTTCTCCCTCCGTCTTCTTTAAACTGTTTGATGCACAAATTGTGCCAATGTTGACTTACGGTGCCGAGGTGTGGGGCCCCGGGGCCGATCTTTATCCTGTTGAGGCTGTGCATTTGTTTGCACTTAAACGTTTTTTGAATGTCAGTATGAGGACACCTAATGCACTTGTATACGGGGAAACAGGAAGGTATCCGCTCAGCGTAATTGTGTACGTTCGATGTATCCGATACTGGTTAAAAATTGTACAGATGCTTCCTAAGCGGATCCCATGTAAAGCATACGTCATGTTGTTGAATTATCATAACAACAATAAACGCACCTGGGCGTCTTATGTCTGTTACCTGTTGTATAGATATGGGTTCGGATACGTGTGGGAAAGCCAGGGTGTTGGTGCAGTAAATCAATTCCTACGTGTATTTAAACAGAGGCTTATAGACTGTTGGAAACAGGACTGGCACGCGAGTATTTCAGCAAAGGCGCATCTGCAGCCTACGGAAGATCGTTTCCGATTTTATAGATCCTTTAAGTCGTCAGTGGATTTAAGTCCCTACCTTGTCGATGTGAAACATGTTCAAGTCAGAAAGGCGCTGACACGTCTACGCCTGGGAGTGTCTTGCTTAAAAATACATCGCCTTCGTTTTCAGAGAAGATCGACTAGTGACGACAAAAGTATGTTTTTCTGTTCATTTTGTCCGAGTGTCGAGGAAACAGAATTACATTTTATCCTGGTCTGCCCTAAGTACTCCAAGCTGAGAGAAAAGTATATTGCAAAGAAGTACACCAGATCACCGAACTCATTTTGCTTGGCTTTGTTGCTCTCCAGCATTAATAGTACTGTAATGTTGAATGTGGCAAAGTTTGTACATGAAGCATTTTTGCTGAGGAACGCTTAGCAGTACATGTTGTATTCCACGCGGCTCGTTTTTACAAAATATTACTATACATTTCTTGTTGCATGTTTATTCAAACTTTGATGCGTTGGCGCACATGTAGCCCTTGATATGGGCCAATGGCCTGATCAATAAAGGTCGAGTCTCGAGTCTCGAGTCGAGTCTCGAGTCTGTGTGTGCACGGGCCGGGGGGGGGGGGCTTTTTTTTTAAACTGAAAATGTTGTTCGGGCGGCTGTCACAGCGGTGCTGCTGTACGGTACTTCAGCCTGTGTCAGTCGGCTCGGGCCCCCTCCCATTACAACTCACACGGCTCCTCCACTACCCCGATTGATGATCCCCTGCCCCAGCCACCCTTTGTTGCCTCCACGCAGTGTCAGTCGGTGGCCGGCTGTAGACCGTGACTGACTGACTTCCGGCATCACTGTGGTGTCAGGTTATGCTGACGTATCAACTGACTTCACTAGAACTGCTGTATTCGTATGCACACACACACTGCGACACACAGACAGTGATCTCTCTCTCTCTCTTTCTCTCTCTCTGTCTCACACACACACACACACACACACACACACACACACCGTCTGTGGCACACACACACACACACCGTCTGTGGCACACACACACACACACACACACACACACACCGCACACACACACACACACACACACACCGTGGCACACACACACTATACACACACACACACCGGCACACACACACACTGCAACACAGGCTGACACTGACAACGCCATGATCACTCACACACACACACACACACACACACACACACAGGAGAACAGATTTATTCTGTTGTCTTCCCGTTTTGTTAAGTCGCGACTGAGAAAGCCTGTACGTCCGTCTCCTGTCACGTTTTGGGACAGAGCAATCCATTCGGTGCCGACAGCACAGAGCGGCTCGATGACGCAGCGGATAAATCAAGACTAGTTTATTCGTTCAGGGGTGGGTGGGTGTTTGGGGGGTTAACGTCCTTTTCCACCACATAGGGTGATATCAAAGACGGGGCAACGATGAAAAAGCCAGCACAAGTATTTGGCCCCAGCCGGGTTATTCGTTCAATTGTCTTGCCCAGCTACAGTGTCACGTGGTAGCGAGGGGAAAAAAACTAATAAAAGAAAGACTGACAACGCCCTAGCTTAATACCTATGTACCAGTTATACCGTTCAGCACCGGCTCAGCCCGGCGAAGCATCGTGTGCTCGCCCGGTCTCACTGACGCAGCCTGGGCCCCTCAGTTTGGAGCGGGATTATTCGGGCTGAGCTCTGACCTGATACAGTACATTGATATAACTGATACGACATTCAGTTTAGTGGGCGTCGTGTACAATCAGATGCATTACAATGGATCGATTGTCATGTCACGGTTCGGCTGAGTGCAAGTATCAGTTAAGTAACTTGATCCGTATAACTGTTGTGAGGTTCTTGGAAGTATGCAATGTAGTCAGTGCCGGCGTAGGGACAATAAACAAACATGGAGGGATTGCCTGTGGCGCATCTTCACCTGAACGATACGTGTATAATATACAATGAATGGATCGTCTTGCAGTTTCGGCCTCATTATGTCTCATGAGTATAGCCTATACCACATGCAAGGTCAAAACAAACAAACAAACAAATAAACAAACATGCAGGTGTCGCCTAGTGGCGCATCTTGACCTGAGAAGGCGTTGTGTGAACAATCAGTCCCAGTACTGACGTATGTATACTGACAACTGAATAGATCATACAGTTTCGGCCTCATGGGTATAGCCTACCCGGTGCAAGATCAGAATAAACACACATTCAAACAACAAACAGGTATTCTGGTAGTGCCTCCGCTTCACCTGACTGCAGGGGAACCGGGGTGGCCGACTGGGAGAGCGTTGGACTTCTAATGCTCGGGTCGTGAGTTCGTATCCCGGCTCAGTTGGGCCAAATATCTGTGCTGGGTTTTTCATCGTTGCCCCGTCTTTGATATCACCTGTATGTGGTGGAAAAGGACGTTAAACTCCCAAACACCCACCCACCCTCACCTGCTGCGAGTCACGTGGGCTTTCCGCGCGTTGTGTACAGTCAGCCTTAGTCCAATGAATGGAAATCGTCTGTCAGTTTCGGCCTCAACATGTCTCATAAGTATATAGCCTATTTAGCGCAAGGTCAAAACAAACAAACAAACAAACAAACAAACAAACAAACAAACAAACAAACAAACAAACAAACAAACAAACAAACAAACGTAGTTTTAATTGTGTGGCCACATCTTCACTGCGTTCATCACATACACTCGGCCAGTGCAGCCCGGCGATCGACTGATTTGGGCCGGCTCAGTGTCTCTACCAGCAATTCATACAGATGTCAGTCATAGGCCAGGGAAATTAGACTTTTTATACAGAGGAACGTAGAACAAATCACTTTGATCCAAATTTTTATTACAGAAATCAGATGAGCACAGGCCCCTAATGCAGTGATGGTCTCCTTGAATTTGTTTCTTCGTCGGCGTCACCGTGACCGTTAAAAACGGCCCTTTATCTTGTCATTTTCGCTGATTATGAGCTCTGTTAATTTTATACCAGTCTGGTATTGCCTCAACTACAGACTCCAACGTAAGTCAAGGACCACTTGCAAATTTGGCTACAATTCCTGGAAGATGTCCGTGCACTGACCACACGGTGGTTTTTCAGCTTCAGCAAGCTTTGCAGGATGCATTGTTAACCCTTTAACACTTTCACAGCAAAAAAAATTGAAAGATTTCTTGATCTCTATATTTTTTGTGTGTGTGTGAATTCTTAAAAATTAGACCTGTCTGTCAAGGTGGTCCTTGACTTATGTTGAAGTCTGTAGCAGCGCGTGTTCGCTTAATTTAACTGCTGGGTGGGCGTACAGAGCGTTGTGGTGTAACTGATTAGTCTC
The DNA here is from genome assembly GCA_018292915.2 of Batillaria attramentaria. Taxonomy (NCBI): domain Eukaryota; kingdom Metazoa; phylum Mollusca; class Gastropoda; family Batillariidae; genus Batillaria; species Batillaria attramentaria. The sequence goes on from JACVVK020000069.1 coordinate 406,554, forward strand.
GGTACAATTAATGGTATTAGTCTTTCAGTTTCGGCCTCAGCGTGTCTCATAAGTCATAGCTTATTCAGCGCAAGATCAAAACAAACATACAAAAACAACAACAACAAAATAAGCAGGCATATTTTTTGTGGCCGCATCTTCACTGAGTTCAGCACATACACTCGGTGCAGCGGATCGACTGATTTGGCCCGGCTGTATCTCAGTCTACCAACAATTCCTATACAGCTGTAAAGTATTCGCGCGCACGCATACACGCCTCAACTCTTCCGTCCCATCGATCTGACTGTTCTGACTGAGGATGATATTTTATGTCACAACTCAGTCGTTAGACCGTAAATTGCTTCCGCCAATTGCGCCCCCCCCCTCCATCCGCCTCTCCTCTCCATCCCCCCCCCCCTCCCGCCTCTCCTCTCTATCCCCACCCCCCACCCCCACTCCCTCCCCCCCCCCCCCCACACACATACACTGACACCGTCACACGCGCGCGCGCGCGCGCACACACACACACACACACACACACACACACACACACACAATCTCCGGCGTATCGTAGTGTGAAATTTTGTGTCCGCTTCAAGTCAAAATGAAAAAAGGATGCACCGTCAAACAAGCAGTCTACCAACCGAGCAAGCCAGCAAACATACCTCGCAGTCACGGTCTTGACGTACTGTTTCATTGATTCCACTTATGGCAAAAATGTCAACTGAAAGGAGAAAGAAAGCCGGTCTGTTTGACAACTAAAAAGGATTCCAATTCCACGACAGACCTTTCTGCTTGGCTGTTTAAAAAAAAAATCGATAAGCAAAAACCTTCCCGCTGACTGCAAAGTGCATACGTCATCTGTTGACACCAGAAAGACGGTTATAGATTGCCTGGGATTTTTCCCCCCATCAGTACCCGTGCATCGCGAGTATGACCGCTAAAGCGTGGAACTGGAAAACAAAGAGCGTGCCACATGCTTGAATGAGAGCATTAATTTTGTGAAGATGAGCTTGTCTAATCCTCGACAGTGAGTAGCTGGGACGGGTGTGACACGCGGGATATATATCGTTCTCCCCGGCGTGAGGCGCCCTGGATCAATGCAGCTCGAGGCTGAAACTGCCCCGGGTCTGCTATGCAGCTTCAGGCTAGAAGTGCCCCGGGACAATGCAGCGTGAGGTTAGAAGGTTCCCGGAGTCAACCGAGCCGGGCTTATCACGCCGGCAGAAGGCAGATCACAGGAAAAGGTGACTGATGCCTAGTTTTTCTACAACTACATAGTTAAATTGTGAGAACTGGACCCGGAAAGGGAGAGGATAAGTTCCGCGCACCTGTGGGCAAATCATGACCTGTGTGTGTGTGTGTGTGTGCGTGTGTGTGTGAGAGAGAGAGAGAGAGAGAGAGAGAGCGAGAGAGAGAGAGCCTGGAGCGAGAGAGAGAGAGAGACAGAGTGATCTCAGTGCAGCCACGGCCTAAACCTTGAACAAACTGGTACTGGCGAAACGAAGCAATATTACGCAGTTCGTTGGGGATTCGCTGGCCGGGTTCGCTCTTAATCACCACTGACCTCTTCGGACAGGACTTGAAACTGACTTTGAGAAACTGACATTGCCACGCTGTCAACTTGAACTCAGTGCCGACCGAGCTGCCCCCCCCCCCCCCCCCACACACACACACACACAGAACTTGGCTCGGTCTATTTTTAGCTCTGCGACCCTTTGACTGCCAACCAACCACTACTGACATGAGGCGAGTACCGTCGGATCACGCCGGTGAGACAACCTGTGCCGACCCGGCTGTGCTCAACGGAACGATAACTGAATAAAGAAGTTCCGAGTAAACTGAGTACGTCAGACCGAGCCGAAATACCGTGTCAAATACGGATCTGATGGAATCGGTTCGAGCTGACTGACTGGCGAGCTTTGTTCCGGCTCAGACGGCTTTGACGCTAGAATGGACGGGAGAAGTGCAAAGTACAGCCGGCGCGGAACAGTCAGTCAGTGTGTGTGTGTGTGTGTGTGACGGTTTGTGCCACGGTGTGTGTGTGTGTGTGTGTGTGTGTGTGTGTGTGTGTGTGTGTGTGTGTGTGTGTGCCGGTGTCACTGAGTGTGTGTGTGTGTGCGTGTCCGTGTGTGTGTGTGTGCGTGTCCGTGTGTGTGTGTGTGTGTGTGTGTGTGTGTGTGGACAGTGCGGCGTAGCATAGTGTCACGGTGTGTGTCAGTGTGGACACTAAGCCGCCGGGGTGCGTGCCAGCGTGTCAGTGACGGTGTGTGTGTGCCCGGTGTGTGTCAGTGTGTGTGTGTGTGTGTGTGTGTGTGCCGTCAGTGTGTGTGTGTGTGTGTGTGTGTGTGTGTGTGTGTGTGTGCCGTTGCGGTATGCCGTCAGTGTGTGTGTGTGTGTGTGTGTGTGTGTGTGTGTGTGTGTGTGTGTGTGTGTGTGTGTGTGTGTGTGTGTGTGCGTGCGCGCGCGCGAGACTGTGGTAAGAGGGAGAGAGAGAGAGAGAGAGAGAGATTTTGAACTCAATTTCTTTCACCCAGTTGTAATTTTAGTCTTCTTTCATTTTTCTTGTTGTTCCAGTGTACCCGGCTTGTCTGCAGTTTTCCACTCTGCGAACTGAACTTGAATGTGTTTTCCAACGAAACTTTCACCCAGACACTCAAGTTCCGGCCGAGTATCAGCCGCCAGGTCACAAGGAAGACACGACAAGCAACTTGAATTGCCTCAGCTTCTTCCCTTTTCCTCATTACTTCTGTATTCTAGCCCACATGTAGCCATTCATGGCGTCGACAAAAACATAAAAAAGAAACGCAACGAAAAGAAGAGAAAATCTCAGGCGCTCATTTTCTCGCTGAACCAGCCACTCCGCGTTAAAAAAAAACAAAAACAAAAAAAACTTTCTTTCAGTGGACGAATTTCAGTCGATTTTGCCCGGTAAAAAAAAAAAGAAAAGAAAAAAGAAAACAACCAAAATAAAAACTCGGCCGCAGACATGACTGACTCTGGTGCCTTTCATTACAGCCGCAGACATTCTGAAAAGCTGAAAAGCCGACTAGTGAGTACTGAGTGTATGGACACACTATCCAGACGTTTGACGTCAGAGGAGTTTGGGGTTGAGCTCCAGTGCCGACCGGCGGTGAAGCAACGGAGGTCAGTTCCTCTCGTTCAGACGACTGAGAAGCTGGGGTGTTGCATGAAAGGCACGCGAAACCTCAGTCTGCACTGTGACGTATTTGCAAACTGATAGAGAGTCTGATTAGGAGCGCCAATCGTGGCTACTGGTCGTGATTGGTACACGATCCCATCCCGGCCTCTCCCCCCCCCCTCCAGTCCCCAACCTCAACTCCCGATTGTAACCCCCCCCCCCATCGCCTCCACCCACCCCCTGCACCCCCCCCCCCCAACCACCACCACCCCCTCCCGCATCCTCCGGCCCCCGTTTAGCATTTACTACTAACGTCCGTTTACGTTTATTTATTTATTCTTCAAGGCCCTCTGGGAGCATGTGAAGAAGAAGAAGAAGAAGAAGAGAGAGAGAGAGAGAGAGGAAAACCAACACAAAACAAAACTATAAACAAAAACAAAAACCGAAAAGACCACAGCAACAGAAATAAAACACAATCAAACAATGCAAAGCATGCGAAAGTAAAAAAAGAAAACAAGACACAAAAAGAGCGCAAACATGATAGCAAACAGAACAAAGATAAGAACACAAAACTAAAAATACAGACTCGGTTCCAAGAATGCGCATAGGGTGCAGAGTAGACGGAATCCGGATTTTGATCAGGTATAGATATAATTATTAGTAAGTGTCGCCAGGAGTGACGTATGTCAGTGACGTACTGTACGTTGCCGGTTTTACTAAGGGCCGCTGCTACACGTTGCCAGGATTGGTACTTGCAGGGCTGGCAACGCTGGCAACCCTAATTAAATCGCTGGCTGCCAGCTGGCAAATCCCCCTTGCCGGTGCTGGCGCGAGAATAGAAAGCCGTTCTATTTTTCCTGGCAGCCAGCTAGCCACAGGCAGCCCGTACAGCCAACTGACCAATCACTGCCCAAACCTTGCAACGCCGCAGGCTGCGTGTGCCGCGGAACACTTGCCCGCCAGCAGGCAGCCGAGTACGGCAACATGCAGACTGGCAGTCGTGTAACCGTGCGCTTAACGCAAGGGAACACTTTTTGTCAGGTCCGTCGCCGGAAAGGAGGCCACACCACTCACGTTTTCTCAGTGTGGCCACCTGTGGAATACGTCACAGTCAGTATTGCGTCACAACTGACCTCAGTCACGTTAATCAGTTGTCGCTGTTTTGTTGTGTTAGTGTGAACAAATGGCGGAAGGTCACTGAGCGAGGACCAACTCAATCTAGCGCCCCCGTCAGTCATCATAGTTGAAACGCTGACCACTAAAGTCGTCATGGATTGAACTGAAGTCTAAGGACGTAAAACCTGAAAACGCCCATCCACATATCAATGCGCCACCGGCAACTAAACCCGATACACACGCTCACGTGAACCACACGCATTCACTCAAACGCTGCAGCACATGGCAATCATGTGCTGCGATGGGCTGGTCAGCACCTGACAGCTATTTAAGTTCAGTTCTGAATTTAGAATTTAGTTCTGAATTTAGAACTGCTTTTATTGTCGCGTGACCCCATTGGCTGAGCCGGCATTTCTAAAAGCAGAGGGTGGGAGGGGCCCGGGGGGGGGGGGGGGTCTGGGACTGAGGGGGGAGGGGAGCCGGGAGGCCGGGAGGGAGTTATTAAATTTTGGAGTGCGTACCCTTGTGAACAGCCCAAGCGCGAATCTAGTACAGCTTAAATCGGCACACCCCGTCTTCGTGCCTTTCGACAACTCATCACCAGCGATCGAACAAATGTCACTCTGACGTCAGCGCGTCAGTTCTATCTTGGTGATTTCGTCCGTCGTCACTGAGTCCAGGCCGGACTGAGAAGTACGCTCGGCTAACTTATTGGTATCTTGTCCAACCTGTCAGTCTGGCCTCTAGTCTGGTCTGGTTTTAGCCGACAAGGGTCGACACTGACACACAAAAGGGATCACGCAAAGAGGGGAATGCTGACCACTACTGTTTGCCGACTGACTGGATTCAGGTTAGAGCCATACTGCCATACTAGGCTGCCGGGGCGGAAAGAGGTCACCACCACAAGGGTCTATCCCAGAGCGACCACGTAATGTCACGCACTGACCGAGATGGACTGATAATGGCCTAAGTTCTGCTGACCCTCACTCCGGTCCTCCCCCCCCCCCCCCCTCGTTCAGTCCTGACCCCCCCGACCTACACCACCCCATTCATTCCCTTGACTTGAACCTGTAAATCTCCGTCTCTTCACACACACACACACACACACACACACACACACACACACCGTGCACACACACACACACACACACACACACACACACACACACACCGTGGCACACGCACACACACACCGTGCACACACACACACACACACACACACACACACACACACACACACACACACACACACACACACCACTAATCCCGACTTACTGAGTCAGTGACACACAAGCAGCTCAGAAAAATGAGCCAAGCAGACGTCATCATTTCGGTAATCATGATCATTTATATTATCGGTCTGTGGAGTCAGATGGCTTCACCAGGTCGGTTGAACATTGGACCCGATAGCGGAAGGTCCTGGGTTCAAATTCAAATGCAAACGTGTTTAGTGTCCAGTTATAAACTTGGAACCTTTACCTACTAAAGCAACAACTAAGGCGAAAAATCACTTTCTGAAACACCACTTCCATCCTTGCCCTCCCCACCTCCCAGCCTCGTTCTCTCCCGTTAAACAGGATAGTTCTATCTTCTATCTTTGCAAAGCAAACTTATGTTTTGGAATTAATGGAGTAAATGTAAATATAACCATCTCTCTCTCTCTCTCTCTCTCTCTCTCTCTCTCTCTCTCTCTCTCTGTGCGTGTGTGTGTATGTGAATATTACTGACACTGTACAGTTTTCCACATTAATTTGCGAACGTCCTCCGAGTGCATTTTGTTTCATTGAAGCTTGTTTTGCTGGTGCCAGTATACATGCATTATTTTTATTCTCTCTTTTCTGTTTGCTTGCATCGTATATTTGTGTTTAAATGCCTTCCTACCTGTCCTCATTACTAACTGTCTATCAACCATCCAGGAGTCCCTTCGCTCTAGCTCCGAACGCCTTCTTGTCGTACCTAAGACCTACACTAAGTCCTTTGGACAACGGTCATTTCAGTATCAAGCCCCTGTAATTTGGAATTCTCTTCCCCAGTGCATTCGAAATGCTTCTGACTTACTTTGATTAGAAAGCCAAACTGAAAACCTTCTTGTTCAGACTGTCCTACGACTAGTTTCACAACAGATCTTGACCCATCCTGAGCCCTGTTGCTGGTGGAATGGCAGGGTGTGTGTGTGTGTGTGTGTGTGTGTGTGTGTGTGTGCACGGTGTGTGTGTGTGTGCACGGTGTGTGTGTGTGTGCACGGTGTGTGTGTGTGTGCACGGTGTGTGTGTGTGCACGGTGTGTGTGTGTGTGTGTGTGTGTGTGTGTGTGTGTGTGTGTGTGTGTGTGTGTGTGTGTGTGTGTGTGTGTGATGACAGTATGAGTTGTAGATTCATATTAGTTTAGTCAGAAATTGTAAAGCGCGTTGAGCTCACCTCGTGAAGATACTGCGCTATATAAGAATGTTATATTATTATTATTATTATTTACACATGTCTTGTCCCTTTTACTTTGTCCGGCCATCCCTCCACGCCCCGATACGGGCGCCGGAAAGGAAGACAATCTTTTGACTTGGTGTTTTGTTTTTGTTTTTGCGTGATTGCGCGTGTACGCTCGGAATACTCTATCCTGATGATTAGTTCAGCTCTTAATGCGATACAATGGTGTTTCCACTTTGCGCGAGCGTCCGAAACATTCAAATTCAAGTTCTACGACTGTTGTCACACTACCGGAGCGCCGCTCAGTGTGGTCGCCGCGTCATCGAGTACGCTTCTGTTGGTCGCTCAGTACCAGCATTACAGACGCTGTCACTGTCCAGGCGTCCAAGAGATGTGATGATAGATACCACGAAAACAGCTCAGAGCGATCTGTGAGCATAACAATAGTAGCATTAGTCTCTTTAAACTGTACACCCCCGTCTCTTCACTTCCTACCATGCTTAACGACTCAGATGCCCCAGCAGCAAAAATGGGTCGAGCAGGCGCAGTTATTTCGCAACTCATTTCTAACCTGTCCAGGGCCGGAGTCAGGTGACTCAACTAGTCAACCTTCAGCAGGGTCACAGTGACTTGATGACACAAGGCCCTTGGTTCGGACCTCGACAAGCCGAAAATCAATTATTCTACCCACTGACAACACCCCTACCATCCCCACATCCCTCTTCTTCTACCTCTAAAAATCCTCCAACCCCTCCACCCTCCCTCCTCAGTCCAGCCCCCCCCCCCCCAATTCAACCTGCAAACTTACGCCTTTTCACCCCCTATCATCATGCCCTTCCCGACGGACACACACACACAGTACAGTCACGACCACCTGATAGTAATTATAGGAAGATTCTCAGGACCAGTCAACAATCAGCAGTAGTAACCAGACTGCACACCATTAGTACAGTCCACGTGTCACGTGTACTGAAATATCAAGAAGAGAAAGATGCCGGCGTTTTTCCGTGCCTTGCCAAAATGTCATTATTTCCTTTGCAATCATTGTTTGAGTTTCGACAGTGCCCCCCCCCCCTTTCCCTCTCTCTCCACACACACACACACACACACACGCACGCACACACGCACGCACGCATACACACATGCAAACACACACACACACACACACACACACACACACACACACACACACACACACACACACGAAGGCGCTGTTGCTACTAATACTAGGTTTTATAAAGCCGGGTCAAGTTGCTCTGGTAACTGCCGGCGCCTGTGCTCTCGAAATAGCATATGACAATATGTAGATCTGCGCTGACGTAAGTGTGTGTGTGTGTGTGTGTGTGTGTGGTACAGTCTGGAGACCCAAACAATGTGTTTACTTCGGTGTGAACTGAAGGCACCAATGAGGCAGCAAAATACCAGGACCGCGGGCGATGCAAAGCGAGATTAGGTACTGATTCTGTGATTGGCTGACGGTAGAGTGCTCCATTGGTGACGGACAACTAATGCTGAAACTGATTGGTTTGGGGTGATCATCGCCTTAGGACAAAGCCGCACAAATCGGGACTCGTCCAAGTGAATGAATGAAGTACACTGTCTGTTGACAGTGGGACTGAAAAGACTGTTAGAGTGAAAAGTTGCTGGAAAAGTTCATAGACTGAGCTACTTGTTCATCTTGCCAAGTTTTACAACTAAACCGACGCGAAATTGAAAAGAACAACAACAAAAGACCCCCCCCCCCCAAAAAAAAATAAATAAATAAATAAAATAAATAAATAAATAAAAATAAATAAATTAAAAAATAAAAAAATGGCGACACCACACACACACACACACACACACCCCGTACGCACACGCACACACGCACACACACACGCACACACACACACACACACACACACACACACACACACACACCGCACGCACACACACACACACACACACACACACACACACACACACCACAACACACACACACACACACACACACACACACACACACACACACACACACACACACACACACACACACACACACACTTCACATGCGGGTTCTGAGTCGTGTACTTCAGTGTGAGTCTGTTCCGGTTTAATCAGTCCGTCTTCAGAACAATACACATAACTCCTTACATTCACGCAGCGCACAACACAATTTTGTAACTCCTAGGAAAGTTATTTGTCTCCCGTCACAGAGTAAAAGGGCCTAAGTGCTTCAAAAATCCATTGGTGCTTAGGTCCTTTTACCGCAGGCCGGTAGACGCGTCCGCGGCAACCACTGTATTGGCAGCGTGTTCTCCAAGATTGATTGTAGGCGAACTGCCCACAAGACACAAAATATTACATTTTCTCGTTTTTAGTTCTAGATTTATATGTCCCCGACACTGATCCAGAGCGGAGCAGATTTATCACAACGGATGTTGCAATTCCCCCCCGAGGCAAAAACAAGAAACTTGGGAGCAAGCATCTTGGGACAGAGGTTAAGGCCTGCCGTGCGAGGGCAGTCGATCGCGATAGTGCGGCGTTCGACCCAGCAAAGAATTTGCTTTCGTTTTCGTTTTCTTTCAGTTCGTTCGCGTTATAACCACTACTGTTTCCTCTGTTGGTCAGTCAAAAAAAAAAAAAAAGAAAAGAAGTAAGCTTGAATGGTTAAAGCAAACACCATTTTGTGTTGTTTCTAATGTTTCGCTAATCCCGTGCCTGCACAGTTAAGATACCATACCATACTATACCATACCATGGTATGGCCACACCACGCCACGCCACGCCACGCCATACCATACCATACCATGCATGGCATGCACCACCATACCATACCATACCATACCATACCATACCATACCACCAAAAGCAACAAAGATCATCAGGTTTCTTCGAACCAAAGCTGTGACACATGCCAGCAAAGTAACATTGATATTCCTTAGTCCCATTGCTGTGCTAAGGCTCAAAGTCGTCATAATGTGTGTTCCGGTCCTCTGGGACGAATTCTACTTGAGGTGGCTGTTACAGAAAACGAAAGTCTCGATAAAAGACGCATTTCACGGGGCCGGCGCTTCTTCTCCAAGCAGATAGTCGGTCTCGCGTGGCTGCACACGCAAGTCACCCAAGCGGAAGCTCTCTAACGAAATCCCAGACGCAAATATTATCAGCTCTTGCCACTTCACTTTCTTGTCGGACTGGGACGACTAAGTGGTGGTAACAATGACGTATGCGACGTGAGTATTTTCCAAAAAGCTGGCATGGTTTCTCAAAAGACTATACACTAAAAAGCTGTATTGGCAGCTGTAATTCGTGAATAGGGAGTTCTTGAAGTTGTTTCTCTTCTTTAGTGTCTGCGCTGAATGGTGCGTGTCAAGGCGTGGAGGAAATTGCAACCTATTGATGCAGTGAAAAAAAAATCTAACCATGAATTTCAAGGTCTGGTTTGTTAGTTAGCCATTTTAGGGCTTCACGCCGCGCAAGCAACAAAGACTTTTCCGCGGTTCAGCTGAGTCTTTCTCTGCCAGATCATGAAAAATAAAAGGCAGGCGATAAAACAGGATGTAAATATTTTTATCAAAACTCGGTGTGGCTTAAGTGAGACACAAGTTCCAAGACTCTAAAACAAAAACTAAGCATAGAGAAGTCGGGACGGATAGTGGAAAACCAGACAGCGTCTCGGATGTACTTTGATTGTCGCTGTAGTAAGAGTGATACTTTACCACAATGCGTCTGCGCCCGCGCGCGCGCGCGCGCACACACACACACACACACACGTGCACAAACACGGATGCACGTCCGCACATCGCCTAATGAGGGTGGATGGAGGGTTGGGTGGGGGGGGGGAGAGAGAGCCGAGAGAGAGAGAGAGAGAGAGAGAGACAGACAGACAGACAGACAGTGAGAGAGAGAGAGAGAGAGACAGACAGACAGTGAGAGAGAGAGAAACACAAACGCGCAGCTAAACCAATTTTACAGGAGAAGAGAGAGAGAGAGAGAGAGAGAGAGAGAGAGAGAGAGAGAAAACAAAAAAAAACAAACAACACAAACGCTAAAGCAATTTCGCAGGAGAATCCTCAGTGAATTCGATTTCGCTGGAGCTGTGTAAAATTTCGAATGTAATGATCCTGATCTTGACACTGACGAATTACTTGATTTATACACTGATCTCTCCAAAAGCCTGTCCTGTCCTTCCATTACAACAAACGAGCTTCACCCACAACGTTTGCGCTCGACCCTTGATGTCCCAAAGGTCACATCCCCCCCTCCCCTTCCTTCCCCATCCATCCCCGGCCATCAAGCCGGGTAGGAGCAATAGCCGGGGTAGTACATTGAACTTAAAGGTCTGCAATCTGAACCAAAAAACAAAAAAACAAAAAAACAAAAAAACAAACAAAAAACAAAACAAACAAAAAACAAAACAAACAAACAAACAAACTGTGTTTTTCAAAAACTATCCATCTGTGCAAAATGCACAGTCAACTCTGTCACAGTTACCGAGTTTTCAGCGTCCCTGAAACCCCCATAAAAGCCACGGGCAGCCTGATTCCACAGCTCACTTTGCGTGTTGACACTGAGTGGGAAAAATCGCGGTGACTAGTCTGCTCGTGCAGCACACAACACCCGCTAGACGCTGCAGCGATGTGCCTCACTCACTGACCAAAAGCACAACTCACGCTCTGGTTTTATAAGGGTCTCTAAAGCGCTCAAAACTCTGCAACTGTGACGGAGTTGCCTGCATCATGCACAGTCGCAGTTTAAAAAACAAAACAAAAACAAAATGTTAGCAGCTTTTTGTTGAGATGCAGACCTTTAATACTTAAAGTCTCAGTACGTTGTCTGGCGTACAACAATACTGTGTAAAGCCTTTCACCGAATGCGCTTCACCCGTGCATTAAAAACGGTCACTTGTGTCAAGATGAACTATCAGTGTTTAAGCGCTGAGGTTTGATTTTCGATTGGAAGCCAAAACTTCATACTGGCTTTCGCTTCGCTGCCCTAGTTTCTGATATCACCGTGACTCGTGTGCGAGGCCAATAATGTATATAGATCATTGACAGTGTTAACCTTCAGCTAAAACCTCGTTCCGAGGAAAATATCTCCCTAGCCGTGACAGCCCTAGAAAATCCTTGAGGAAAACGAGAAGTTCGTCCCGGCCGTCTCAAAAGGGACCCTTTAACCCTCAGAACAGCCAAGTAGTTTTCTTCTACTTACAACGCACTCATGTATATCCAACCATGACTTTTGTCGGGTTCGACCTCTGGTGACGACGACCTCTTCAGTCCTCCTCCACCGACGCCCCCCCCCCAACCCCCGCCCTCCTTCCCCCTTTTCACCCATCAGACCCTATTTCTTCCTCACCTCAGGACTCAGTCTTTCCCGCCTGTGTTCGACCTCCCTTTCACCTTCATTTCCTATACTAGCACAAGTGTAAAGACCCACTTAGTGACTGAGCCATTAGGGATCCCCGTTTTTGGAAAAAGAGTTATTTCTCTTGGAAATATTTCGTAATGCCAAGAAAAAACTGTTCAAGTTCCGCGAGTGCAAGATTGCTCCCACTCAACGCAGCAAGAAACTGCTGTACCCGTTTTTTTTGTCGATTGTGTGCTTTTAAAACTGATCATACACTAGTTACTTTTCTTGCGGGCATTCCGTGTAATCCTGTTAGAAGTAGTTACTCTCCCTGGACATGTCCAGGGGAGATAACTCTTCCATAAACAGGATCCGCTGTGGCTCAATCCCTACACGGCCCGGGCCCTTACGCCTGTGACGTGCAGTTCTGAAAGGAGTGCAACTGCAAACCATCGACGTGGCGGCATTGTCTGCTCAACTCCTTTCATCTGTATTGGGTCTGCTTTTGTGTGTGCACCGTTCGGCTACTGCCAAAAAAAAGAGAAGATGAGAGCCTGCGGCAACTGGTTTCCAGCAAGTAGTGTCAACACCGGGCCGGTGTTATTTCATCGATCTGTGGTCACTTTCCATCTTGAGCTTGGTCAATATTTCATTAGACGATGGGCATTCCGATGCCCTCTCTCCCCCCCCCCCCGCCCACGTACTCACCGCGTAGGTGTGGTGGTGCTGCTGGTGTGTGTGTTGTGTACGTGTGTGTGTGTGTGTGTGGGGGGGGGGGGTCTGCGTGTGTAGTACTATTGACGTGTGTCTGCATATGTGCATGTACATCTGATCTCTGGTCTCAATACGGTCTCACCCCCCCCCCCCACCCCCCCGTTTCAGTATTTTATATACATGTATATATATATATATATATATATATATATTGTCCTTTGATTATGGTTACTGTTTTCAGTCTCTGCGTTCCTTTCTTTGTAGTATCAGCAAACTGAAATCACGTTTGCAAACTGACGGATGTTTTCCCTGTCAAAAGTTTTACCGGCCGTTGACAAATAAAGTTTCATTACAATAATCATCATCATCATTGTCTCTGTCTGTCTGTCTGTCTGTCTCTCTTTCATCCGAGCATGTGGCAAAAGAAAGTTCTGCTCAATTCTGCACGATGACAAAAGCGAGAATACTTGGAGATTCAAGTTCAAATAGCAAAACGACTAACACTCTCCCTCCCCCCCCCCCCCCCACCGTGACTCCCTCAATTCTTTGCCATTTTCAGTGGCGTTCCGTTCGCCCCAGGTCACAGTTTGAATCCACAGTCGACCACAACTGATGTGTCCTTGGCAGCATAGAACAAACTACACACACACACACACACACACACACACACACACACACACACACACAGAGGAAGCGGGGCAACGTGAAAAAGGCCGGCAGAGGTACTTCGCCCCAGCCGGACCCGATCACACGATCCAAGCATTCGAGAAGTCCAACGCCGGCTGTAACCGGTCGCACGAAGGTATCCCGACCCCCGCGTTAGGCGCGAAGTAGGCCTGTTGTATCTATTTATAGCCGATGGTCACTAGCGATAGACATAACTCGCTTGCGTAAAGAAAGCTATGCCGTCAGGAACCAGCCGGTCTGGGAGATAAGAGAGGAGAAGAGAGAAACGGTTTGATGTATCTCCCCTATTCTCCGTCTAGGCACGTTCCACGGAATTCCGTCCCTGAGAAGCGGGCGATGTGTTCGAGAAATGGTTCGCAATCTCACTCCAGCGGCTTCATATCGACGGATTTACGATTGCCTTTCTAAGCCCTTGGCCTAAGCGTGGTTCCGTACTTCTGTAAACGCAAAGGGGTATTGTTTTGATATCGAGCCATGAGGATCTATGCTGCTTGTCAGTCAGTGAGCCGAAGGTGCAACTTTACTGTTACACAGTAGCAGTTTTCCCGAATCTGTGCCGGACGGGGTGGTCTGTTTGGCGTCGTCGTGACTAGTTTTCGTTGCCCCAAAAGAAGTCTTGAGGAACTTGAAAGGATTGCCAGACTAGGTGCTCAGTATTTGTGTCAGTGCTGGAAAATATCCCAGCCCGGGCCTCCCTTTAAACGGACTGACTCCTTCATTCAGTGGGCCTGGAAGTGTAGGCAGAGAGTGCTTTCTCACTCTTTCTCCGTCTCTGTCTGTCTGTCTGTCTCTCTCTCTCTCTCTCTCTCTGTCTGTCTGTCCCTCTCTCTCTCGCGCGCGCGGCGTTAAGCCCTAAATAACTAGCTGTCTGTGTGTGTCTCTCTCTCTCTCTGTCTCTCTCTTCCTTTCACCACTCTTCTCTCTGCTCCGAGGCTCTCCCCGGGCATGGGTCGTTGTCAGTCAAAATGGACACGAGTGCTTCCGGTGCCAAAATTCGGCTGACATGTTTCAAAAGTTTTTAGTGGTGACGACTATGACTGCTCTGTAAGGTCAAGCCATATCTTTGTTTGAAATACTGATGAGCAAGCACACTTTAGTGTTTGTACAATCCAACAGCCTGTAACGCGTTATTTAAAACCGTTGTCTGGTTGATCAAATGGTCCCATTTTTCAGTTTCACGCCGAGGTCCGCCGGAAACACCCGGTACCATCCAAAATTGTTGCATTGAGCGAACCGCTGCCGTTGCTACAGTGTCTGCTAATTCACTACAGACCAAGTCCTGCCCTGCAGATGTGCTACAGTTATCAGAACAAAAAAAGGACGCGGCCATGTGTAGAAATCGCTGGGAATACCAAAACTCAAACTGAAGAGCAAAAGTCAAAACACGCCTAGAGCTCAAGTGTCTCTCTTGTCTGCTGTCCCCCGAAGGTTGATCGGTGCCGGTCACACGGAAGACGTTCAAGTTCACGTTCAAGTTCCAGACAAGCATCGAACACGACCGAACACGGTGTTTTCTCCGTGTTCCTCGCGGCGTGACATACACCCACAACTTGACATGTCTGCTCTTTTCAGGCTCCGTGTTCAAGCCGTGTTCGATGTTTGTTCGGACTAAAACGTCTGTTTGTGGTATTCTCACCGCAACACGATAACGGTGTAACATGCGGGATTCACTCCCCAGTGTAAAGCGCCCCGAGTCTAAACAGCTTGAGGCTGGTAGTGCCCCGGGTCGATGCAGCTTGAGGGTAGAAGTGCCCAGGTGTCAAATGAGCCGGTATGTGAGAGAATGCGTGTGATTCATGTGAGCGTGCGTGTTGGGTTCAGTTAGCGGCGGCGCTTTGAGCCGATTCATGAAATTGGGTAAAGCGCCTATACAATACTCATTATCATCATATCAAAATGACGGTACTGAATTTATTATGCTACGTATGGCTACAATGAACTGCCAAGGTGTCACAAAACTCTTCTCTTTGATAGTAATCTTCTATGGGAGATGTGGGAGATGGGGGGGGGGGGGGGGGGGGGGGGGGAGAGGGCGGACGCGTAAAGTGGTGTCAGTGTTGCTGGTCAATTTCATTTGACGTAAGAATGACGTCAGCAAGACGACAACCGAGATGCAAGCCGGCCGGATCCTGACAAAAAAAAAAGTCGCTCCCAGCTCGCCCCCCGGTGAAAGCTTTCACTTCTGATTGTAAAAATAATCTTTCTATCGTCGGCGCCCATCTTACTTTTATCGGAAGTGAGCAGCTGAATTTTGCTGGTGGATCAATACAGCATCCTCTTTGGGACTTGGCTACCAGCTGAAAGGCTCTGCTGATATGAGGTAAAACTGGTCGGTGACGCGGATTAATCTCTTGGCCTCCGTTATTGGCCCTGAAATGGTCACTGCATGTCTGGTGGAGCGTTGGACTCTCAATGCTCGGGTCGTGAGTTCGTCGCCGAAACGTTTGAAGCGGCATAGCAATGTTACAGACCAGTATTAGCTTCTGGGTCATGTAGTAAGCAAATATAGAAGACAATCTTTGCCCCTTTTAAAATTTGCGTGCAGAGTAAAAAAAAAAAAAAAAAAAAAAATGGCAGTCTGGTGCTTTTTGTTGGCTTTGTAAACAAGTTTCATGCCAGGTAATAGTAAAATTAGGGAAAAAGGAGGCTGGCTTGTGGACTATTTGTATTCATGCGCGGCTGGCACTGGAGCCAACAGACGACCGTGGAATGAGGGGGTATATGGTCGCTGCCAACATTGCCAAAAAAAACCCGGAATATTGGAATTTGTTGAAATTTACTCTACACATGATTCTTTGGCTGCCTGATTTTTGTGATTTTTTGGGTGAATTAATTTTAAAGCATTTCTAGGGTTTCATCTGCAACGTTATGTGTAAGAGGAATAAATAGCGTTTTCCTCCAAATGTGCATCTCTGGTACGTAGCCTGTGTAGGAAGAAGGTCGTCCATTTTGATTATCCCCCGTGGATTTGTGAATGGCAGACGACAGAACTGCTGGTTGTTTGACCGCGTCATTTTCTCGTCTTTGTATGTGTAGCCCTCACTAAGACCTCCCAACACAAACAAACAAACAAACAAACAAACAAACAAACAAACAAACAAACAAACAAACAAAACGAAAACGAGAAACTACACAACAGTCGTACCCGTATGACCAAATCACTCATAATATAGTCTGGCATCAGGGTGACTGTTGAGTCGAGTGAAGAGCACGGCTTGGAGATACGTTGTTTATGAGCTAGACTAAATTAAGTGTCGTTGCTAGTTTATGATTATTAGGAGTATGGCAAACCGGAGATAAGGCAAAGTGTCCTTTTTATTTATGGAGGTGACAGTTTTCCCCTTGACACAGTTTTTGAATTAACGCAAGCTTGCAAGATGTATGAGGTAAGAGATGCACTGTGTGCGTGTGCGTGTGCTTGCGTGTGTGTGTGTGTGTGTGTGTGTGTGTGTGTGTGTGTGTGTGTGTGTGTGTGTGTGTAGGGGGGGGGGAGTGAGCGAGAGAGAGAGAGAGAGAGGGTAGGTGGGTGGGTGTGTTGGAGTTTAACGTCCTTTTCCACCACGTGCGGAGAGAGAGAGAGAGAGAGAGAGAGAGAGAGACAGACAGAGAGACAGACAGACAGACAGACAGACAGTCTCAAAGCAAGCGGTCTTAACTCTTAAGAGCCCAAGCCCGACCAACCCCTGCCCGTTATATGATAAGATTAAAAGGAAACAGCCACTGCACACCAGTAGCAGCCACATCAAGCCACTGTTACACAAAGCATGGGCCTTCCCACTATTCCCGAAACCGCTGCAGATTGTATAACAGTGGCTTGAAGTGGCTCATGGTAATATGAAGATTTCAAGCAAAAACGCGATTCAGTTTTTCACGGTCTTTAAGAGTCAATTCTGGAGCCTATTATCAACCATCACCTAACCGTAACGTTTTTTGTTTTTTTTGAAATGCTCAAAACGGTAAGTCTACAAGTGCGCGCACTAGAACAGTCAGTTCATGAACCTAACGTCCAGTTCTCCTCCCCCCCCCCCACCCCCGCCTTCCACTTTACGCGTCATTGTGACGACCACATAATATTTCCAGTACAGTACATACAGATACAGCACGCTGGCGTTTTGTGTGCCTAAGTGACTACCCACTTCAACACGCGACATCAACCAACAAGCCTGTGCAGATTTACTGCCTCCTCTGCCAGTCAACAGCACACCGCATTGTATAAGTGGTGGTAAGCATGAAGGACAAAGGGGTCGTGCAAAAAGAAAACCTGAGGATGCCTGCACTCTCTGCTACTGTGACAAGCCCCTTTTTGTATAAACACTTACGTCTTTTCATAAATACTTTGATGTATGACAATACAATGTCTGCGCAGACGGAATGAACCGGTCGGTAACACCTTCGACGTCGTGCTTACATCTGCAGTGAATTGAGAGGTTGTGAGTTCGATCCTCCTCAGCTGTGTTGGGAGACATGCCAGAAAGAAAAGCAAACAAACAAGCAACTCTTTTACATATACCGCGCCTGTTTCCTTACAAGTGTGTGAACGGGTCTGTTCAACTTTTTTTACGCGCGTGCGAGAGAGAGAGAGAGAGAGAGAGAGAGAGAGAGAGAGAGAGAGAGAGAGAGAGAGAGAGAGAGAGAGAGAGAGAGAGAGAGAGTAATGAAATGAACCTTTATTTTCCAACGGTGGAAGTTTTTGGTCCGCAAACCAGTATTACAACTTGCCGTTGCTACAACTACAAAGGATAATATACAAATAGTACACGAGAGAGAGAGAGAGAGAGAGAGAGAGAGAGAGAGAGATGTGGCAGCCTGTCTGGGTTGAATAGCGTTCGTCTGGACTGTTCATCTAGGATAGCTGCCCCTCACGTCTGTAACCTGCTTTCTAGGACGGTCACCTTTCACTCAGTCTACTTTGTGGAAGAAAGGACGTCAGTTGAACTCCCAAACACCCACACACCCATTCACCCAGTCACGTGGGCCGGCGGGGACGCCAGACACAAAGTAACCAACGAACCGACAGTACATTAACCCAGCAGACACGCGACATTTCATTTTCAATTT
>JACVVK020000069.1:430000-445000 GCA_018292915.2 Batillaria attramentaria
TGTTTATCTCGACAGTTCCAAAAATTCGGGAACTGTTCCCACAAGTCGACAAACAGCATAGTTTCCTCTTCGTTGAGGGAAATGTCCAAGTGAGTCGACAGCCGCCATGCCGTCCGCCATTTTCCTCAACTTTGTACATGCGCACAACAGCTCTCCCCGAGCAACCAATCAGAGCGCAGGATCGGCCAAAGGATCGCGAGTGTTCCCACGACACGCTGTGCAGACCTCAAACCTAGTTCGGCGTACCTTTCGAACCAGGGTTTGCGAAGAAGTGTTCGGTCGGTTAAGAAACAACGTGCGCGAATCTAGTTCGCCGTACTCTTCGAACCTAGTTCGCGAACCAAAAGTTCGCCCGGTTAAGAACGGCCTTAAGGTCGTATGTTTGAAATATGAGCAGACACGCGTATTTTGCATGGTAGTAAAGTCATTGTAGTGAGTCAGTGTCGGTATCTGGTTCATAAACGGCCTCTTTTTATTCTCAGTTTCACGCCGACAAACGCCGGATGTCCGGTGAACTCGGAAACGCTCGGTGCTACTCTAATGTGAAAATGGCGACACTCGGTGCTACTGTCTGGAAAAACTCTGTCTTAGCTGTGCTGCTACTGACATGCAGCAAGTTCCTGACTGACAGGTCATGCTGGCCAATCAAATGAAGTGAATACTCCGACAAGGTAACCGGTCACTGCACCTGTTGCTAAGCGTGTCGGATGGTTGGGTGGGTGTTTGGGAGTTTAACGTCCTTTTCCACCAAGTATCTAAGCGTGTCGGAGTATGCGTCCGAGAGCGAGATAAGAAAAAAAAAATTCGGGTGGGTGGGTGGGTGGGTGGGTGTTTGGGAGTTTAACTTCCTTCTCCACCACGTAGGGTTGTTATCAAAGACAGGGCAACGAGAAAAAGGCCAGCGCAGATATGTGGCCCCAGTCCAACGCTCTACCATTCGACTATTGTGCGGTTGTCAAGGAAGATTCGTTTTAGCCAGTGGGCGCGGTTACATGCGTCTGGGTTACATGTGAATTTTTAGCACTGGAATCATCTCATCCATTTTGTCTACACCCACCCCGTGTATACGGTGTCGCTCATTCGCCTGTAGAGCAGGATCCTCGTTACACAGCCAGTCACAGCCCCTGCGAACATGCCCCCCCCCCCCCCGCTTCCAAGCGTTGTATGCCGAACAGCAAAAAGAAAGGTTTCATTTATCTCAGTGCAAAATATCGCAAAAAAACAAGCTGCCAGACAAGCTCCAAACACACCGGACGTACATTTTGGATCATTTCTGCTTTGGAAATGTTCAGCCCACCAAATCAGAAAAGTAAATGCAATTCTAAATTCCGAAATTTCAATAGCTGAGCTGACCCTTCGCACCATGTGACTGTAATGTGTTTATGTCCTGTGTGTGAGAGAATGCGTGTGATTCACGTGAGCGTGCGTGTTGGGTTCAGTTAGCGGCGCTTTAAGCCGATTCATGAAATTGGGTAAAGCGCCTATACAATACTCATTATTATTATTATTATACCTTAGCAACGATACCTTACAGAAGGTAGTAAGTTTGTGCGTATCCTTAAGGTACACGTATCAAGCTTTTCTTTCATCGTAAACAACCCAAGTCGAGCTGTGATCTTGAAAAAGTTGACTCCTTTAACCTTTAACCGTTTCTACACTGACGCTTCCACCATACGTTAGGCACCAGCTGCCTGGATTGCCGTGGTGACTTCATCATGTGGGCCAAATGATTTTGTATTTAGGGGAAGTATTGCCTAGATGCTGTAATTTACTTTGACATCACCAACAGGTTGCCAAGGAAACCTAACTGCAGACATACTGGAAAAGGAAGGTAAAATGGCAACAAACTATAGTCGCGTAGCTCGTGTAGAACGAGTCTATCCGCAGGGTCAGTTGCACATGCAGAAAAACACGTTCCCATGCACGGAAGGAGAATATATCCCTAGTGTCTGAACGCTAGCACTAAAAGACTGTGTTCGCGCTGGCAGAGGCGCTTCTGAAACGAGGGAACTAATTTCTGTGAGATGTTTTCCCAGGACTGGAAGGGGGGAGGGACCGGCAGGGAATGAGAGAAGGCGTGATAGATGTGAACACTGCCCGCTATTTGTTGTCTAGGGGGCGCGACGGGCCTATTGTCGCCGAATCAATTTTGAAAATAAGACGAGCTGACCCGCTGGGAGTGTGTCCATCTCACCATCGGGGCTGGAGGGTGGAGGTGGGTGGGAGAAATGGGAGAGACGGGGTCTGGGGTGGGGGGGGGATGGGATAGGGGAGGTAGAGCGTCTTTAGTTATTAAGCACTATCGTCGGACTTTCAGCGTCGTTGGCAGCAACAAACCGCGAGTAACGCTCAAGAAACGGGGGACAGCGGGAGGGGAGAGGGGTAGGATGGGGATGGGGGGTGCATGGGGGGTAGGGGAGGGGAAGGGGTGGTGGAGTATATTTAGCTATTAAACACAATATCGTAGCACATCATCAGGAACTGACGCACAAGTGCAAGAGCCGGTCACGCTGTCCTCCTCTATCTCTTCAATTCATGTTTTGTTTGTTTGTTTGTTTGTTTGTTGTTTTTTGGTTTGGTTTGATCAGTTTTGTCTGTCTATTTGTGTAAATCTTGACCATTTGCAATCGTCTATCGTATAACTTGCGTAGATGGTATTGTCAGCTGCTTGTGGAAAAAGGCAAATGTAGGTTAGTCACGTTACTACTTTAGGCGGTAAGGTATTCCGGCCATGCAGGACTCTTCTAAAGAGAGACTGAAATACGATAGTGCGGTTTGAAATTTCAGCCATCATTAAGACGCAAGTGCAACACTGTATGATAGGTCGGTGTTCTTAGCGTCTGTTCATGTTTTACGGCCATGTCAAGTTGTTTTTCGTGGTAGGTGGTGGTGGTGGTGGTGGGAGCCGGTGTGTGTGTGTGTGTGTGTGTGTGTGTGTGTGTGTGTGTGTGTGTGTGTGTGTGCGTGTGTGTGCGTGTGTGTGCGTGCGTGTGTGTGAGTGTGTCAAGTCTGTGTGTGTGTGTGTGTGTGTGTGTGTGTGTGTGTGTGTGTGTGCGTGTGTGTGCGTGTGTGTGCGTGCGTGTGTGTGAGTGTGTCAAGTCTGTGTGTGTGTGTGTGTGTGTGTGTGTGTGTGTGTGTGTGTGTGTGTGTGTGTGTGTGTGTGTCTGTGTGTCTGTGTGTGTGTGTGTGCGTGTGTGCCAGTGTGTGAAGGGCAAGCACGACTAGGGGCATTCAGTTTCAACGGACCTTGGATTAACTCTATCCATACCATGTAAGTTCGGGGTTGTGCACCAGTGGCCTCACTAAAATAAAAAATAAAAAATTCACAATTAATGTCTGCATCGATTTAAATTTTGGCTCAGTGGGAGTGTTGCACTTTGAGTATACTCGCTATTGCTGCAGTAAGAGCCGCCAAGGAACCGTAACTCTTGCATGATTTTCGGACACAGGGCCAAAACCAAAAAAGATTAAAAAACAAACACACACACACACACGACGGCACACACACACACACACACACACACACACACACACACACACACACAAAACAAAAGCCAAAAAAAACAACAACAACAACAACAACAAAAAACCCGCGGGATACTCCTGCACAGCACCAAATGTGTTAACGAATACTTTTTCCCATACCGGTTCAGGGTCAGTTGGCACGTCCGCTACGGAACGAGACAAACTGCTTTCAACGGCATTTTTACGACATTCGGAAAATCTGCTCCTGAGCTCCTTTTCCCCGCAATTGACATATTGCAAATGTCAGGGAATACATCATTTGCGTCAGTATTGCGTTTTGTCGCCGTCGTACAAGCAACGGCAATTATTTCATAAAGATTTTTGCGTGTGACGTGAACTAAGCGGCTCTGTCACTGCCACATAAAAGAAGGGTGGGGCTGGGAGGATGGAGGATGGGGGATGGGGGTGGGGGTGGGTGGGTGGGTGGGGAGGGTGGTTGTATATCAGATTTGCGGGCCCCGACAATGACTTTTAGTGTGTCCGCAGTGAATCATGCAGGATGACGTAACATGTGCTTACAAGTTCACATTGCTGCTTGAGTTTCCGGCCTCTGACAGACAAGCAGACACACAGACAGACACACGCACATAAAGAGAGAAAAACTGAGAGAGAGAGAGAGAGAGACGCACACAAAGAGAGAAAAACTGAGAGAGAGAGAGAGAGAGAGAGAGAGAGAGCCTGACTCTCATTTCGGATTCTCTGAAGCGACACCGAGCCATTGTGGGTACCCCCTGTTCTTGCGGAGCATAATAGGGCCTAAAGGTGACTGTAAATGACATGCTGAGAGCGTTACGCTTTTGACAGTGATGTGGGTAGAGCAGGTACACGCATTCGTCCTCTAAGATTTGGGTTTCTGCCCCCCCTTAAAACATACTGACAAAGCAACGTTAACTGTAGGTTGATTTTTTTTTCTTAAACATAAACCGATCTGAGGACAACTAACCTCGCTTGGTTAGGCTTCAATTTTGAGTACATGTATGCATGCTATACTCCTAATTAATGAGCACTATATAGTTATGATTTTTTTTTTTTTTTTTTTTTTTGCTGCCACAACTCGTCGGCTCCAGTGGTGTTTCTCCCTGGTAATGGGTGGAATCCACGGAGGGCTCGGAAGCTGGGACAATTTTTTTTATTATGCATGATGATCGAGATGAGGATGATGGTAAGATGATGCTATGGAGGTCCGTGTGGTTTGGGACTGCGGGACAGGGCCGCATTCCACGCTTCCTGTCATAAATATCCCGGCATTAACCAGGCCCGGGAACTACGGCACCTGCGGTGCCGGCCGTGTAATCATCCACATCATAAGACGTGTCGTACCAAGGGAAGCACCCGCAAAGTCGCACCCGTGAAGTGGGTGAATCTCGGCTGTGTGGCTACAGCCTCCCCATTGGGCCCATAGCACACCCACTCTGGGTAGGAGCCGACCTAGGTAGGAAAAATCCCGCTTGCCTCGGCTGGGACTCGAACCCGGGTCTCCCGGTCGGTGGTCCGAAGTGCTAACCACTACACTACGGGGGCCGGTGTCATGACTTACTTGTGTCAAATTATTACAGACGTAAACAGAACAGTGTCGTGACAAAAGGACCGGCTGCGGATACGAATTTCATTAAAACTTTGGCCAGGCTTGCGGACCAGTACTGGCAATAGCAGAACTTGTACCTGTATATACATACAGACACATAAATTATACACACGGACCGGACGAACGCAGCGACAAGACTGCACAGAACAGAAACAAGCACGGATGCTTCACTTGCCTTCTCGTTGCTCGTGCTGGGGCTGGTGCTGGTGCCAGCAACTGCGCGGTCGTGGACGTCAATGGAGACGACATTACTCTCCTCGTTAGGAACCTGGACCTTCTTCTTTTTCTTCCTCCTCTCATCTTCTCCCTGGCTCGAGCCTTGGGACGAAGGCTCATGGTTTGCTCTTGGTGATTCTGGTTCTGTTGTTTTGGCCGAAGTGACCTCAATGACCTGAGGTGGTTCGAAAGGCGGAGTTTGGGTCATCTCCTCTTTGCGTGGCGACTTCACCTCAGCCTGCAGCTGCTGATGCTGCTCTTTGGCGATGGTGTACGTCTCCTTCAGTCGGAGCTCCTGCTCTTTCTTCCGCACGTCCTGCTCCTTCATGCTCACGTCTTGCTCCTTGACGACCAGGTCTTGTTCTTTGGCCATCAGGTCGTGCTCCTTCACGCGCAGGTCTTGCTCTTTGATGCGCAGGATTTGTTCCTTCAGGCGCACGTCCTGCTCTTTCTCCAGCAGGTCGTTCTGTTTGTTGCGCAGCTCGAACTCCAGGGCTTGCAGCTCTTGTTTTTGGGCATGCGTGTCCACCTTCTCGATGCGGACGTTTTCCGCATCCGGGGGCTCGTCCCGCTCTTTGCTGTGGTGCGCGTAGGGCTCGTCCTGCATTCCGTTGCGCAGATCCGACTCTGTGACGCGCACCTGAATCACCAGTTCTTCTTGCTGTGAGGTTGGGTCTGGCTTATCGACGCTGAGGTCTGTGTCGGAGATCCGCAGCTCTTCCTTCATCCACGCGTGTTGGTTCTCGGAAGTGCCTTGGTTGTCAGCGTCCTTGCGGACATCATCCTCTGTGGTGTTTAGTGCCTCCCTCCACTCGCGCTGTCGTTCGGCCTCTCGTTCCTGCCTCTCCGAGCTGGAGAATTCCGATCCCTTCGTGGTTTCGGCCGAAGCATGGGCCTTGAATATAGTTTCCGGGAACATGTCTTGCTCGAGCTCCTGGATTTGGGACAGGGTCTCCGTGTATAGATCTTTTACCGGCGAAAGTGGTTGGTAAAAGGTGTCTTGTGGGAGACCTTGTTCCGGGGGCTTTGTGTCCAGCAGCAGGGTGTCGGGCAGCAGGTGCTTCGGAGGCTTAGGCGCGACCGGGGGCGATCTGGGGCTGGACTGCTGATGGTCGAAGGGGTGGATCTGGATCAGGGGGTCCTGCTGTAAGTCTCCCTCCTCAGGTTTCCTTTCCATGGTTGTGCTCTGATCCCACCACAGCTCTTGGGAAAAGGCCCCGGAGTCGGTGCTGTCCCCGACCTCAGACTTCTCGGCCGTCACGTCGCTGTTGCTGCGGCTGATGGTGGCGCTTCGCGTGGAGGCGACGGACTCTGGGACGGTGACGATGTAGCCATCGTCCTCATCGCCGCTTGGAGCAGGGATGATATCCGGAGGACCCGGCGGAGCTCGCGAGGATCGACTCGGTTCGGCCTTGCGCTTCGGACTGTGCTGACTCTGCTGGCTGTACTGACTATGGTGAGTTTGCTGACTCCGCATCGGCTTTCGTTCTGGCGAGACCTGGGTGCGCAGCTTCTGGCGGTACTGCGGGGTTCTTCGGCGCGGCAAAGGCGACCCGGCGAAGTGGAGCACCACGGTAGTGTTGTTGTCGCTCATGCCGCTGATTCTCCAGGCTGCCAGCTCCGCGTCGTCCAGCAGGTTGGACAGGGTCTCGCCCACGACCGGCGGGATGTCCGCAGGCGCCATGGGTCTGGCTTGCTCGAGCGCGGAGCTCTACGAAACAACAGAAAGCGCCGTGGATGCAGCAATACAGCGAGTGTACGACCAACACCAAGTCTTGCAAGCAAGCAAGCAAGCGACTAAGCAAGCTAGCAAGCCTCCTTTTGCTCAGGCCTACCGCTCACACGTCTCTGGCCTGTGGGCGTCATTCTTTCGTTTGGGTTTTCTTGAGTTTGAAACTTCCATTCTGCAAGCCTGCACGTCTAGGCTGCAGTGCTCTCCAACGCCGAATTGGTCGACTTGGCTCGAATTCAAACTCTTTCCTCTCTCTCTCCTTTGTTTCGCTTATGTAATATGCTTTTTGCAACTTGAGGTTACTTAGCTGTTTATGTTTGCATAGGGGGGTACCCGCTAAAGCTCGGCTGATAATGTTTTGCATTTCACACCAAAGAGTATGACTGTGAGACTTAGGGGACGGGTCTCTTACAATAAGACAGCATGCATACAAGCTTCGAATGTACCAGCTCAGCTTTACAGATTTTGGTACATGTACATTCACTAATACAAACAGACCCGGACAGCGTGAGCGTTCGTACTGTGCAGAGAAGACCTGCTCGCAAAATCATATTAAGGTGGCCACGAGAGCGAGAGAGAGAGAGAGAGAGAGAGAGAGAGAGAGAGAGAGAGAGAGAGAGAGAGACAGACAGACAGACAGAGACAGAGACAGAGAGTTTTAAATCATCATAATAACCAGTATGGATTTCTCTTTCGGCAATACAGCAAACAACAAAGAAGCACGTGTCATGTTAACAGAATGAGTTTTTTTTTTTTAATTTTTTTTTATACAGAAAATCGAAACGTTTCCATTAAAAGCATGAAGAAAGGCAAAATACCTCATCCGTCATTACCGGCTTTTCATCATATGGCACGAGTACTCGATCCGATTCCATGTTGTTTTTTAAAACGGAATTTCTGAGCAGATCAACAGCCAGTGACAGTCGCACAGACTGTTCACTTGCTCCGGTGACTGTACCGTTTCCTCTTCAGTTGTGAGTCCTCCAACATCTACTGTCGTCTGACTAGACTACCCTGTCAACTACGCTTCGTGACAGTTCATCTTCACTCGTCCTGCTCACCTGTACCGGCCTATTTCATTTCTTATCTTAGGAGAATCTCGTTACAACGCAACACACTGACTAACCTCTTGTAATCCAACACTGTCCAAGCTTCTTCTTTTTTTTCCCTCCAGAAACAGTAAAGGTTCATCTTCCAACAATAGACGACTCCACTCAGCACGCCCCTAGGCCAAAGCCCCGCCCCCTTTACTCTGCAGTGTATCGGCAATACACAGTACGTCCATGACGTCAGTGTATGGGAATAGTTGTGACTTCAAGATGAAAGCGATTGACGTAGTTGGTCTTTTTTCCTCCAATGACGTCAGCGGACTTACTGCTTTCTTGTCATGTTTCAGTCTTATCAAAGTACATGTGCTTCCGTCGTAGTAGTGTTGTGCTCACTGTGCCGCGGGATGCGATTGGCTGAACTCTCGGGGCGTTACCCTGTTGATTGACAGGAGTGGGGAGTCGTCCATTCAATGCTCACATCTCGTTCTGAGCTCTTCTGGTAGTAAATACCAATTACCACTTAGACACCTGCACGGTGACAGCATCCCACAGGCTGGTACTGATTGAGCCAACAGAAGGGTACACGTAACGCGAACATCTCGTGGAGTCAGTCAGCATGTGTTGCGGCACGGTTAACCGGTAAGTAGGAGAATTTTAAATATTCGCCGGCTCACCTCGCCTGTAGACGGCAGTGTATCGCAATCAGAGCTCTACTACTACTACTACTACTACTACTAATGAGGGGGAGCCGGGGTGGCCGAATGGTAGAGCGTTGGACTCTCAATGCTCGGGTCGTGAGTTCGAATCCCGCCGGCTGGGGCCAAATATTTGTGCTGGCCTTTTTTTCTCGTTGCCCCGTCTTTGATATCACCGTTAGGTGCTGGAAAAGGACGTTAAACTCCCAAACACCCACCCACCCCACTACTAATGAGTATTGTATAGGCGCTTTACCCAATTTCATGAATCGGCTCAAAGCGCCGCGAACTGAACCTAACACGCACGCTCACGTGAATCACACGCATTCTCTCACACACTGGACATAAACACATTACAATCACGTGGTGCGAATGGCCAGCTCAGCTATTGAAATTTCGGAATTTAGAATTGCTTTTATTTTCCAAATTTGGTGGGCTGAACATTTCCAAAGCAGAAGGGGAGTACCCGGAGAGAACCCCCGACGATCGGCCCGAATGAACGGTGCCACAAACGAGAAGGAAAGATTCTTTGCCTCGAGTGGGACTCGAATCCCTGACCTGTTGCATTGGTGACAAGTCTCTTAACCACTAGACCACCGACCGTCCCTATTCATCAAGACAGACTATTTCGAGTGTACAGGCACAATAACAAGACTATGGCAACTGTTCCAAAGCATAACCTGGCTTCTGAAAAGTCGAGTACTAAACACGGGACATGCGCCTTTAACCCACGTAACTTTATCCATCGTAAGGATCGTGTGACTGTGCGGCCAGTAACCCATATAATTTGATATCCTGCAGGTGTCATCTTGCTCCAGCTACTAAAGACGAGTATCGCATGACGCGAGTACTTTTTTTTTTCTGAATCCCTGGAGGCGCAAACCGCTGTCGAGGTATTTCGGCGATATAAAGAGAGAGAGAGAGAGAGAGAGAAAGAGAGAAATGAGTAGCCTGGGAGATGTAGGTTCCACGATGAGAGCCTCTTGCATACCACTAGAACTACAAAAAAGTCAGTCGGTGTCATGGTATGAGATGAGATAGTTTCATGACATGGGAAAGTCCGTTTAATGACGCGGCGCGAGAAAGTGAAAGTCAGTGTCATGACATCGTGAGAGGAGAAAGTACTCCCGCACTCATACCAACACACACACACACACACACACACACACACACACACACACACACACACACACACACACACACACACACACACACACACACACACACACACACACACACACACACACACACACACACACACACACACACACACACACACACACACACACACACACACACACACAGCAGCTGAATCAGGATGAGTTAAGTGGGCTTAGTCGAAAGCCAGAAAACAACACCGATGGCAATGATATTGTCGGTCAAGCTCCGTCCGTTTAAACCTCATTAACATTTGAGTACACGGGGAACCTCAGTACTTTCTAAGCATGTGCAGATATTTCAACCCTCCCCCCTCCCCTTCCCTCCCCTCCTCCAGCACTCCCCGCTTTCGTAATCAAGTTATCCGTATTTCACACCACTCCATCTGAGCCACCGGGGCCACTCCCAGAGCTGCCTCAGCACACCCAGTACGGGGAGAGCCATGCAACGACTGGTTATTGTATATTGTATATACAAAAAAACAGTATCACGCACATACATACAAATCATCAAACGACAAAACAACACTACACGTGTTTAAATCATCAACGACGGACACTCTGCGAGGGAAGTTTAAATAACTCATCCAAGAGTTTATCATGGTAATATTGTTGAAGCAGCATCGTAGTCGGAAGCAATCGGTTTCTTTCTTTCGTTTCTTACTTTTCTCTTTCCCATATTACGTCTGCCGTGATGTTTAAAGCCGCAAGTAGTTTTGAGACGTTTGTAAGTTTGCCTCCTTTCGCTTCAAACAGCAGGCCGGAGCCGGGGTGGCCGAATGGTAGAGCGTTGGACTTGTAATGCTCGGGTCGTGAGTTCGTATCCCGGCTGGGGCCAAATATTCGTGCTGGCTTTGTCATCGTTGCCCCGTCTTTGTTATCACCCGTATGTCGTGGAAAAGGACGTTAAACCCACAAACACCCGCGCACCCACCCACCCACCCGCTTCAAACAGCAGTTAACTAGATTACCCTTCCAACCTCAAACGAACACAACAGAAACTTTCGATATGTGTATAATGGCGCAAAAGTAGCTGTTTGGAGATTATCTCTGTTCCACCGCCTCCACGGAAAACGTACCTTGACTGATTTTGCGAGCGATGCCCAAAATGTGAAGCAGAGAGATGCCCCTTGAAAATGTGTGTACAAATATATCTCAGAATTTTACCAAGGCGCCCCATTGTTGCAGAGTTGAACAATATTCAACCTTTAGTAAAGCTTGAGCAGCAGGCCTGTAATGTATAAAAGGGCATGTGGAACAAGTGGGTAAACACATGCACGCAGTTATGGACTTATCCCGAAATATCTATCTCAGCCCTGAGGTAGCCTGCGCACTGTACGTAACCCATACTGTGTACCAGAGAGAGCGTGTTTCTTGGCCTAGGTTCTAGACTGCGCGTGCCCACATGCAGCGATCGACAGTGGCAATGACCTGTATAGCTGTTTTACTGGTCAGCCACTATGAATTATGAATACCGCAACCCCGCGAGCACTGAAAAATTCAGACAATAGCTGTGAGCTACAGCGATTACGTTCACGTGCTCCACTCCCGGCACAGCCTGAGCACACATTCGCCTGCTTGACGATAAAACAAAGACAGGGACCCGTGCAATGCCACTACCGTTTTCTGCTCTAGTATCGTATATTTGACGTAGTGTTTGACGTCACGAGATGACGCAGGTGGAGGAAGTCGGAAAAAACAAACGGAATGTCTAGTCAGCCCAGATCAAACCGAGAAGTAATTTTGTTGAAAGAAACTAGTAAGAAAGAAAACTCCTTCTAACGTTTAAATATTGTCACGCGGAGCATGTAGGTTGAAGTTTGACTCAGTGCTTGACGTCACGGGATGACGCAGATGGAGAAAGTCGGGAAAAAGAAACAGAACGGTAGCTCATATATGGAAGTAATTGCGTGCAAAGAAGCTGGAAAGAAAAAATCACCAGCGTCATGTTCTGTGTGTACTGTGTACCAGTTATGCCAAAGTCTACATAATGTACCAAGATGCTGACTTACCTCGTTCATGTTTCCGCTGTCGTTAGTGATGCCTCCCTCAAATTTGCCCTTGAAACTTAGGTCACCATCGACACAGGTCGACTTCCTCGGATCGCGGCCGCTAGTAAGCTCGTTATCCATGACGGCGCCTTTGTCAGATGAGGTTTCTGAAACGTCGATACTTTCGTCAGTCTCTGGGATAGCGTCGATGTCTGTAGTCAGTAGTTGACCTCGGAACATAGTACTGTAGAAGGCCCCCAGACTGCACGTGCTTCACGTCGCCTCGTGACCTAGTTTCAGCGATCTGACGGGCGTGCAGCTGCTCGTGACCTCTTTAATGCGTGAAAGACTGTCACGTATGCAGGTTTGCAAGCTCTGTCAAAAAGAAAGAGAAAGAAACGTGGTCTAGGTGAATGGGTATAAGGTAAACGATGCCGGGTGGGGGGTGGGTGTTTGGGGGTTCAGTTAACGTCCTTTTCCACCACGTACGGGTGATATCATAGACGGGGCAACGATGAAAAAGCCTGCACAAATATTTGACCCCAGCCGGGGTACGAACTCACGACCCGAGCATCAGAAGTCCAACCCTCTACCATTCGGCCACCCCGGCTCCCCGTAAACGATGTCGAAGAACTCAGTTCTGCCTTGGCTTCGTATGATAACTGCCCCCCCCCCCCCCCCCAGCCTCATCTCCTCTTCCCTAACCCATCAACAGTCTGAGTTACACACTTTCATTTTCATATCTTTAAAAATAAACAGACAAACATAACTAAGCCACTTTTTAACACACGCACGTCGCTTGTCCACAAAGACAAAATCAGAAATTCACCAGCCTCTGGCGGAATAAAACTGATTTATTAATATCCCTAATAAAACAACAACAACAAAAAAGACTTCACACAAACAAAATGATTAAAAATTTACCAACCTCTGTCGGGTGGAGAAAAAGCTGAATTTTAATTCTCCCCTGTCTCCTCCGCAGCACAATACCTTCCGTCAACGGCTGAGTTACCTCTAAGTCTCCTTGGCTGGAAACAAGGATTAGAAGAGGACCTGGGGTTGTTT
The DNA here is from genome assembly GCA_018292915.2 of Batillaria attramentaria. Lineage (NCBI taxonomy): Eukaryota > Metazoa > Mollusca > Gastropoda > Batillariidae > Batillaria > Batillaria attramentaria. The sequence goes on from JACVVK020000069.1 coordinate 443,016, forward strand.
CCTATCTCCTTCACTAGAGAGCGGCTAGAAGAGGGACAAATCCCAATGACAAGGGGACACGTAACCACTTTGGAGGAGGCACTCGCTCATCTCATTAATGAAAAGTTCCGCCATTTCGCTGCATGACACGTTTGTCGGGGCGTGTCATTTGTCAGGGGCTGACAACACCTCTGTTGTAACTGTGTGACGATCTGAACAACGAGGGACCAGACTGTACGTAATATAGCCAGTGCGCATCTCGACTGACGAAGCACTTTCTCGTTTATGCTGAAAGTCGTTTGCTAATCACAAATAAATAATTTAACTCTCGCTATGCTCGGATAGTTCCCCCCCCCCCCCAGAAGCATACTAACAGTCGGTTGCTTCCCTTTGACCGGTAGAAACCCGTTTTGTTAGCACTGCACGCAGGCTATTTTGTTCCGCACTTTATGGTGTCGTAACTGAGACTAAAAATAGAATGTTGGAATCCTATAAATCGGATCTCTGTAGCCGAATGTTGTGACAGTGAGGGTCCCAGATGGGGACCTTTAGCAAAAAGCGAGTTACTAATGGTGACTGTCGTAATACAGCTGATACAGGATAATCGCGTTGCATTTCGCCGGCGATAAGCGATAAGCAAAACACATTTTGCCAGACGTGTATAAAGCGACTTCCGCCAGCACTGAGACCGCAAAATCGGTAAAGACGCGATGGTCACGGCGCATGCGTGGAAACTTGAAAAAAATGTGAAATGCGCGCACTGGGTACGTCATCCGGGTACGCACCGGGGGGCGGTCGGTGGTCTAATGGTTCTGAGACTTGTCACCAATGCGAGAGGTGGGGGGTTCTAGTCCCACTCGGGACAGAGAATTTTTCCTTCTCGTATGTGGCACCGTTCATTCGGGCCGATCGTCGGGGGTTCTCTCCGGGTACTCCGGCTTCCTCCCCCTCTGCTTTGGAAATGTTCAGCCCACCAAATTTGAAAAATAAATGCAATTCTAAATTCCGAAACTGAAATAGCTGAGCTGACCCTTCGCACCACGTGATTGTAATGTGTTTATGTCCAGTGTGTGAGAGAATGCGTGTGATTCACGTGAGCGTGCGTGTTGGGTTCAGTTCGCGGCGCTTTGAGCCGATTCATGAAATTGGGTAATGCGCCTATACAATACTCATTATTATTATTATTATCTCACCCTGTCTGCAACTGACACACTGAAGGGGCCAACGCTACCATTTTTATGCTCACAGATCGTTCTGAGTTGTTTTCGTGGTAACTATCATCACACCACTTAGACACCTGGACAGTGACAGCGTCTGTAATGCGAGCACTCGGCCAAAAGCAGCGCACTCGATGACGCAGGGGGAGCCGGGGTGGTCAAATGGTAGACTGAGCGTTGGACTTCTAATGCTCGGGTCGTGAGTTCGATCCCGGCTGGGGCCAAATATTTGTGCTGGCTTTTTCATCGTTGCCCCGTCTTTGATATCACCCGTATGTGGTGGAAAAGGACGTTAAACCCCCAAACACCCACACCCACTCGATGACGCACCGACCACACTGACTGAGCGCGCCAGTAGTCACGGTTACACCAGTTGTAGAATTTGAATCACGGTTCGCCGATCTGCTCGCGCAACATTGTAACGCATTAGGAGCTGTACTAATCATCAAGATAGAGTATTTCTGATAATTTGTAATGGAAATGAACTGTAGTTAATATATCGAATATAATGTGTTTATCATAACTGGTTACTTCTGCTGTTTGTAAATATCACATATAATAATAATAATAATAATGAATACAGTTTATATAGCGCCTATCTGTTTTCTACGAAACACTCTTTGCGCTCGCACGCACGCACGTACGCACGCACGCACGCACGCACGCGCACACGCGCACACGCGCACACGCACACACGCACGCACGCACGCACACGCACACACACACACACACACACACACACACACACACACACACTGACACACTGAGTGCCGATGAAACAGTGGTCAG
>JACVVK020000069.1:450000-455000 GCA_018292915.2 Batillaria attramentaria
GAGTCGACAACTCGGAGAAATCAGGTACACGTGACCTTACACTGGTCGTAGCCGGATTTGTTGCACAAGTTGAAGTAAAATTTAGACATCTTGCTCAATGCCAGAGACACTGAAAAAAAAAAAAAGGGGGGGGGGGGGGGGCGGACGGAGTCAGTAGGGTAAGTCAGTTTTGTTCAAATCACTGCGGGATACAAATTGATGGGTTGGATCTCAGTGTCAAGTTTTTTGGCCATTTGGCAGCTGTATCCTCAGTTGCCGGTCACGGTGTGCCGGTGCGTCACGCACGCACGCACGCACTACACGCGCGCGCGCGCGCGCACACACACACACACACACACACACACACACACACACACACACACACACACACACTGGACATAATCACATTACAATCACTTGGTGCGAAGGATCAGCTCAGCTATTCAAATTTCGGAATGTATTTAGAATAATCATATTTTTCAAATTTAGTGAGCTGAGCATTTCCAAAGCAGAGGGGGAGGAAGCCGGAGTACCCGGAGAGAACCCCCGACGATCGGCCCGAATGAACGGTGCCACGTACGAGAAGGAAAAAATCTTTTCCCCGTGTGGGACTCAAACCCCTGACCTCTCGCATTGGCGACAAGTCTCTTAACCACTAGACCACCGACCGCCCCGCCGTGTTTGCTGCAATAAGAGTCATCTTGCCTGATTTTCGCATACAAGGCCAAACCGAATAAAAAGAAGTAATAAACGTGCGATACACATGCGCGGTACAATATGTGATAATTAGTCACTTCCGGACACATCAAACTCAGCACTACTAAAGTAGAACTCGTGGTCGTCTGCCAGCGACTAGTGCTGGGTACCGGCACAGAGGACCGGCCGTACCGTTTTTTTTTACCGGTATTTTTGCATCGTACCGGTTTTTTTGTACCGGTGTACCGTGCTGACCAATCCTGACGATAACACATGCACTTTAGCAGTTGACAATGACGCATGAGGTTGCGCAGTATCAGTGAATAAAAAAAAAAAAAAAATTGGGAGGATTTGTGGAGTGCAAAACAGGAGAGAGAGAGAGAGAGAGAGAGAGAGAGAGAGAGAGAGAGAGAGAGGTGTAAACTACACAACTGGGTTTTTGTTGGTTTTTTTTTTTTTTTTTGGTTGAGTTTTTTTTTTACTTTTCTTTATTTTCAAAAAAAAAAATAAAAAAATTAAAAATTAAGCAGTGACTTAACTAAGCTGACAACACAGCAGGAGACACTGAAACACAGCAGAACCTAAACATATAGACATACTGTTTTCATTGTTCATTGATCGATGACAGTTATGTCCCTTGCGGTACGTACCGGTACAGCTGGCCGTACCGGTACTGCGTACCACGTCACCGTTCACCGGTATTACCGGTATGTACCGCCACCTCTGCCAGCGACAGTCACACCGATGGACGAAGAGGGCTTCGGAACTATCATTGTCGAAGAGACAAAATATCGTTGTGATATACTTTTATGGTTAGTCTGTAATGTCGCTATGTCTTTGCTTGTGTGTCCGATATCTGAAAAAAAGGAGATAAAGAAAAATTAATTTAATGGGGAAATGTTAAGGAGGACATTTTAGGGTTGTAGTTTGTACTTTATTCGTCATGTTTCACCAGTCACCCTGAGGATGGAGGTTTAACGGTGACAGGTAGACGGAAACAAAAATAGAATTTGGTTGGGTCGTTGAGTCAGGTGCACTTTTCCTTCTGACAATGTTTAAGGAAAGTGTTTGCTGTACATTGGAATAAAACAAAACAAAACAAAACAAAACAAAACAAAAAACAAAAAACAACATATTTTCGAAATGTTAAGTTCGGCAAACGGACTACATGTATATCCGGCCGTGATCAGTCATATTTTATTTTATTTTATTTTATTTGAGCTCCTTGCTTTGTGAAAGCCTTATTTTGAAGTAACCTAAGCATGCACTTCCTTCACCGGCAGGATATTTGTGCTGGCTTTTTCATCGTTGCCCCGTCTTTGATATCACCTGTATGTGGTGGAAAGGACGTTAAACTCCCAAATACCCACCCACCCTCATCGGCAGGATGAGGTTGGGTAGGGTGGGAGGGGCGGGTGGGTGTTTGCGAGTTTAACATCCTTTCCCAACACGTACGGGTCATATAAACTGAAATACGGGCAACGATAAAAAGGCCAACACAAATATTTGGCCAGAGCCGGGATTCGAACTCACGACCAGCAAGGCGGGGGTTGGAGTGGTCAAGGAGTGGTCAAGGAGTGGTCAGAAACGGGGGTTTGTCAGTCAAGGCCACACAAAGGATCATCCCGTTACCCTTCGCTCTCACCTTTTGTGGAGGTCGTACCGTCCTTTACCACTCTTTTGCAGGGCAGTAAAACACATCTTGCGGGTCTGCCCGTTCCGAACTGTCTCACACCACATTCCGATGGCGTCTGCTGTACCGGCGGAGGAACACAAGCATTGGACCCTACCGGCAATCCTTCGTTTTATCTGTAGTGCACAAATTTGTACGCAGCAGGCGAATGGACTCCGGCTTCGCCGTGTTTGAGAATCCTAGGGTGAAAAAGACAAAGCCGACAACGAAACAAAAATGCCAAAGCAACAGCAACAGCAACATCACACACACACACACACACACACACACACGCACACTCGCACGCACGCACGCACACACACACACACACACACACACACACACACACACACACGCGCACACGCACGCACGCACGCACGCAATGTTCAGCTCTTTTGTCGAATAGGTCAGATATTTAAAGGTCAAACATCGGAACCGAATGCGACCGAGTGGACTTATAGTCAGAATCAATCAATCAATCAATCAATCAATCAATCAATCAATCAATCAATCAATCAATCAATCAAATCAATCACTTTATTGTCCCAAAAGCGGGAAATTCATGTTAATTGTACACACACACACACACACACACACACACACACACACACACACACACACACACACACACACACACAACCTGATAATCTCTAAAGGAACGTTCTTTCCATGCGAGGTTGAGACTTTCCTGAGGTACTAGTATTTTCCAGTGTCTGCGAGAACAGCCTATCTATATATAACAGGCATTCCGCTCCGGCGAGTTTTCACAATCTATAATGCTGCACAGGGCGAAGGACACAAATACACAAGGCCTAAATGCCTACATATTCCCTATTAGCCTCAGGCATCATAGCTACCCCTGAAAATTAGTCAGTCTAGAAACAATTACTACCATGAACAGACCATTCAAAGGCACGCACCTGACAGGGGTTTAAAAACAAACTGAATGTCTCAGTCCTTTCCGCTCAGGCCTCACTGGAGTAATGCACGTCTACTTTGTCTTTAGGCCAGAGAGGCAGTTCACACAAATCTGCTTGCTTCACTTGTGACCCAACGCAGTGCAAAACGTCCCAGCTTCACTGGCAGCTTGCCTCCTTTTGTGACTGCCTGCCATGCACCTTGACCTACAAAACACAAAAATCACGAAAATCACGCTTTTTCATGACAATAAAAATCACTACAGACTCGCACACTTGCCAAACAAGGTAACCCAAACAAACACCAAACATGACCCCATGGTGAATTTGTGTCCTTACGCCTGTTTGTGGTAATTACCCTCACAGACCACCGCCCGCCTGGTAACCTTTGTCTGGCAGAGTTCTTTCTGCTGTGCATTTCTTTTTATCTGCTTCTGTGTTTCTGGACAAAGCGCAGATATACAGCCTTCACAATAAGTTAAGGACCACTTGCAAATATCATTCAACTTTTGTCGTGGTGGCATGCTGGTGTAGTGCTGAACATCGCCGAAAAGGCGGCTTATGTAGGCAAACAAATGAGCACAGTTCATAACCAGGGATGCATTCTTTGACCTGCATCTCATTTTTGCCGTGCAGAAAGCCCCAGGTATCGCTCACTGAACACTGAAACTCGGTCTAGTTTTGCCGAAATTGCAGATTTTCAAACGCGCCAAGCATGCTGTGTGACGCGCACGTGCCATCCACACAGTGGTCGCCATGTTCACTAATTACCCCTTAACCTTGCTACCGAATTTTACGGGAAAAATCTTATTCGTTTATTTTTTTCTGATTTATTGAAACTGTCACCCATTATGTTGACTGGTCCTTAACTTTTTGTGAAGACTGTAGTTACGCTGGTCGCACGGGTAAGCGGAGAACTTGTAAACAGAAGCTGACATTTACGCTTTACACGATCAGTTTTGTGCTCTTAAAAACCATGAGCTTGACTCATTGTAGTGAGTCTCTACCCACAACAACTTATCGTACTCGTGAGGTGACGAAACAGTCATCACAGTCGCAATGTCTTTTCATTTGTAACTGTTTCCTGTAGAATAACTGAAGAAGTCATCAGCTTCGGGGAGAAAGGAAAGAAAAAAGAAAGAAAGAAAGAATAAAATAAAAACGAAAGGAAGAAAACGTCTCTCAGTCTTCTGCCCTCTCCTACTCTCTCTGTCTGTCTGTTTGTTTTCCTCTATCAGTCTGTCTCTTTCTGTCTGTTCGCATGTGTTAAGGGGAGCCGGGGTGGTCGAATGGTAGAGCGTTGGACTTTTAATGCTCGGGTCGTGAGTTCGATCCCCTCTGGGGCCAAATATTTGTGCTGGCTTTTTCATCGTTGCCCCGTCTTTGATATCACCCTATGTGGCGGAAAAGGACGTTAAACCCCCAAATACCCACCCCACCCACATGTGTTTAACCTCTCTGTCTCTGCTTTCCCTCCGTCTCTGTTTGTCTGTCTGCCTGTCTGCCCGTCTGTATGTCTGTCTGTCCGTCCGTCCTTCCGTCAGTCTGTCTGTCTGCCTGTATGCCTGGCTGTATGTACTGTCTGTCTGTTTCTGCCCCCAACACCCCAACCGCCTCGAGTGTTGGACTTTCAATGATCGGGTAGTGAGTTCAAATCCCAGCTGGGGCCAAATATTTGTACTGGCCCCTTTCTCGTTGCCCCGCTTTTTATATCACCTATATGTGGTGGAAAAGGA
>JACVVK020000069.1:457500-522500 GCA_018292915.2 Batillaria attramentaria
ATTGTAGAGGCGCTTTACCCTATTTCATGAATCGGCTGAAAGCACCGCGAACTGAACCCAGCACGCACGCTCACGTGAATCACACGCATTCTCCTCTCACACACTGGATATAAACGAACTGAACCCAACACGCAAGCTCACGTGACTCACACGCATTCTCTCACACACTGGACATAAACACATTACAATCACGTGGTGAGAAGGGTCAGCTCAGCTATTTAAATTTCGGAATTTAGAATTGCATTTATTTTTTTCAAATTTGGTGGGCTGAACATTTCCATACGTCATGGAAAGGACATTAAATCCCAAACAAAGACACTCCCACACCTCAAACTTGAGTTATAAAGACAGTGCAATGGACCTGCCAATCAAATCTAAATGATTTCTCTGCCGTGTTCACCGAGTGAATCTGTCCTCAAACCTTAACCCTAACCCTAAACCTAACCACGGTTAACACATTTCGTACAGCGCACGAGTATCCCTGATTTTTTAATGTTTCAAGTTTTGGCCCTGTATGAGACATAGCAGAGGCAAGATTAACGGTTGCTTAACGGCTCTCACTGCAGCAAACACGAGTGTAATCAGAGTAACACTCCCACTAAGCGAAATCTAAATCCATGCAGACATTATGATTTATTTATTTATTTATTTTGTGAGGCCAGTGGTGCACAACCACTCACTTACTTGGTGCGAATTGAGTTAAACGGCTCTTTCGCAGTTCCCGTCGCTGGCTGCGCAGCAGATCTAGTCTGGGTGGGTGTTTAGGGGTTTAACGTCCTTTTCCACCACATAGGGTGATATCATTCAAAGACGGGGCAACGATGATAAAGCCAGCGCAATGTTTGGCCCCAGCCGGGATCGAACTCACGACCCGAGCATTAGAAGTCCAACGCTCTACCATTCGACCACCCTGGTTCCCCAGAGATCTAGTCTGGTTAAATCTATTTTCAAAGTCATAAAGATTAATGCGCGCATATTGTGAGCGCAAAGAGTAAAATAATCATGGGTGTTTTCCTGTCTTGAAACCCCCCCCTATCCACTGTGAGGGTTGTGAGTGAGCCAGGCACTTGTGAAATCTTGTACAAACAAAACGAGAATACCATGTAGTGAATAATGATCACGCCCTGTCTGACAAACTTGACAAATCTGTCTCGTGTAAATCCACACCTGCGTCCTTGGGACAGCATTTGCGGAGTGTAATATTAGCAAGACGTATGCTAGCGGGTAACGAGCTCACACACACTTCAAGTGATCGGATAAACGCAATCAAAACGCAAACAAACAAATCTCTCGGAAAACATTGACTGAATCTCGTGGTAATCAACGTTTTGAAGAGGAATTACACCCTGGCCTAAAACTTAAAGGATCAATCAAGGTTAAGATCCAATATATCGTATTGGCACAAGCTGGTTGACTTGTTTGTTTTGACATCATCCAATCTGGGACTATATGCATGAACAAGACTTGGATGCAGTAAACTGTCTTATAAAGTGTCACCACAGACGGTGGATAAAGAATTATCTTCACTTTTTTTTCCTTCATTTATCTTAATTGTCATCAATATTTAACACCTTCAATACACTAGGACACCGAAGGCAACGTTGGATTAAAGGGGAAAAAAAGCATTTAAATTTTCTTGAATCGTAAATATTGAAAACGGTTAAGCCTTCCCACTGTACGCCGTCTTTCTGCATACCGCCCCGAAGAAAGTAAGGTGCCATACATCTGGTAGGTACCAATATAAACCAAGAGCGCACAGTGATCTTGAAACAAGACGGCGGATGACAGTTCTAGAATTCTGATCGATCAGGACCACTTGTGCTCAGGATCTTAAGCAAAGGAGCATTTTGCAGGACCATAACTAGCAAGATCTTCAACGCTGATTCGAGCGTCCTCACGCAAACCTCTTAGCAAACTGTTCTAGCAAACTAGGTTTTTGCCTCGTCACACCATGAAGATGACGGCGACCCTTACCTTTATTTTGTTCCTGGGGTGTGTCTTCGCCAGTGGTGACGCGTCTTTGGTCAAGCGGTCAGATGACGTGTTACCGTTGGAGGGTATGGTCCAGCAGCAGGCGGCCACCATTCAGACTCTACAGGCCGACCTGAACGCTGTCAAGAACAGACTGTCCACAGTTGAGAGCGGACTTCAGAAAGAAGGTAAGTTTAATGGCCAGACTGTGTCTGTCTGTCTCTGTGTGCGTGCACATGCAATATTTTACAGGGCCCGTATGTAATAGTCGAGGTTAGGGCTTTTAGCCCCGGGTTAGAGTCTAACCTCGAACTAAACTAGCTCTAGGGTTAAAATTTCTGTTGTTTATTGTTTGAAATCATGAAACGGGCCCATTCCAGGAAGATGCCTGGGCCGTTATAGAAGAATTTTTTTACGTCCTTTTTTTGCTTCATTTTTTATTTGTTTGCTCATGGGTTTGTTTTGTCCCAGTCTGGGTTAGGCCCGTAGCGTTAAATTTACCTCTACTTTTACATACGGGCCCTGGTCTTAATTAATTGAGTGGGATCTTTCTATTCAAAAAGTAAAACTCGAGCCATTTTTACGGTTTGAATTTTCGAAATGAAGATAAGTCTGAAAAACGCTCATAGCGTTTGTTGTTGTTGGTGTTGTTGTTGTTGTTGTTGTTGGTTTAACTTCCAAACTTCTAATGTCTAAACATACAGCCAGTGTGCTGTTTAATTTCTTCGGCTGTATGCATGCATTGTGTGGATGTTTTGAAAGTTTTACCTTTGAAATCGTTCCTTTAACTCTCAAACACCGCGACCAGTGTCTTTCATGCTTCAGTTTCGCCTCCCGCCACGCTTTTTTGTGTGTGTGTGTGTGTGTGTGTGTGTGTGTGTGTGTGTGTGTGTGTGTGTACGAGTTTGTGTGATACTGTTTAGCACTCACGTGATACTGTCCAGAATTTATGCGACACTTTCTCTCTGCTTTCCAGCACAGCACAAACAAGTTGCTTTCCACGTCCACTTCAACGGAGGCTGGATCGTCGTCCAAACTGGAGAGCACGGAACGCTCAAGTTTAACGCCGTCGTGACCAACGTTGGGAACGGTTACAGCACCGACACTGGCGCGTTCACAGCCCCCTTCTCAGGTATCTACCTGTTCCTGCTTGGAGCGATGCCTCAGAGCACCTACGGGGAGCTGGTGATCAAGAAAACGGGAGGTAGCATCCTTGCCATGACCTACGGGGAGCAAGCGGGTGACATCAAGCATCTGAGGGACACGACTCAGGCGGCAGTACACCTCACAGCCGGAGAGCAGGTGTGGGTGGAGCACTTCTGGGGCAATACAGCCTTCGAAGAGTATTGGGCGACCATTTTCACCGGCGTGCTGGTTCAGCCTGACTAGCCCAAGAATGTATTTTTGTCACTGGTAGAGAGTAGAGTGACGAAACTTCGCTGAAACGCTGTCACGAGCTTCGCTATAATTGTATCAAACTTCGCTAAAACATTGCTAAAAACGTCGCTATAGTGCTGTCTTAAACTTTGCTAAACTGTTGTCACAAACTTTGCCAGAATTCAGTCACGAACTTGCTAAATTGCCGGCTGTCCAAACTTTGCTCTAATTGTTTCAAACTTCGCTAAAACACTGCTACAAACGTCGCTATAGTGCTGTCTTAAACTTTGCTAAACTGTTGTCAGAAACATTGCCAGAATTCAGTCACGAACTTGCTAAACTGCTGTCCAAACTTCGCTAAAATACCGTCACAAACTGTGCTAAATTGCTGTCACAAACTTTGATAAGCTGCTCTCACTGCCTTCGCTAAAGTACTGTCACAAACTTCGCTAATGTGCTGTCACAAACGTTGCCAAAGTACTGGCAGAAACATCGCTAAATTGTTGTTACAAACTTCGATACACTACTGTCACAAACATCGCTAAATTGCTGTCCCAAACGTCGTTAAATTGTTGTCGAGAACTTCGCTAAATTAGAGTGACAAACTTCACAAAATTGCTGCCATGCCTAACGCTTAAAGAGTATGTACATTGTATGTAGAGACATTGCAATCGTTGTTTTCAGTTTCTTGTTTCTTTGATGCTGTACCGCAGATGAAAGATGCATCTCGATAAAAACAACAACAACAACAAAACGTTCTGTTATTCCACCCGAGTGTGCGTGCGTGCGTGCGTGCGTGCGTGTGTGTGTGTGTGTGTGTGTGTGTGTGTGTGCGTGCGTGCGTGTGTGTGTGTGCGTGCGTGTGTGTCTGTGTGTGTGCGTGCGTGTGTGTGTGTGTGTGTGTGTGTGTGTGTGTGTGTGTGTGTGTGTGTGTGTGTGTGTGTGTGTGTGTGTGTGTGTGTGTGTGTGTGTGTGTGTGTGTGTGTGTGTAAAAGGAACAAAAAACCAAAACAAAACAAAACAAAATTGTTTTAGGTTGGGTGTTGAACTAATCATGTAAGCTGTATAAACTAATCTGAAAATTGGTCAACCTTTGCCGCCTGTCAAACGTTTAAAAAGCTACAAAGAAACCTACAGCAAATACTTCTTTTCTTTCTGATTTCTTTCGATTCCTTTAATTTTGATGTAATGTTTATATCGAAGGGATTGAAAGTTCGGAAATAAGCTCCTCCGCCCGTCATCCGCCCTTACCCGAAGGCCAAACCTGGCAAATTGAGCCTTTAATCCTTTCAACACTACCATCATCTGTCTGGCATAAACCACAATAAAACAACAACAAAACCAAGAACCCCCCCCCCCCAAAACCCCCCCCAAAAAAAACAAAACAAAAAAACAAACAAACAAAAAAACAAAACAAAACAAACAACAACAACAACAACAACAAAAAAACAAAACAAACAAACACAAAAAACAAAACAAAACAAAAAACCTAAACAAACAACAACAACAACAACAACAATAACACACACACACACACACACACACACACACACACACACACACACACACACACACACACACACACACACACACACACACACACACCCCCTACAAAAAACGTTAACGGTATCGGTAACGGTAACCAACGTAATCAGAAGCCGTTCCTAAGGGAGTAATTTTATTTAGACCCATATTTCGAGCATTCAAATAGAAACAAAATTCTTATTGACTCTGACGACTATAGGAGAGTAGCAAAAAGCGGGACTGAAATCTTGTTACGACTATAGTTGTGGCTCGGGTAGATCGAATTCAGGAAGTAGCGCTGACAAGATAATCACATGGTAAACAAGCACAATCGCTGATAAGACACACGTGTCTGTCTACCTTTTGCCACATGCAGAGGGGAACCGGGATAGCCGAATGGTAGAGCGTGGGATTCTCAATACTAGGGTCGTGTTCGAAACGCGGCTGGGGCTAAATATTTGTACTGGCCTTTTTCTCGTCGCCCCGTCTTTGATGTCACCCTTACGTGGTGGAAATGGACGTGAAACTCCTAAACACCCACCCACCCACCCGCTACATGCAGATATCCAGGTGTCTGTCACGTTCGTGCTCCCTTCAATTTGCGCATTTGATACGCGTCCCACGGTAGAGTTTATTAGTGCCGCTCAGCTGGTCCTTGGCGTTTAGTTTTGGCGACGCACCACATTGCGTACTAAACTCCCGGCCGGTGATATGACATGCCACGTGACTCGTCACCAGAACTGTTATGTTATGCGACGCAGTTTCTCGCCCAAAAATGGTATGCGATGCACCTTGTCGCCAAAATGATATGCGACATAACTTGTCGCCCAAACTTGTATGCCATGTACTTCCTCGCCAAAATGTTATGCGACAAAAAATTGTCGCTCAAACTGGTATGCGACGTGACTTCTCCCCGGAATGGTGTGCGATGCACCTTGTCGCACAAACTAATATGCGCGACGTATTTCTCACCGGAATGGTATGCGATGCACCTTGTCGCACAAACTAATATGCGCGACGTATTTCTCACCGGAATGGTATACGATGCACCTTGTCGCACAAACTAATATGCGACGTTTTTCTCGCCGGAATGGTATACGATGCACCTTGTCGCACAAACTGATATGCGACGTATTTCTCACGGAATGGTATACGATGCACCTTGTCGCACAAACTAATATGCGACGTATTTCTCACCGGAATGGTATGCGATGTACATTGTCGCCCAGAACACAGGTCGTCAAAAGTTTACGACAGCGACCATTTGAGCTGTGGCGGCAAGTTTCATATCAGTGGCCTACGAATCTTACAAGTTTCACTTCTCGGTGCATACACTGACACACACACACACACACACTGACATACACGCCATGAAAGAAGCAGCCAACCCCACGGCAGTTCTGCTGACGTTCGGATTGTGTCTGGCACCCTTCAGTTATGGATCGGGCAGTCTGGTCAAGCGGTCAGATGACACACCACCCCTACAAGATGTCGTCCAGCAACAGGCGGCCACCATCCAGACTCTACAGGCCGAACTGGCGGCCATGAAGAACGAGCAGACGGTTCTGAAAAACAGATTGGCCACCGTGGAACAGGGTCTTCAGAGAGAGGGTAATACTTGATTTTTCATCAGCATGCATGATGCCTGTCACTAGATGTGCATTTCGTTTTGTCATTTTATGAGTAAATTGTTGTGTCTGTTGTCTTCTGTTATGGGGCTTTATGGTGCGCCGATCATCTAAACCATGTTTGAGGAGACATTTTCGGCGATAATAATCGGCCCTCCACCAGTACGTGGCATCAGGGGGTGGGTGGGTGGGTGGTAAACGTCCTTTTTCACAACATACGGGTAATATCAAAGACGGGGCAACGATATAAAAAAAAAGCCAGAACAAATATTTGGCCCTTGCCGGAATTCGAACTCACAACCCGAGCATTGGAAGTCCAACAGATGCGTAATATTGCTAGACTGTCTCTAAAATCAAGGTCTAAAGTGACATGGTATGGTATGGTATGGTATGGTATGGTATATGGTATGGTATGGTATGGTGTATGGTATGGTATGGTATGGTATGGTATGGTAGTCTTCTCATGTGTGCGCATATCCGTCCCTTTTGATACGCTCAAGATCAATGTGTGATTGCTGTTTTGCACACTTGACATTTAAAAGGGTAACACGTTCTAACCCAGTCGGGTGTGTGAATGTGCGAATTTTCTCGTTTTAGAGCAACACAAGCAAATGGCTTTCCACGTCCGCTTCAGCGGAGGCTGGGAGACTACCGAAGAGGCGGGCAGTCATGGAACACTGAAATTCAACTCCGCAATTACGAACGTGGGCAACGCTTACAGCACCGAAACTGGTGTGTTCACGGCACCATTTGCCGGAACCTACCTTTTCATCCTGGGGGCCATGACCAAGCACGACTACGGAGAACTAGTTATTAAGAAGACTGGTGGGTCAATCCTGGCGATGACGTACAACCAGCAACCTACAGGTATATTGCATCTTAGGGACACAACCCAAGCAGCGGTTCATTTGAAGGCCGGGGAGCAAGTTTGGGTGGAGACGTTCTACAGAACCACATCGTACCAAGAAAGCATGGCGACCATTTTCACTGGTGTGCTGGTTGAGGCGGACTAGGGAAACAGTGTTCAGTTCAGTCACTTTCACGCACTGTTCGGTTCGGTTCGAAATCTGTAAGCACCCCGTTATAGGCGAGTCTAATTAGGCTTTTTATATAGCGGAAGGTAGAACAAATTTGATCCTAACTTTTTATTACAGAAATCAGTAGAGCACAGGCCCCTAATGCTGTGGTGGTCTCCGTGAATTTTTTCTCCGTCCGCGTCACCGTTAAAAACGACCGTTTATCTTGCCATTTTCACTATATGAGCCCTATAAATGGGCTTTTGAGGGTGTGCACAAAGTATGCGTGTTTGCGGGTACAGAAATGCGCAGAACTCCACTCTAAGTACGGTTACTGTTAGACAAGACATGCATTGTTGACATACTGAAATTTTACCCCAATCAGAATGATGCTTCCTGGAAAATTGCGGCCATCAGTTTGGCCGTTGATTCAAAGGACCCTGTAAAACGGCAGTATTTGATGCTTGTGCACTTATCAGGTCACTGCAGGTGACATGTATCGCGGAAAACATTTACGAACATTGAACAATTTAGTCAGGAAACGCTTCTTTGGTGTTGTGAAGTTCCCTTGTCACCGCATGTCCAGGTACGTATGAAATACGATATCCAAGTGAGCACTTTTTTTCGGTATCAATATTTTGGGGGTGTACTTACTAAAGTAGTTGCTGCTTTGTGAGTAGTGAACGGTTTTTTCTCAAAGAGCAGTGCACACTCAAGAATAGTATCCCAGTTGTGTCATATCAAAAGTGCATTGAAATCGCTTTCGTACTTTTGTCACAAACAGCCAACGAAAGTGCAACCTGCTTAATAATGGCTGAATATGCGTAATGATGGGAGTAGGGACACTTGATTGGTTGCTGTGATAACGTGTATCCGCGAAAACAAGTATAATTGATGCAAATATTCGGGCACATGCTCGGTGTTTCAGAAGTATCTTCAAGAACTTGTATGAGAGATTATTGCTTATAGATGGCCGTTAATTGAAGCTATCAGTTCCCTATAAGGGCTGAAAGCGGTGCTTACCAAAAGAGCCTGCCATAATTGCTACACTTAATGCAATTTCCTTTTATACATTTGTCTTGGAGGAAAAGACAATGACTAGTCGTATGAAGAAAGATCCGTGAATCTAAACAAGCGCGTCTTCTTTACAGCGGTCATTATTTTACCCATTCTTTCCCCATTTCCTTCATTACATGCTGCGTGGGGGGTAGGTTTATATTTTGCTGCTAGCAGCCACCAGTTTTAACTTGTCATTGTTTTACATATTGGAAAAAGTAGAGTGATTCCAGGAGAAGGAAAACGTGCACCCCACATCAAATTTGATGAACTCTTCACTGCTTGAAATAGGTGACTTAAATCACCTTTTTCTAATTAAACAGAGCATTAATTGCTACGGGGGTAGGTTACCAAGTAGCCAGATATGACGGCCACAGTGTACACAGCGTTTTTTTTTGTTACTGACCAACTTTTAGAGGAGAGGCTTGGCACTTACGTGTTACTAGCCCATCCACTATGTCCTTTTGGCTGTGAGGGGAAATGACGGGAATCCATATTGTGGTTGGGTTCAAAAACTGACTATACACAGCAAAGATTACAAATGACGCCGCTGCAGCAGGTATTGTGCACACACTTCAAGTTTGACTACTGGATATGTTAGGCCAGACACCCTGTGGTGGTCCAACGAAATGACGACAGATTTGCCTGTAGAAGCTCTCAGTTATCAAATCTTCCTTTTTCCATATAGACGCCAATTCTCTTACTGATGGGGACCGGGCTGACTTATTACGCTGCTGCAGCTGCTACGCTTGACAGATCATTTGCAGACGCACATCATGCTTTAGAGAAATGGTCCAGCAACCCTAAAATACTATTACAAGTATACCTTTTTTGCCTCAAATTCTAACGCACTCAGAAAATGTCGGACATTTTCATTAATTCCTGTTTTGAGGTACAGGTACAGAAATTAGACAAACTTAATATGAAACGTCCAGAAAAATAATATCACACGAATGCAAATAAAAAACAACAGACACAAAAGCAAATCTGTAAAATCTCTTTTATTTTCAACGTGTTTTTCCTTGGGAACAAACGCCGTTATTTTGCCTCTTTTTTTGGACATTCATAAGTTTACAAATGAAAATCACTGGCATACATTACTGGCAAAATGTGATGGAGGGTATGTAGAACACAACATCAAGTCTACAGTAGTAAGTGGCTGAATTCATTTCAAGTGTTATGAGGTATGTTAATCACACGGCAAACATGTTTACAAGGTCAAGGTCATCGGTTCGTCTGTTTACTCCCAAACATTTTCTTTCATCGCTGTGTTAGAATAAGCAAACGAACAAGCAGTCACAAGCACCAGGCAAAACAAAATTAGCACAAACGATGTTTGTATGAGAAGATTTCTTGTGGACAACTTTGGTGACCTTGACCTTTGGAGTAAAGGTCATAGAGACTGGGTGAAAATTTTGTAAATACAACTTTTGGCATAACATTTGCCTAATATGCATTGATAAGAATGCCTTTCTGGTGACCTCTAGTAAAGGTCAAGGTCACGCTTGAGTTATGAAGATTTTGCAGTCATATTTTTATTCTGAGGATGTTGTGAACTCACCAAACCATGGGGACAAAAGTTAGCAGCACCAAAATGCTTATTCTGAGCGATGAAGTAAAATGTTTGGAGTAAACAGACAAACCAATGACCTTGACCTTGAAAACATGTTTGCCGTGTGATTAACATACCTCATACCACTTGAAATGAATTCAGACACATACTACTATAGACTTCAGGTTGTGCTCTACATAATTTCCATTGCACTTTGCTAGTACTGAACTAGCAGCCATTATTAAACAGGTTGCACTTTCGTTGGCTGTTAGTGACAAAAGTACAAAAGCGATTTCAATGAACGTTTGATATGACACAACTGGGATACTATTCTTGAGCGTGCACTGCTCTTTGAGAAAAATCGTTCACTACTCACAACGCAGCAACTACTTTAGTAAGTACACCCCCAAAATATCGCTACCGAAAAAAGTGCTCACTTGGATATCATATTTCATACGTACCTGGACATGCGGTGACAAGGGAACTTCACAACACCAAAGAAGCGTTTCCTGACTAAACTGTTCAATGTTCGTGAATGTTTTCCGCGATACATGTCACCTGCAGTGACCTGATAAGTGCACAAGCATCAAATGCTGCCGTTTTACAGGGCCCTTTGAATCAACGGCCAAACTGATGGCCGCAATTTTCCAGGAAGCATCATTCTGATTGGGGTAAAATTTCAGTATGTCAACAATGCATGTCTTGTCTAACAGTAACCGTATTTAGAGTGGAGTTCTGCGCATTTCTGTACCCGCAAACACGCATACTTTGTGCACACCCTCAAAAGCCCATTTATAGGGATCATATAGTGAAAATGGCAAGATAAACGGTCGTTTTTAACGGTGACGCGGACGGAGAAAAAATTCACGGAGACCACCACGGCATTAGGGGCCTGTGTTCTACTGAAATCTGTAATAAAAAGTTAGGATCAAATTTGTTCTACCTTGTTCGGCAATTTTCCTAGCCTATTAGGGCAAGTACAAACGGACAATTTGACAGGCAACTAAACACGATTGTGATTTCTGTCTGCTAAGAAACTATGGCGACCGTTTTCATTGGTGTGCTAGATCATTCACATTTAGTTACATTTTCCATTTACACTCCGATGAAGCCCACTAGGTCATGGAATTAAGTTGTACTCTAAAGAAACACATCTCTTCTTTAAAGAACAGGGTGATGAATATTTTAGATAAATTAATATTGTAAGTTGAAAAAAGAGAGAAAATGTGTTTGTTTAAAGAACAGGGTGATGAATATTTTAGATAAATTAATATTGTAAGTTGAAAAAGAGAGAAAATGTGTTTGGTTAAAGAACAGGGTGATGAATATTTTAGATAAATTATTGTTGTGAGTTGAAAAAAAGAGAGAAAAAGTGTTTGTTTAAAGAAAAGGGCGATGGATGTTTTAGGTAAATTAATATTGTAAGTTGAAAAATATATAGAGAAACTGTGTTTGTTTAAAGAACAGGGTGATGAATATTTTAGATAAATTAATATTGTAAGTTGAAAAAAAGAGAGAAAATGTTTGAAGAACAGGGTTATGAATATTTTAGATGAATTTAATATTGTAAGTTGAATAAAAGAGAGCATATATTATTGTCACTAGATACGAATACAAACATGCATAAGACACGAGGCGCTTTCAATGCATGCATGTAAAATTTGAACCAGGCCGACTGACAGTGGTGTTTCACAGTAACATAAAGATATGAGTATGGTTGTTGGCGTTTTGTTTTGCATTGGACCAATGCTGTTCAAAGCTGGTGTTAACGTGCGTGTCTGAGTGCACGTGTGTGTGTGTGTGTGTGTGTGTGTGTGTGTGTGTGTGTGTGTGTGTGTGTGTGTGTGTGTAGGCATTATTGAGTTTCCTGTCAACAGTAATTCCCGGTTCCCATGTCTGCCTGCACCTAGGTTGCATACAACTGCACATCAGCTGCGTTATTCACTGTAGACGTTTTGAGTGTATGGCAGGTTTATTCATGTGGTCAAAGAATACAAATGCACGATGCCTTAAAATGCCTGTATATTCCCTACTAGCGTCAGGCATCATAGTCACCCCCTAACAAAATCTTCAATCTAGAAACAAAAATTACCATGCACAGGCCATTCAAGGGCACGTACATGACAGGAGTCTAAAAAATATTGAATGTCACCTTTCCGCTCAGGCTTCACTGGAGTAATGCTAGTCAACTTTCTGTGTAGGCCAGAAACCCACTTCACCCAAATCCACTCACGTCACCTTTGCCTCTCTTCTGCGCAAAGAGGCCCAGCTTCACTGGCTACTTAATAATAATAAAATAATAATAATAATAATGAGTATTGTATAGGCGCTTTACCCAATTTCATAAATCGGCTCAAAGCGCCGCAAACTGAACCCAACACGCACGCTCACGTGAATCACACGCACTCTCTCACACACTGGACATAAACACGTTACAATCACGTGGTGCGAATGGTCAGCTCAGCTATTTAAAATTTCGGAATTTAGAATTGCATTTATTTTTCAAATTTGGTGGGCTGAACTTGCCTCTTGTTGCGGCCCCCTGGCATGCTTCTTGCCCTACCAAATACTAAAATCGGGCTCACTTTACGTGACAACAAAAATCCCTACAATCTAGCACACTGGCAAAACAGGGTCCTTCAAACAAACTTTATACCGCCCCGTAGACCAGTTTGCATCCTTTGTCCAACGTTACATTTTTGTTTTTCCATGTAGTGCGGGCACACTCAGTCGCGAATTAGTCTTTGTGGCTTGCGCGGCTCACTCACTCACTCACTCACTCACTCACTCACCTTCAAACAAACACTGCGCTTATCCCCACGCTCAATTTGTGTCCTTACCCCTGTGTATTTATCCAGAAATGAGAACATCAGTTGTCAGACAAACATGTCAACCGTATCTTAAGTAATGTCCTCACTCGCGAAAGGCACATTAATACTACATGTATTATTATGCGACATCTTCTACTGGATGCCTAGGACAATATGTACGAGTACATTTCAAGAGTGTACAGACAAACAGACCACTTGAGAAACTTTTATTGAGCCTTGGGATGTTTCAGTGTCTCGGAGAAAGAGGAATTACGCATGTACCTGTGAAGGTCTAGATATTATGCAATGTTGTTAGGGTTGACATTTTCGTGTGTGTGGCTATGTGCACGAATACGGCTTGAATTGCTGCACGATCAAACATTTTTTTTTATCATTATCTCGCGCAGGTTTTCCTTTAACCCTATCTACACTGACGCTACCCTCATACACCTGGCACCACTTGCTTGGCTCTCGCGGTGACACTGCACCATGTGCGCCAAACCATTTCATATTCAGGGTAATATGTTGCGTGGATGTTGTACTTTACTTTGACACCACCTCCAGCGGGTTGTCACGGAAACCTCCAGTGGTGTTCCTCCCTGGTAATGGGTGGAATCCACGGAGGGCTCGGGAGTTGGGGCAATTTTCATTATGCATGATGATGGAGATGAAGATGATGGTTAGATGATGCTATGGAGGTCCGTGTGGTTTGGGACTGCGGGACAGGGCCGCATTCCACGCGTCCTGTCATAAATATCCCGGCATTAACCAGGCCCGGGAACTACGGCACCTGCGGTGTCGGCCGTGTAATCATCCACATCATAAGACGTGTCATACCAAGGGAAGCACCCCCAAAGTCGCACCCGTGAAGTGGGTGAAGCTCGGCTGTGTGGCAACAGCCTCCCCATTGGGCCCATAGCACACCCGCTCTGGGTAGGAGCCGACCTAGGTTGGAAAAATCCCGCTTGCCTCGACTGGGACTCGAACCCGGGTCTCCCGGTCCATAGTCCGAAGTGCTAACCACTACACTACGGGGGCGGGTAATCGACGTAGGTCTTAAAGTTACATGACATGACAACTTCGCGACGTCTGACATACTTGTAACAAAACCGTCCATTCTTTCAGCGCTGTGCCCATATAATCATGAGGATGATGATAATAAAACTACTAATAATAACGGATTTTGTAAAGCGCCTAGCCCAGATGGCTCTAGGCGCTTTACATTTTAAGAAAGTTCAAATTCAAGTATTATTATTCTACCCTCCAGGGGCATAGAACAGAAAAAGAAATACAAACGGTACAACATGTGCACTGCATCTTCTATTCATTCATTCATTCATTCATTCATTCATTCATACATTCATACATTCATACATACATACATACATACATAGCATTAGCATTAGATAACATAACATCACATAACATCACATAATATAACATAACATAACATACATACAAACAAAAGCAAAACGCAAAACGATATACATAGTTCAACATGCCTGTGCTGAGCGTGTTTTTACCGTTAATGGCATCTTTGAAGAGCGGCTTCGGCAGCAGCACTGAAGGGGTTAAAAAAAATCCAGCCATGTGACCGAGCTACCACCATGGTGGATTTCCTACTGCGCAACTTGCGTACAGTACCACAGAGAACGTGGCTTATTCGTATAACTCAGATTCGTATAAAGCTGGAGCGAACCTGTCAGTTTGGCCAGAAGTAGTCACACTTCAAGTTAGCAAAGGCTTATCTCAAAGGCTCAAACAGGACCAAGAAAAACTGGGCTGATAACTACAGAAAGGGTGTTAAACAACTTTCTGCTACACCATGAAGTCTGTAGTCGCGATTTCTGCTGTTTTCATTCTGAGCAGCTCGCTCGTCATTGGCCGTTGTGACGCGGCGTCTTTGGTCAAGCGGTCAGATGACGTGTTGCCGCTGGAAGGTGTTGTCCAGCAGCAGGCGGCCACCATTCAGACTCTACAGGCCGACCTAAACGCTGTCAAGAACAGACTGTCGGTGGTGGAGACTGGTCTTCAGAAAGAAGGTAAGTTTATGTTCAGACTCTCTCAGAAAAAAAAATGGAACTTTTAAAACAGAATGAAAACACTACTAGAATTTAGATAGGTACTATGCCTGATGGCAATGTGCTCTGCAGAAAGTTTTCCGCATTCTCGTCTATTTGTCAGTCTTAATTTTCGTTTTGCTTCTACCTGAGATTGGGGAGCCGGGGTGGCCCCGAATGGTAGAGCGTTGGACTTCTAATGCTCGGGTCGTGAGTTCGCATTCCGGCTGAGGCCAAATAATTGTGCTGGCTTTTTCATCGTTGCCCCGTCCTTGATATCACCCGTATGTGGTGGAAAAGGACGTTAAACACCCAAACACCCACCCACCCTCTACCTGAGATTGTGTGATTTTTGTTTTCAGTACAGCACAAGCAAGTTGCTTTCCACGTCCACTTCACTGGAGGTTGGGTCATCCTTCAAACGGGACAGCACGGAACGCTGAAGTTCAACGCCGTTGTTTCCAACGTCGGAGGCGGCTACAACACCGAGAGTGGCATGTTCACCGCTCCCTTCTCGGGCACGTACTTATTCCTGCTGGGAGCCATGCCTGACAGTAGTTCTGGTGAGCTTGCGATCATGAAAACCGGACGCCAGACCCTTGCCCTGACGTTCGGCGAACAAGCAGGAGCCATCCAACATCTTCGGGACACAGCCCAGGCGGCGGTTCATCTCAGTCAGGGCGAGCAGGTCTGGGTGGAACATCACTATGGGAGCACGTCTTACAGGGAGTACTGGGCGACCGTTTTCACCGGCGTGTTGGTTCAGGCTGACTAGTGATCACAGAGTACGAAACGCTGTCGCTGAACGCTGCTGTCACCTAACGCTTCTGTCACCCAACGCTTCCTTCACCTAACGCTTCTGTCACCCAACGCTTCTGTCACCCAACGCTTCTGTCACCCAACGCTGCTGTCACCTAACGCTTCTGTCACCTGACGCTTCTGTCACCTAACGATTCTGTCACCTGACGCTTCTGCCATCTAACACCTCCGTCACCGACCTAACGAAGCCGTCACCTAACTTCGCTGGTACATGTACCCAAGGTTGCTGTCACTTAACGCTTCCGTCACCTGACCCTGCTGTCACAGAACGATGCTTCAACAAAGGCCGACTCACCCAACGATGCTGTCATCTAACAGTACCGTGACCTAACGTTGCTGTCACCTAACGCTCCTGCCACCTCACGCTTTATGTCACCTAACATTGCTTTCACCGAAAGCTGATTCACGTAACTTGACGTTGCTGTCACCGTGGTTTCCGGTCTCCTCTCTTCACTATCTCTCGTCAAACACATACCTAGTGTCGATTTCCGAGACCTAAGAGAACGAACGATGTTGTGGGTGGAGGGGGGGGGGGGGGTGAGTGTTTATGAGTGTGACGTCCTTTTCCAGCACGTGTACGATGCTGTGGACCAACACAGGTGTGGACAGTCCGGCAGGGCATTTGCAGCTGCTCGCGTAATGCTTTGACAACGGTGTTTTCTTCCTGAAAGCTTAAACGCAGATTAAACGTGCATTGAGAAAAAAAAAATGCTAACATTCGTGTGTGTGTGTGTGTGTGTGTGTGTGTGTGTGTGTGTGTGTGTGTGTGTGTGTGTGTGTGTGTGAGAGAGAGAGAGAGAGAGTGTGCGTGCGTGCGTGCGTGCGTGCGTGTGCATGTGTGTGTGTGTGTGTGTGTGTGTGTGTGTGTGTGTGTGTGTGTGTGTGTGTGTGTGTGTGTGTGTGTGTGTGTTTCTCGCCAGGTTCTCTTCAGATGACCACCAATACAGTCACCGACACACATCACCAAAGTCAAAAGATATATCTTTATTCTTTTTCAGCCACTGTGCACACATGTATAAGGGGGGAAAAAAAGAAGGAAAAAATGGAAATCAAGATTAACATACCACCATCACCACAGCCAGAAACGACAACAACAACACGCGACATCAACTTTGGAGACTACATCAAGCCTGTAAAGTGCATCACGACAAAGATCGGTCGTAAAAAAACAAAAAAACAAAAAAACACCTGCTTGATACCGCTTGCGGCAGATGTTCACGAACGATGTTGTGAAAGTGTTGTTTAGCCGATGCTTCACCCGCCATCACTAACTGCGACAACACAAAGCAAGCTTCTGGGGTTATCACACAGCAACAGCTGGTGTTGTGCTGCGGCTGTTGGTGAGTATGCGATCAATTGGAATTTCCCCCCCAAAACATTGTGTCTGGGCAATCAGTTTAGCAGACTTGAAAACCTAAGGCACATTACTCACTAGTAAAATCAAACAGATGAGGGTTCGTTATGTGAGTTGTTGTCAATGATAACAGATGAGAGTTTACTGGAGTTTAAAAAAAAAGTCTCTGGGCAATCATTTTAGTAGATGTAGGCTGGACAACATTAGGCACTCAATACTCAATAATAAATTTAAACAGATGAGGGTTTGTTATTTGAGTTGTGGTTAGTAATAACAGATGAGGGTTTACTGGAGTTGAGTTTCAAAAACACTGTCTCTAGGCAATCAGTCCAGCAGATGTAGACTGCACAACATGAGGCACTCATTACTCAATAATAAAATCAAACAGATGAGGGTTCGTTATTTGAGTTGTTGTTTGGGGAGTTCAACGTCCTGTTTCAGCAGGTGGTGTGAAAGACTGTTAAAGAAGGTTAAAAACCAGTTCCTGGCTGGTGCAATCAGACAAACGTACTTCCCAAGGGATTGACGCCGGAGTAAAACTATCGTAAAGAAATTCCTAAAATCATAAAGTGAAACACTCGTACGACCATGGGAGTACTGCTGTCGTACGAGGTTTTCACTCCGGAGTAAGAATTTCTTTACGATGTTTTTTTTTACGTAAAACCTTTGGGGACTGAGTTTGTCTTGTTACGCCGGAAGAACGGGAATCCTCATGTGCGGTACATTAATTGTAGGTCAGCCAAACGGGCTAATTCCATCTTTGCTAAGTCTGCTTACGCTTCGGGACAGTTTCGCTTTGAGTGCGCCTGTACGCTCGAAATACTCATGTTGATTATCAGTACAGCTCTTTAACAGTGCCCTACCATGTTGTTCACACTTCGCGCTAGCGGTCGAACATTCAAATTGTACGACTGGAGCGCTCAGTGTGGTCGTCGCGTCATCGAGTACGCTTCTGTTGGCTCAGTGTCCGTGTGTCTAAGTAGTGTGATGACAGGGGTTGGGTGTTTGGGGGCTTAACGTCCTTTTCCACCACATACGGGTGATATCAAAGACGGGGCAACGATGAAAAAGCCAGCACAAATATTTGGCCCTCAGCCAGGATACGAACTCACGACCCGAGCATTAGATCATTCGGGCCGATCGTCGGGTGTTTTCTCCGGGTACTCCGGCTTCCTCCCCCTCTGCTTTGGGAATGTTCAGCCCACCAAATTTGAAAAATAAATGCAATGCTAAATTCCGAAACTTAAATAGCTGAGCTGACCCTTCGCACCACGTGATTGTAATGTGTTTATGTCCAGTGTGCGAGAGAATGTGTGTCATTCACGTGAGCGTGCGTGTTGGGTTAAGTTCGCGGCGCTTTGAGCCGATTCATGAAATTGGGTAAAGTGCCTATACAATACTTATTATTATCATTCTTATTATAGAAGTCCAACGCTCTACCACTCGGCCACCCGAGCTCCCCAGTGTGATGACAGATAGCAGGAAAAGAACTCAGAACGATCTGTGAGCATAGTAGCATTAACTCCTCGAGACCGAGAAATCCACCTCCGCCGGGAGTGGCCTGCGAACTGTGCTGTACAGCACGTGCTGGTTCGGCTTAAACTTCTGTCACACGTGACGATTTTCCACGCCGCCTACCAGCGATAAAATACACTCCCAACCAATTAAATCCGCTCGCCAGGGGCACCGCCCACGGATGCCGTCAACACGCTAGTAAATAAGATATGGTCCTTTTTTTTTTTTCTCTTCTCCCTCGCCACTTGAGCCAACCGTCGCTGACCGCGCGATTTCGCGGTTTGTGTATTGTCCAGCGCAAGGCTGGCAGCTCAGTCCGCCCAGTGCACGCTGGTAGCGTGTGAACAGAAAATCCACTCGGCGAGCGCGCAAGCTCGCTGCAGGCACTCAGCGTGTGCAAAGGTCTTTAGTGTCGAGGCTGAGACGACCGCCAAGCGATGAGTGTGGTGAACCCATTCCTTCAGTTCCTGGGAGACCCCCCCCCCCCCTCCAAGATCCCTCCCCCCTCCCTGCCTCCACGACCCCCCCCCCCCCCACCACTCCCCCGTGCCAAGTCACGTCTTGGTTTGATTTCCGGTATTTCAGCTGGCAGGAGACATATAATATGAGGTGAACTAGTGTGAAGAGCGATCGAAACGGAATTAAACTGAAAATGAAGACTGTGACAAACAGACAAACACCTGCGCTGAAGTGAACGAACCGAGCTGAAACAACATATATTATTCTCGGTTCAGCCCAGACAGAGATCATCATACGGAAACATCCAAGATGCACATGACAGTAGCGTGAAACTAAACTGAGCCAAAGCCAACAAAATCAACAAAATCGGCTGCATTAACAGAATAATACGGTTAGAATCCAGCTGACGCTTCATCCCGAACAGCCTCCTCAAGCGTGAGGAGACTGCGTGCTGCTCCTTCACCGCGCTCTGCTCCGATCGAAGCTCTGATGCTGTTTGCCTCTTAAAAGGAATGTTTTATTTGGCCATCGACACCGTTTTCCGTGGCTTCCGATACTAAAGGAATACGACTTTCCTTAAAACTTAAAACCTACGATCCATTCCTGAACAGACTGGGACTCGAAAAATTTTCTAAAAATAGCGACCAGCCAGCGCCGTCTAGCTGATCCTCAGTCCGCAACCAGCGCCCGAATGTAATAGTCGAGGTTAGGGCTTTTGGCCCTGGGTTAGAGTCTAACCTGGAACTAAACTACCTCTGGGGTTAAATTTTCTGTTTAGTTGTATTTTGTTTTAAATCAAGAAGTGGGCCCAGTCCAGCATGGTGCCTAAGCCGTTATGGAAGGATTTTTTTCCTTTCTTCGCATCCTTTTTTAAAATTTTGCTTTTGGGTTTCTTTTGTCCTAGTCTGGGTTAGGCCCGTAGCCGTGGGTTAAATTAACCTCGACTTTTACGTTCGGGCCCAGATAACGTCGCCTGCTCAGTGCGCGGTAAGAAGAAGAAGAAGAAGAAAAAGAAGAAGAATTGTATAAGCGCTTTACCCAATTTCATGAATCGGCTCAAAGCGCCGCAAACTGAACCCAACACGCACCCTCACGTGAATCACACGCACTCTCTTACACACTGGACATAAACACGTTACAATCACGTGGTGCGAAGGGTCAGCTCAGCTATTTCAATTTCGGAATTTAGAATTGCGTTTATTTTTCAGATTTGGTGGGCTGAACATTTCCAAAGCAGAGGGGGGGGGGGGGGGGGGGGGAGGAAGCCGGAGTACCCGGAGAGAACCCCCCCGACGATCGGCCCGAATGAACGGTGCCACATACGAGAAGAAAAAATTCTTTGCCCCGAGTGGGACTCGAACCTTTGACCTCTCGCATTGGTGACAAATCTCTTAACCACTAGACCACCGACCGCCCCTACACTTCAAGGACAACCTACACGCCGGCCATGGTCACCGCAGTGGTTTCAGATGTCATGTTGTAATCCAGGTGACTGTTTCTGACGCACAGATAAAGAGCATTCGATGAAACGTTTCCAACACGCTGCTGTATGCGCGTCGTGCGTACTGAGACTTGAAGGGCAAGGCAAGTCAAGTGCAATGCTGGGTTTAGGGGATAGATAGTGATGCCCTAGACGGCTGCAGCTCTCCCGGTACTCCGGGTTCCTTCCCTTCTGTTTCTGAAATGTTTAGCCCACAAAATTTGAAATTAAATGCAGTTCTAAACTCAGAAACTTAAATGGCTGAGCTGACCCTTCGCACCACGTGATTGTAATGTGTATATGTCCGGTGTGTGAGAGAATGCGCGTTATTCACGTGGGCGTGAGTGTTGGGCAGTGGCGTCGGAAGATGTTCGGGGCTGGGGGGGGGGGGCACAACTGGCTATCGACGGCGCGGAGCGCCTAGCCGAAGGCGCGGAGCCACGAGCTATCTAGGGGGGTCCATGCTCCCCCGGAAATTTTTTTTTTAAATTAGCTGCAAATCTGTGCAATCTGGTGCATTCTGGGCGTGTTTATGGGTGGATTTCTATGAGCAAAATTTAGGTGTGAAAGACATACAAACTAATAATAAAACTTAACTTCAAATACCCTACTTTATGGTCACATCTGCTGATCTCCTCTCACAAACTCCACTGGATAGCTTGGCACACACACTTTATTTATGACATGCGATTCACGCATATCTGACTCTCTCTCTCTCTCTCATGCTGGCTGGAGTTGGAGAGACTAAGGGGGGCCCAAACATGCTAGTGCCCCTCTCAGCTGGGCAGATTTCTAGGGGGGGGGGGACTAGAGGCCCTCAGGCCCCCCCCCCCTCATTTTTTTCACAAGGGGGGCCTGTGCCCCCCTGCCCCCCCCCCCCCCCTGTTCCGACGCCACTGTTGGGTTCAGCTCGGGGACAATTCATGAAATTGGATAAAGCGCCCACACAATCCTCAGTTATTATTATTATAACACTGACGCACGGCTGTAGATTGAGCCAGTCTGGGCCCGAATGTAAAAGTCGAGGTTAATTTAACCCACGGCTACAGGCCTAACCCAGACTAGGACAAAACAAACAAACAAACAAACAAACAAACAAACAAACAAACAAATTATATAAAAAGGGAAGCGAAGAAAGGAAGAAATAAATCCTTCTATAATGGCTTAGCCATCTTGTTGGAGTGGACCCGCTTCCTGATTTTAAACAAAAAAACAACAGAAAATTTAACCCTAGAGCTAGTTTAGTTCGAGGTTAGACTCTAACCCGGGGCTTAAAATCCCTAACCTCGACTTCTACATGCGGAGCCAGGTCTTCTTCGCGTCGATGTATTTGTGATTCTCTCTTGACTTGATCTTGACGCTTAACGTCCCCGCCACAAGCATGATTAAGGAGAACGATTTTCTCTTTCTGTGTGATTCGGTAAAGCAGTTGTCGACAGGAGCAGAATCCAATCTGTCAACAGCAGGAAATGACGTCAGCAGTTGACGAAGAGGGGGTTACGTCCACCGTCATCTCGGCAAAAAGGAACTAAGTAAAACGAATTTGTTTGACACTAAGATCCTTGTTCCAGGCGACGGCAGATATGAGTACAGCTGAACCGATTCGTCCTCAATTCAGTATCATAAAATCATTAAGTCATTAATAAAACGTATTAAAACCTGTATTCAGCCAGTGTGTATCCAGAGAATGCTGGAAGAACAAAAGGATAATCGGTGGTCTAATAGGTAGCGCGTCGGACTTAGCCGCTGCGCTACTGATCGACCGTCACCGCTGTCACTGTGATGTGATGAAGCGTGGGTTCGAACCCAGGTCGAGCTTGTGATAATTATATGATACCAGTTTCTCCTGGCTACCGGGGGCTCCTCATAGGGGATTTCTCTTTGGGGTATCCGGCTCCCCCCCCCCCCCGCAATATTGAAAAAAAAAAGAAGAAACAATGGTAGGTGGGTGGAGCTGCACCGCGGTAACGCTCTTCCGCCGGGGGAAGCAGCCCAAATTTCCTGAAAGGGACAGTAAAGTAGTAATAACAACGACAACAACAACAACAGCAAAAACAACAATAAAATACCCCCAACAAAACACAACAAACAACAACAATAACAACAAAATACCGCCAACAAAACAACAAAATACCCCCAACAAAACAACAACAAAATACCCCCAACAAAACAACAACAACAAAATATCGACAACAGCAACAACAACATACCCACCAAAAACAACAACAACATACCCCCAACAAAACAACAACAAAATACCCCCAACAAAACAACAACAATAACAACAAAATACCCCAACAAAACAACAGCAGCAACAACAACAACAACAACAACAACAACAACAACAACAACAACAACAACAACAACAACAACAACAACAACAACAACAACAACAACAACAACAACAACAACAACAACAACAACAACATACCCCCACCAAAACAAAACAAAAAAACAACAACAGCAACAACAAAATACCACAACACAACAGCAACAACAACAACAGCAACAACAACAGCAAGACGTACTCACCCAATACAACGTCATTTGCGGTGTTTGTTTGATTGCCTGCCATGCCAGAACATGCTTGTGCTCAGTCACACAGGCACGCTCTGGCTCCGCATGTAGAAGTCGAGGTTAGGGGTTTTAGCCCCGGGTTAGAGTCTAACCTCGAACTAAACTAGCTCTAGGATTAAATTTTCTGTTGTTTTTTTGTTTTAAATCAGGAAGCGGGTCCATTCCAGCAAGATGCTTAAGCCGTTATAGAAGGATTTCTTTCTTCCTTTCTTCACCTCCTTTTTTTTATAAAATGATTTTGTTTTTTGGTTTCTTTTGGGTTAGGCCCGTAGCCGTGGGTTAAATTAACCTCGACTTTTACATTCGGGCCCTGGTGAAATACAATAAAAGATTCATTCAGTCGGGGTCTGTGTCATATATCCTAGTCATAATTCTAATCGATTCTGTCGATCTTTTGAATAATTCAACCTTGTCGGCGAGAAGCTTGTCAGAATTCGAATACACCGTTATCAGTCCTGCTTGTCGCTTTTTGTTGTTGTTGTTTTTGTTGTAAACTATTGAAAAGGAACAATGGACACGTTCAGTCTGATAGTGGAAGGCCGAGTTTCTGCGGTTAAACCAACAACATTGTATTGCTGTGTATACTGCCACCTCTCTCTCTCTTGTTTTTGATAACACCCACCCACTCACCGACCCCCCCCCCCCCCCCGCACCCGACCCCCTTCGCCCCCCCCCCCCCCCCACACACACACAAGCACGCACGCACACACACAGAGTCATGACCTAAACGCTGTCACTTTTTTTCTGCCACAACTCTATGCAAGCAGAAGAAGTGCTATTTTTGTCATTTCTGTGTTTTTTTTTCTGCAGAAAACACAGGATTGTGGGTATGTTATGTAGATTAGTGCTGTGATATTTTTTACTACTGTTTTCTGGTCCTTTTGTCCCCCACCGTTTTATTTTATTTTATATTTTATTTTATTTATTTTTTATTTTTTCCCGCGCCGTGTATGTCAGTATGTCAGCGGAGTTACCTTTTGTTTGTTGAAGTTATGTCCCATTTGTCTGTGTCCTGAGGAAGGCGAAAGCCGAAACGTTGACCCGTGCCGTCCTTTGTGAAAGTTAAGTGGTTTCTGTCCCTTTTATGTCGCTTTTATTTGCTTAACTTGTAACCACTTCGCAGTCATTACCGTTTCCTTTTCTACAGGATTGTAGATTTTTCTGCAAGCAGAAAAGCAGTTTTTTCTGCAGAAAAGTGTCGGAAATCCTTTTGTAGAATTTTCTGCAAGTTGTCGATTTTTGTGCAGATAAGCAGTTTTTCTGCAGAAAGTGTCGTTTTACTGCCGAAAAGTGCCATTTGTCTGCAGAGACACTGTTTTCTGCAGAAAAACTGTTCTTTTGTCATCTCAGTCTCGCCGATGATAGATGCCTTCTCCTCGTATATATTCCGTTCTCTTCGTACACCCTCATGTCACGTGGTTTACCTGCGTAGTTTCAGCGATTCCGGCCCCCATGCGCTCAGGGCAGAACGAACTCTTCCGTTATCTGGGGGGTAAAAAGGCCTAATCGCTTCTCAAATCTATGACGCTTAGACCCGTTTGTAGATAATGATAAAAGTCCACAGTGAGTGAGCTAAACCGTTGACGTAGCCGGCCGTGCTTCATTATCAATACCAGACTGCTGGCAACGGTTCTATATCACGCTGGAGTCTCAATACGATGACGTAAACGCTCTCTCTCTCTCTCTCTCTCTCTGGATCCCAGTTCACTCTGTATCGATCGAACTCGGCTTGGAATAAAACGGGCGGGCGCGGGCGGCCAGCGAGCTACACGAAGCCAGAGAGCAGCTAGACTGCCGCAGTTTCAGACTCACAAACCACCACGGGCGCGCGCTGAATCGAAAATGGAGTGGTCTTTTCTTGTGATGCTCACGCCCGATGCGGTGAGGGCAGTCTGCCCACCACAACGAGCGTAATCCGCTCACCGGCCGCTCCACGCCGACGAGACACGACACAAAACTGGAAGACGGCAAAGCCAAGCTTTTGTCTCTGTAGAGCCAGCGGACCTTTACGATACAATAGGCTTGTTTGTGCGGCGGAGACTGGCTTAAGCGTCAGGGAATCACATTTGCCGCTCTGGACAGGGATATTGACTGGGGGGTTGAGGATGATGACCAGGCACTGACGCGGTGCCAGAGAACTCTCTGGACATTCTGCCAGTCCCAGGAGCTTAAGAGGACGCCTTTGCATACGGCCGGACAAAGTTAGCTCCATCAGTTGTGCGCGCTGCCCAAGTCTAACAGCACCACGCAGCTTCGCCGTAACCGAGTTCTAACCCCATTAGTACGATTGTTAGAAAAGTAGAGATGTCAAACGCAGAACAATTGTTTATTGATCGGCAAAGCTTGCTGGAGTCTTACCACCGACTGTTTGCGCGCAAGTGTTGCTAGCAACTTGAAAGCGCAAGTTGCTCGATGCTGGTTTCTCGGTGACGTAGGAGTGTATTCAGCGACTCTGTAGGAATGGGGATCGATTCGATGAAAGCTTGACTGGCGTTCTTTCACGCTCCAGTATGATACAGCCTTTGGTGTTACGCTCTCCGGGACGCTGCAGCCGGCAGACTTGCGGAATCTCCCTTCTTTGTTTTACGGTAAGAGCTGTTCGTTCTATGGTGAAATCCGCTTCATCCGTAGTCGATGGGTTAGTTAGTTAGTTAGTTAGTTAGTTAGTTAGGGCTTAACGCCGCGCAAGCAACAAAGACTATTTCGCGGCTAAGCAAGGTCCTTCTTCGGCAGATTAAAAAAAAAAGGAAGACAGTAAAACAAGGTGTAAATATAATTTAAAAAAATCAACTCTGTCCGGGTTAAATAATAAACACGTTTCACTTCTTTGTACATCGAACATATAGAGGTCGAGGATAGTCCGTATTACTTGAGGTGCTTAAATGTTATAAAACAGATTTGACTCTTTCAAGAAGTTAAAGATGCTGTCAAGGGGAATATCAGTCCCGGAACAACACCTTCAAAGAATCTGCACAGTAATGTTTGACGCGAATCTCCGTTTTGAGACTGTAGGCGAATTTCGGTAGTGATAGATGTCTAGATGTCTATGCCTTTTTTTTTTTTTTTTTCGTTTTGTGTGTGTGTGTGTGTGTGTGTGTGTGTGTGTGTGTGTGTGTGTGTGTGTGTGTGTTCCTGTTTGTGTGTGTGTATTCTTGTTTGTTTGTTTGTTTTTGTTTTTGTTTATTTTGTTTTTTGTTTGTTTGTTTGTTTGTGTGTGTGTGTGTTGTTTTTTTTTTTTTTTTTTGGGGGGGGGGGGGCTCTAATGTGTGTGTGTGTGTGTTGGTTGGTTGGTTGATTGGTTGGTAGTTTGAGGGCTTAATTTCTGCTTTCCGGCACGTACGAGTGATATCAAAGAGGAGGCACGTACGGGGGGGGGGGAAAAAAACCAGCACATGTATGTCTGTATGGGAAGAGTGATCACTAAGTGAACAGTAAACCTAGCAGTTCCCAGAAAAAAAAAAAGGCTGGAGGGGGAAGGGGGGAAGGGAGGCGGGAAGGGGGGCTAAAAGAAATTGAAAGGAGGCAAGACTGGTGAAGGCCCCCTTCACACACACACGCCTCCGCCCCCTCCCACCAAGACAGGCCGTATCACCCAGCATGTCCCTCACAGCTCCATGGTGCAATGGAAATGTGAGTTTAGTCCCCTGAAAAAGGAAGTCCCCTGAAAAGGACACTGGCGTTCCCTTTCAGTAGTACGTTTCGCTCTTGCGATCACTATTTACTCATTTTTACATCAAATCAAATCAAACTAAAACTAAACTAAATAAATTAAAAAAAAAACCCAACTGTTTCCTTTTTCCTCAAGGAAAACCTTTTTCTTTCTTGAGGAAATGTCTGCACACCTTAGTGTCGTCAGCGTGGTTTTGTCGTTATTACCGGTACACGCATTAGTCTGAATATAGGCTTTGTACGGTTGCTCAAACCCCCTTTCCTGCTGGCTTGTAATTCCCCCTAATATTTTCCTTCCTCGCGTGTGCGTGTGCGTGTGTGTGTGTGTGTATGTGTGTGCGACGGTGTGTGTGTGCGACGGTGTGTGTGTGTGTGTGTGTGTGTGTGTGTGTAGTGTAGTGTAGTGTAGTGTAGTGTAGTGACACCAGATTACTACTGGTCTCTTGGCTAGTGATTTGTATAGGGTCGAGGTAAGTCAGCCTAAATTTACTCCCGAAAGGCGCCTTAATTTGTGCAGAAGCTCACCCCTGTGCATGAATATGTATGTTAAAAGTAAATAATTTCACTTCACTAGATAACTTCACTAGAAAAAAAATTCATTCATTAAGCATGAATAATTTAAGTAGATGCATGTCTAGTAAACTGAAATTATGTATATGTTTGTGAGAGCCTGGACAAAGGAAATTTCCCAGCAATGGAATTCATACGGTTATCTTTATCTTTAGTTCAATTAATTGATACGAGAATTGGCGAAATACCATGGACAACTGAAACAAAAATGACAAATTATACAACAGCGTTCTCGTTTAGTAACAATTTGACTCGATTCACATTTTTTTTTCATTTCATTTTCATTTCAAGGTTGTATCTCTGAAGTCGGGAAAAGACCATACGTTTTCCATCCCATCTCTCAGTAATCTTTCCCGTGTCGTCCCTGAGACTGTGCCAATATTGATTTGGTTCAAACTTTTCCCGTCATGCTCCCCCCCCCCCCCCGGTTTGTTTTGTTACTGCTTTCTTGTCTCTTTCGGGAAATTCCGGGCTGCTTTTCCCGGGGGAAACGCGTCGCCGCGGTGCAGCGCCACCCAATACCTATCCTATTTTTCAGTTTTGCTGGGGGGGGGGGGGGGGGGGGAAGGGGGGAGGAAAGCCGGATAACCCGGAGAGAAACCCCCGATGAGCGGCCCGGTTGCCAGGAAAAACCGGTATAACATAAATAATTATCAAAAGCTCGGCCTGGGCCCGAATCCACGCTTCATCTCTGTGACAACGGTGACGGCCGTTCAGCAGCGTAGCGGCTAAGTCCGACGTGCTACCTATTAGACCACCGCTCACCCGTTTTTGGGTGGACAGTCGGCCAACACCTCTTCTCTACGTTAACTGATAACAAAACACTTAAAAGAACACTTGTGCAGAACTGAGGGTGGGGCAGGTGGGTGGGGGTGGGTGTTGATTGGACTCTGTTGAAATGGAGGCTTTGTTGGGTGAATTGTTTTGGGGAGTCCGAAAACAGAACATGCTTTCAGCTGACGAAATATGGGACGTCGTTGACGGCGTAAACGTTGTTAGAGCGTGCATGAGCAAGGGGAGGTTCAAGACACTCATGTCTTGCCTGAGGTTTGACGACAAATCTACAAGATCGGCAAGAAAAGGAAGAGATGCCTTCGCCCCATTTAGGGGTGGGGGTGGGTGGGTGTTTGGGGGTTTAACGTCCTTTTCCACCACATGCGGGTGATATCAAAGACGGGGCAACGATGAAAATGCCAGCACCAATATTTGGCCTCAGCCGGGATATGAACGTGCAGAACTGAAGTCTGTCTGTTGATTTGTTCCTTCGCTTGACAAGATCGATTGCTACTGGGCCAGAGGTGTCTCCTCCAGTAGGGGAAAGAGCTAATAAAAGTGAAATGTTCTATATATTTTATGTGTTACTCAAAGGAAGAAAGTCGTTGAAATGGTTTGAAACATTCGAGAGCTAATAAATTTCTAATGTTTCCTGGCTAGCAGGGCGGTAAAAATTGTTTGGGGGCAGGAGGGGGTGTGGGGGGGGGGAGGGTACTCTCAGAATGGAAGTATTTCACAACCAAACGTTCTGCACTAAATCTGTCACCAGCATGAGAAGGAGTGCAAGGAACACTTCGCAACTGAACGTTCTGCACTAAACACACCACCGAGGGTGGGTGGGTGGAGTTTAACGTCCTTTTCTACCACGGAAAGGTGATATCAAAGACGGGACAGCGACAAAAAGACCAGCACACATATTTGGTCATAGCCGGGGATTCGAACTCACGACCCGAGCATTGCGATCCAACGCTCTGCCATTCGGTCCCAAACACACATTACGGAATCAATTATGAGAGGAATACAAGATATAAACGTGACTGTGGTTTATAGATTTTTTTTCCCTGGCCTGGGGAAAATGTTCGCAAGAACAGACACAGTTTTAGAAGCATGTAAGAGCTAGGCAGGTTGGCTTTTTTCCCCTTCAGAGTAAAATATGGACGGGTTTGTTCACTAGGCAAATCCCTTCCCTTGATCGGAAGACACTGAAGTTCCAGCCTCCGTCGTAGTCTAAATGTTTAGGAACCCGTTCAGTGCCCCTGATTTCTGATATCACATTGCGCGGCGTAACTAACTAACTAACTAACTAACTAACTAACTAACTAACTCACTCACTCACTCACTCACTCACTCACTCACTCACTCTGAAATCACACGTGCTGTGGACAAAAGGGTGGCGCGTAGAACTTGTCTTTTTTGAAAACCTGAAATATCATTAGAAGATTCTAGAACACACTGGTCACCATCGAGCTTGCGCGCAATCACGTGACTCTAACAAAGCGTCTTCGTGTCATGACTTGCCAGCACATGATTCGGATGACCCCCTGGCACCTACGCTTCTTAGGGGCAACTCACTGTCGTGATTCCAGAGCAAAGAGAAGCTGCTGGCACTGACTTGCAAGAGTTAGAACAGTGAGGTATTTCACTGTCTGAAGAGTCAGCTAGAACAGTGACGGTTATGTCCCTTTTAAGGGCTTCACGTCCGTGGGAACTTTAATAGGACACATGTCGTCGCTGATCGGAAAAGTATGGGACATTCGTCCAGTGTGGCGCAGAAATGATAGGACATATGAGGATGAATCGGTCAATGACCGGTGGCTGATGCAGATATGAAGCCTTGCCCCCTTTTTTTAATATTCCCAACTCTCAGCACACAACAGCCAGAACTAAGAGACCAAGAGCTGAGGGCGACAAAAGTGAACTGCATGTGTCAATAGGTTAGAATATCACACGCACTACATCTACTGCTTATTGAGAAGCCGTTTGTGAATGACCCTAGTGTGCCCAGAACTGTGGTACCCGGCCACCATCCATCGACCAGACCAGACCGTCGGCATGGGATTCTGAAAGAGTGACCTCCCTTCCCCTCCTCCCTTCCCCCCCCCCCCTCCCCTTCCATGACTGGCAGGACAAACAATGCGTTGACAAGCCGGCTGACGGCCAATTCTGTTAGGTCCCTGTGAGTGTGAGAGACCAGGGGCACCCGAGCTTCGAATCAATGAATCTGCCGTAGCAATAACAGAGTACGCAGCTTTAGACGAGCACTCGGAGTTTGGCGAGATTTCCCGCGAGGTTCTCGCCGTCTGTTCCTGTGCGCTGCCCGGGTCAAGGTGTCATTTCCGGCTGCGCATTGGCCGAGATCACGCTTCACCAAGCGAGAAGTGTGTGTGTGTGCGTGATGGTGACTGTAAGGCCTTCGATTGGCACTTCGCCGTACGCACTGTGGCGTGACTGCATGGCTACGCGTACGCCTTTGTGTTCGATTGAAACGTGGTCGGGTGTAGGTCCTCAGAAAACTTGATGTCACCCATGAATTTCTTTAGAAGTCAGCTAACGTCATGAACGGGTGGGTGGACGGGTGTTTTGGCGTCGACACGAAGAACATTTCAGAGACGAGGCCGGTGCCAGATAAAAGCTTGCACAAATTTTGATTCTGTCGGAATTCGAACCCAGAACCTTGTGATCTCGAGTCCATCCGACTGAGCCATCCGACTCCCCCAATAAGGTTTTGGGGGTGTATTTCGATGTGAAAAGAGTGTCTAGATTGTATAGTTTCTTGGGTTTGTCGTGCCTTGAGCTACGCAAAACTAGCACCACCCTACCCACTTCCACCCACCCCCTTCTCCCGCGCTCCCTTTCAACCACCACTACCGTTTCACCGTGTGTGTGTGTGTGTGTGTGTGTGTGTGTGTGTGTGTGTGTGTGTGTGTGTGTGTGTGTGTGTGTGTGTGTAATCTTCTGCTTCTTTTGGCTCTAAGGTTCATTATTTTTAATATTGTTATAATCATTTTACGTTAATTATTAATCAGCATAGTTCTATATTATCTTTACATTAATGTATGCTCAGCATGCGGTATGACGCATATCCTTTTAAGGAAGAATGATTGTATTGTATTGTATTGTATTGTATTGCGGTGTTAGAATTGTATAGTAATGTATTGTATTGTATTGCATTGTATTGTATGCTATTTTGGTGTATTGTACGTGTAGTGTAGTGTAGTGTAGTGTAGTGTAGTGTAGTGTAGTGTAGTGTAGTGTTTCCCCCCCCCCCCCCTTCTCCCAGGTCGATCCGTCGACAGGGCTGGCTAATTTCAAACGTCGGATCAAACATTCAGTTTATAAAATGTCTTGATTGTAGCTATCAACGTCTTACGTGTGGATATTAAATCTACTTTCAGTATTCGCGCTGAAATGTCAATCAGCAACTGAACCCCTCAGCTCAGACTCTAGTGACCTTTAAACTTCTAGAATTGTATAGGCGCTTTACCCAATTTCACGAATCGGCTCAAAGCGCCGCGAACTGAACCCAACACGCACGCTCACGTGAATCACACGCATTCTCTCACACACTGGACATAATCACATTACAGTCGCGTGGTGCGGAGGGTCAGCTCAGCTATTTCAATTTCGGAATTTAGAATTGCATTTATTTTCCAAATTTGGTGGGCTGAACATTTCCAAAGCAGAGGGGGAGGAAGCCGGAGTACCCGGAGAGGACCCCCGACGATCGGCCCGAATGAACGGTGCCACATTCGAGAAGGACTCCGTGTGGGACTAGAACACCAGACCTCTCGCATTCGTGACAAATCTCTTAACCACTAGACCACCGCCCGCCCCACTTTCTCAGTTTCTACCCGTCCAATCGTTATCAGACGCCTGGGAAGAGGGTGCGTATCAGCCGAGCATTGCTGGTGTACTAAGCGTGGCCGAAAATCTAGGCCATTCTGCGTACGTACAGTCATACGCATATTGTGCAGTCGAGAGCTGGGTCTTTGGCGTACGCATATTTTCGCAATCGAGCACTTCTTTACACCGTAGTGGCTATACTGACGCACATGAGACGAGTGCACTCGAGTGCTCACTTCCTTCAATGATGTAGCAAGTAGCAATGAAGCGATCATTGGTGGTGTACTTTCAATGAATATGAGGCCAGCTGGGCACGCAGAGCTTGTAGTGTGGACGGAATATTACTGTGTCAGTTAGCCGCTTGACATTTCGACCAGTGTCGAAAATGGGACAAGACTGACGCGCGCTAAGTGGTGAGTGTACTAATTACTTGCGTTTTTGACAGGCATCATCGTCCGCCGCGCTAATCACACACTCACTCGATGCAGTGACCTGAATGCAGCCACACAGATTTCCTCGTAAAACGTGTTTGCCGATCAGTTACGGTCACCACGGCAAATTTGGTTCCTGCTTCAGTGCAGCGCGGGACAGTTTTCAGGCAAAGCGGACACACGATGCGCTGGTGTGTGCAGATGAATATTCAGGCCGTTGGTTGTTGACTGTCAGTTTCGCTGTGTGAATCGGATGAGTATAGATAAGCTGTCTCGTGACTGTGTGTCGTAACTGATGCAAGTCCGGCTGCGTTGACTGGTGTGTGTGTGTGTGTGTGTGTGTGTGTGTGTGTGTGTGTGTGTGTGTGTGTGTGAGAGAGAGAGAGAGAGAGAGAACGCACGAACGAAGCTTTATTTTAGAACGGTAAAAAAGGTGTTGGTCGTCAGACCAATTGGGACGAGAGAGAGAGAGAGAGAGAGAGAGAGATTTTCCGACGCGCACGCCGTCTGCGTTGACTGATGTGTGTGTGTGTGTGTGTGTGTGTGTGTGTGTGTGTGTGTGTGTGTGTGTGTGTGTGTGTGTGTGTGTGTGAGAGAGAGACAGAGAGAGAGAGAGGCTGACCGCTATCGGACCGGCTGAAACGTTTCTTTGAGAGAGAGAGAGAGAGAGATGATGATGATGATGATGGCGACGAAAGGTTTTTAGTACCTAACAACATAAGCAAACTGCCGTGCAATACACTTACCCGTTTGTGATAAAGCAGCAGATGAACAGACAAGCACACGAGAGAGAGAGAGAGAGAGAGAGAGAGAGAGGGTGGGTGGGTAGGTGGGTGTTTGGGGGTTTAACGTCCTTTTCCACCACATACGGGTGATATCAAAGACGGGGCAACGATGAAAAAGCCAGCACAAATATTTTATCCCCAGCCGGGTTACAAACTCACGACCCGAGCATCAGAGAGAGAGAGAGAGAGAGAGCAGTCGAACGCACGGCCATCTTCACTCCACTGATCCAAGTAATATCCTTGTGCAGCGGTCGACCCGTCAACGTAAACTCCCCCAGGGACTGTGCCTTGGGAAACACTAGAGTATCGACATGACCCATCGCTGTCTGGCCGCTAATTAATTTTAGGGCTGCCTTCATCCATCAGACTTGCTCTAGTCAGTTGTCATAGACCCGCAGTTTTCAATGGCGGTGTCTGAGCCGGTAGTGGGCTTGAAAATCCAAGAACCCGGACACGTTTGAAAGGCCCAGTTGTCGTTGCTGTAGTTTCTAAAGATAAAGATGATGATAAACTATACTGATCCCATTGCTGGGAAATTCCTTTGGTCCGCGCTCTCACAAACATGAGGATAAATGATTTAATTGAATTAACTAGGCATAGCCAGCTTACATTTTGTTGATGTTGTTTGTATATTTTGTTGTTGTTGGTAACTACTCTTACAGGTCTTGAAACGCGTTGTTTTGCTATCGGCAGTGGCCGCACAGTGGTGCGTATTATCGATACGCACTAGCTATATTATTCTGTACCCTTTGTCTAGTCCTTGTACTCTGCAGTGTGAATGAAAAGCGCTATCTTGTGCGGCATTGTCGCTACTAGTATGCAGTGCTTGCTTGTGTTCATGGGCACCGCCTTAATGTACAGCCTTCACAAAAAGTTAAGGACCACTTGCAAATATCATTCAACTTTAGTCGTGGTGGCATGCTGGTGTAGCGCTGAACATCCCTGAAACGGCGGCTTATGTAGGCAAACAAATGAGCACAGTTCATAACCAGGGATGCATTCTTTGACCTGCATCTCATTTTTGCCGTGCAGAAAGCCCCAGGTATCGCTCACTGAACACTGAAACTCAGTCTAGTTTTGCCGAAATTGCAGATTTTCAAATGGGCCAAGCATGCTGTGTGACGCGCACGTGCCATCCACACAGTGGTCGCCATGTTCACCAATTACCCCTTAACCTTGCTACCGAATTTTACGGGAAAAATCTTATTCGTTTATTTTTTTTCTGATTTATTGAAACTGTCACCCATTATGTTGACTGGTCCTTAACTTTTTGTGAAGACTCTATATACACTAGGCAGCACAACCCACGGTACTTTTGACTCAACGCCACTCGAAATTTCTTCACATCATCAGGGATTTTCACTTCAAATCTCAATGCGTATGACAGACATACATCATCGTGAGGAAAACTTTTCATCGATTGGGCTTCATCGGTGCATCAGAAGCAGTCACTTGCGTCACAAAACTAGCATCTGAAACCATTTTGGTGACACTGGCCGGTGTAGTCGGAAAATAACACTGCGGGAAAAAAAATACACTACAGGAGTGTTTTTCTCCAGTAAAATAACACTGCCTCCTACACCGGCTTAATGTTGTTCTAGAAGTGTGCCGCTTACCGAGCAGACGACATTTTAGGACTGAGGACCAGCTAGACGGCACTGATTGGTGGCTATTTTTACAAGATTTGTCGAGTCCCGTTCTGTTCAGGAATGGACCGTAGGCTCGAAGAAAGTCGTCTTTCTCTAAAAGTAGAAGCCACAAAGTCACGATAACGGTCGCGATGGCCAGACGAAACATCCTTCTATCCGGCAAAAAGTCTTAGCGCTTCGGAAGCGGCGACTTTCCATCTCAGCGGCGTTACAAACCTAGACGCTTTAAGGTAGTAAACTATTTCAGTGGATACCTGCGGGCGGTTTGTAACGGATCAACAGTAGAACGAGATATGAATTCGAAACAAGGTATGAATTAAAGTTTCTATGTTCGTGATGAGTTCTGAGGGGGAGGAGGGGGGGGGGACTGCCGCTTACACAGCTCTAATGCTGTTAATTTAACCCTTAAAACTCACTCACTCACTCACTCTTGCGTGCAGAAATGAAACGGTTATATAAAATGTGGCTGTGTACATATACAGAGCGCTCAAAAGGAGAGAAGTTGCACTTGGTTACTTGCGTTGATTCCTGCCATATTGTATCATAGTTGTAGTGCAGTGGTAATGCAGTTTCATGTTTGATATATATAGAATCTTAATGTTCATTCTATCACTGTGTCACTGTTCACACTCTTGCTGTGGGCCACTGTCCTAAAACAATAAAACCTTTGAGTCATGAGTCATGAGTCACTCAATCGTTTCAAGTCCGCGCGGCCAAGAAACGTCGTGGTATTGCATTCAGAGCTCTAGTATCACTAAGATAGACAATTTCGAACGTACAGGCGTAAGGACACAAACTGACCGCGGGGTAATGTTTGGTGTTTATTTGAGGTACCCTGTTTGGCGAGTGTGCTAGTCTGTAGTGATTTTTGTTGTCATGAAAAAGCGTGATTTTTGTGTTATGTAGGTCAAGGTGCATGCCAGGCGGTCACGAAAAGAGGCAAGCTGCCAGTGAAGCTGGGACTTTCTGCACAAAGGTAGGACACAAGTGAGGCAAGCGGAATTGTGCGAACTGTCTCTTTGGCCTAAACAGAAAGTAGACGTGCATGACTCCAGTGAGGCCTTAGCGGAAAGGGAGGCATTCAAATTTTGCTAAACCCCTGTCAGGTGCGTGCCTTTGAATGGTCTGTTCATGGTAGTAATTGTTTCTAGAGTGAAGCATTTTTAGGGGTGACTATGATGCCTGAGGTTAATAGGGAATATATAGGCATTTTGGGACCCTGTGTATTTGTGTCCGGCTTTGGCCACATGTGCACATACAAGCGTATCCGCTCTAACTCTTCCGTGAAGCGTACGTAGTATAGAGATGCATATCGATACGAAAAGTCGTATCGATATTATCGCGATATTTTTGTTTTGTATCGATATTTTTAATCGGTATATCGGCATCTGCGAAAGCTTCCACCAAGTGATCAGTTTTAGTGCACAGTCACAAAAATGTGAATGCCTACACAGTCACACCATGTAGAGAGAGAGAGAGAGAGAGAGAGAGAGAGAGAGAGAGAGAGAGAGAGAGAGAGAGAGAGAGAGAGAGAGAGAGAGAGAGAACGGACAGACAGACAGAACGGACAGACAGACAGAAAGACAGACTCTTTGGTTAACCCTTGAAATAAAAACGTTTATTTTGTACGTATGTC
This sequence comes from Batillaria attramentaria, assembly GCA_018292915.2. Classification (NCBI taxonomy): domain Eukaryota; kingdom Metazoa; phylum Mollusca; class Gastropoda; family Batillariidae; genus Batillaria; species Batillaria attramentaria. Next base: position 494,056 of record JACVVK020000069.1, read on the forward strand.
TGTACGTTATAAAACTCAAAAAGGAGACATTCAAAGCAACGCCCTCGATCATCATGTCTTCTCGACAGCAGCTGCTCAGCTTTCAGACAAAACTTAAAGTGAGAAATAAACCGCCATTGAAAATGAGTTTCTTTTTTATGAAACATATAGAGAGTAAAGTGGTTCATGAATAAAGAAACAAACGGAAAAAGATAAATGTATGGAGTGATTCTCTTCTTGTCCCCCCCCCCTCAGACGTGTAAACAGTTCAAAACAGTTTTGCAGTCGCCTTATTGCTATTGTCTCCTGACTGTCTCATCCCATGAGAAATGTGATTGATTGAAACTTAAACAAGGAAACAATAGACCTAACTTGAAGCCGAAGCAAGATGATCAACTGATCATGGCATGTCAGTTAGCTCATATTCTTTTTCAGGAAGATCAGTTGATCAACTTGCTTCGGCTTCAGGTTGGCTCTCTGGGCGGTCACAATGTCTCCTGCTGTCGAGAAGACTCGTTCAGAGGAGACACTTGTGGCGGGAACGGTCAGGTACATCTGTGCCAATCTTCCCAGTAGCGGAAAAGCGAGACATGTTCGCAACCACTTTCTGTTTCGCGTCTGCTAGTGTTACTTTTGGGTACTCGATATATCGATATGCGGAAACCGTATCGATATATCGTATCAGTATTCCTTTGAATCGCGATACCGATATGTATCGATAAAATCGTGCACCTCTAACGTAGTACTCTTGGAACAGCCGTGTTTAACTGTGGAAGTCAAGCAGGAGCTGTGTCGGCGCTGACCTAACTACACTGTACACACACAAAAAAAAGGTTCGACGACTGCAGGTTTTTGTTGATAACGCAGGCCTTCTTACCTCCAGGGCCCGCATGTAAAAGTCGGGCTTAGGGAGTTTAGCCCCGGGTTAGAGTCTAACCTGGAACTAAACTAGCTCTAGGTTTAAATTTTCTGTTTTAAATCAGGAAGCGGGTCCATTCCAGCAAGGTGCCTATGCCGTTACAGAATGATTTTTGTCTGTCTTTCTTCGCTTCCTTTTTAAAAAAAAAAAATTGTTTTGGGGGTTCTTTTGTCCTAGTCTGGGTTAGGTCCATAGCCGTGGGTTAAATTAATCTCGAGTTTTACATACGGGCCCAGAACAGGTACACACATTGCTCACTCCTCAGTCTGTGAACGCAGGTCCACCTTTCAGTGTCCATGGATGAGGCCTACGCCCCCCGGTGCGTACCCGGATGACGTACCCGGTGCGCGCATTTCACAATTTTTTCCACGCATGCGCCGTGACCATCGCGTCGTTACCGATTACTGGAATGACATTTAACATAAAACTGAGACCTTGCTTTGCTTATATTCGAAACGACAAAAAGCACACGCGTTTGCCGAATGCTTTGAAAATCTCTGCTTTAAAACTGTTTCATGTTTGGAGCCGTAAGAGGACGAGCCTGTCTCTTTGTTTAACCAGGAAATAGTCTTTGTGGCATTAAACCTCAGTTAATTAATTTTACCAGCTGGATCTGGGCGTATCTGAAAAGGCCGGAAAGTGCGAGGGCATGTGTGTGTGTGTGTGTGTGTGTGTGTGTGTGTGTGTGTGTGTGTGTGTGTGTGTGTGTGTGTGTGTGTGTGTGTGTGTGTGTTTTCTCTCTCTGTTTATAGCCTGTGTGTCAGGGACCGCACGACGAAAACAGCAGTTTTAGGTTTTTAATGGTCTGATTTGTTGAGTTTGATACACCATCTTTATTAATCAAAGGAAAGGTCGCTATGTCTAAACGGATGTCTATTTGCAGACAGACCCGGATAGAGCTTTCAAAGTGGTACCCGCCCTCCACCTCAGCTCTCACCCCCTCCCCCCTCCCTCCCCCAAATCCGGCGTCAGCTTGCATCCTGTTACTTCACACAACAACAACAACCATAAAGTCATAAACTAAATCAACCAACCAACCAACCAACCAACCAACCAACCAATTAAAAACATATAAACCACAAAAAGAACAACCCAGCAACGAACAAAGAAACAAACCAGAAGAACAACAACCCACGGATGTATACAGTGTACCTGCCGGAACCTACCGCTGATGGTTCTCAAGCATTTCAGAGTGGGTCAGACTGACTAAGTGCAACGTCTCGGCCCTCTAACTATTTTGGGCGACACCGCCCGTGGACGAAGCCCCACTCTCGGGCGGTCACTGTGGCCTGTTTGTATAGCCACGCAGGGCAAACGGAAGCCCTCTTTTGGGGCATCGCTTTATGCGACGCGACACCTGATACGTGGTACGTTGGCCTGCAGGCCATTTTGGGTCGATACACATTGCTGTTTCCCAGGGCCCGCATGTAAAAGTCGGGGTTAGGGAGTTTAGCCCCTGGTTAGAGTCTAACCTCGAACTAAACTAGCTCTAGGGTTACATTTTCCGTTTTTTGTTTTTTTTTGTTTTTTTAAATCAGGAAGCGGGTCCATTCCAGTAAGATGCCTATGCCGTTATAGAAGGATTTTTGTCTTTCTTTCTTCGCTTCCTTTTTTTATATTTGATTTTGTTTTGGGGTTTCTTTTGTCCTAGTCTGGGTTAGGCCCTTAGCCATGGGTTAAATTAATCTCGAGTTTTACATACGGGCCCTGCCCAACATGTACTGGGGAAGGGTGTGTGCAAATCTTTGTGTACAGAGTTGAGGGGCTAGTGGTCCATATATACTACCGTTTACTTTGGTCAAATCGGATTGGAATCTGATCAGTGACGTCATCCGTAACTTAGAATGGAGTGAAAATGTAGAAGTTTATTTGTTTAACCCTAGACCCACTTTTCGAGGCACATCTTGTTCATGGTGTGTAACATGACATCATCACTTTTTGGATGACATCATAGTTCGACATAATATTATGCAAGTCAGTGTGTTCAAGGGTTCAGCCTTATTAATTTTTGCAATGCAGGTTGGTCCTTTGAGGATTTCAGTAATGTCTCCCGTTCACCGTTGGGGTAATTTCAAAGACGAGGACACCAGAGAGAAAGAGAGAGAGAGAGAGAGAGAGAGAGAGACATTGACCCTGGACTCGAACCTCGGACGCTCCACCGGTTGAACCACCCTCGTGTTTTGTTTGAAAATGCTCGATCCTGTGTTGACGTAAACCTATAGTGTTCTAGATTTTCGGGAAAATACTGGCTGCTTTTATATTGCGTTATGTCTCTCTTAAAGCAGGTGCGAAGATTCACACGATAAAAATAAACTACAATGTGTTTTCTCTGAGTTTTAATACAGGCGTCTGACAACACGCAGAAGTTTTTATCGACAGTGCGCCCAGCACTTGAAACGTTTATGGACGCCACTGACGTCACTTCCGTTCAGGGGAACCAGCACAGCCGAATGGTAGAGCGTTGGACTTTCAGTGGTCAGATCTGATTTTGTTTCCCGGTCAGGGCCAAATATTTGTACTGGCCTTTTTCTCGTTACCCCGTCTTTGATATCACCCGTACGTGGTGGGAAAGGGCGTTAAACGCCAATACACCCACCCACTCACCTCTGTTCAATCCTAGGCACTGGATACAGGAGCTGTTGTGTGTGTGTGTGTGTGTGTGTGTGTGTGTGTGTGTGTGTGTGTGTGTGTGTGTGTGTGTGTGTGTGTGTGTGTGTGTTTTCGTTTTCGTTTTTGCTAACCGTTGCTGTTCGGGCTGTCCGGCTTTTGAGTTGTGGTAACAGCTCCTATTACCACAACTCAAAAGCCGGACAGCCCGAACAGCAACGGTAGGGTGGGTTGGGGACACAAAGAGGGGAGTGCTTACGGAAACATTCCAGGGACTTAGAATTCAAAGTGGATTCCCGGCTGGTTGGCAGCACTTTGTGCTGGCTTTTTCCGCGTTGTCCCCTCTTTATGTCATCAACCCACCCTAATGTGGTGGGAAAAGACGCTAAACCCATAGGCAAAGCAACCAACCAGAGTTTGTGAAATCAATGGTGCCACCGCGTTGCTGTAACACGCAACCTGTGCTCCCTCAGACGTTTCCGTTTTTGTCTAGAATAAGAACCCGGATGTAAGCGTGGGCTGAGCGTTTCAGACCGTTAAAACTGATTGTGTTCTTTCCCGATAAAACGACGATTCGTGTAAACAGACACACCACATGCCTGAATGAAGAAGCAGAGCCAGCCTTGTCTGAAAAACACGTAAGGTGATTTCGCCGGCCGGAGTTTTAAAATTAGGACATCAACCCTCAGAGTCTGTTTGCTCAACTTTATGTGGTTTGCCGCGTGTTGAAAATCTGTGCCAAGGAGATTCTCTTTTACAAGCACACACCAGTTGCCGGAAATCTTCTCTGCTGCTATTGACTGAGCCAGCACATTCATCCTTTCTTGGAAAAAAAGAGTAAACATGCGGGAAGTGCATATGATGACAGCACACAGTCGAGCGACCGACTCAAAATTTGTGCGAGCGCATCAGTAGACTGAGGATCAAGTTGTGTACACGAGATGCAAGCTTGAGAGGAGACCGTTGTGCGGTAAATATTTGAGATTTTATGGTCTCTCCTAACATTAAACAGATAAATCGTTTAAACGATTCTTGTCGCCATGCCGTGATGTGGTAAATATCTGCGATTTTCAGGTATCGTCTCCGAGGTTTAAACAGTTAAAACGCCGGGTTCTTTCTCGTCATGTTCGTTCGCATTATGGCCACGGTTAAAACAGTTCATCTCTGTTAGAATTCAGTTTTACTGAGAAGTCGATAATTCGCCATTATGTTCAAGGTAGATGAGTTGATATTTCCAAGCCTCGGCTGACGTTTGACTATACAAACAATTATATTGGTGAGTAGGTTTGCAGTTCAGGAATTAACAAGGAGGAACGGCCCCGTCCTACAAAGTTGTTTCTCCAAATTTCATTTTATTTTGTCTGTTTTGTTGTTATTGTTGCCGGTTCTCCCCTCTCCAAGTTCTACCAATGACACTAGATCCTCTACGACCTCGACTGATTAGTCACGTGACTGGGGGTGGGGCCGGGTGGGGGGAGAGAGAGAGAGACAGACAGACAGAGAGAGAGAGAGAGAGTGGGTGGGTGGGTGTTTAGGAGTTTAACGTCCTTTTCCACCATGTAAGGGTGCTTTCTAAGACGGGGCAACGAGAGAAAGGCCAGCACAAACATTTGGCCCCAGCCGGGATTCGAACTCTCGACCCGAGCATTGAAAGTCCAACGCTCTACCATTCGGCCACCCTGGCTCCCCAGAGAGAGAGAGAGAGAGAGAGAGAGAGAGGTCAGTTCCGTGAACTAAACATTTGACGTCAGCCTCAGGCAGGTCGTCATACACAGACAGAGAGATGACGTCAATTCCGCGAACTAAACATTTTCACGTCAGCCTCTAGCACTGCCATCGTCTGAGGAAGCTTGTTTATGTCTTGTGATTTCCCTGTTGGCTTTGTGGCTTCCCCGATTGAATTATTTTTCACATGAAATCTGGAAGATCTAGAGGGCTGGTGAAATGTCGGAGGCAGTGACGATACTTGCTTATTTTGTCTGTGAACTAAGCGTTTGACGTCAGCTTCACACTGGTGGTATGACAGATGATGCTTGTGCATGTCTTGTGATTTCCCTGTTGCTTTTGTGACTTCCCTGGCTGAACTAATTTTTACATAAAATCTGGAAGATCTAGAGGGCTGGTGAAACATGGACTAGAATACCTTGGATTGTACTTATGAAATCGAAAATTTGGAACTCTTTTGACCGGTGCTTCTCACAGAAACTTGAAAAAGTTATGTTTATCTAAAGGTTCAGTTATTCTAAATGCTAAAGATATAATAGTGCAGTAGTTCCTGTCATATGTGCAGTTGTCACACTAGACAAAAACGCCGGGATGATAAGTAATTTGCAGTAGTCTTTTCATAGATATTTGATCTTATGTGCAAACCACCCCTACCTCGGAAATATTTTTTTTTACACAAAACCAGTCAGAGCTACAGAGCTGTAGCACGAATCAAGGCAGTGTGATTGGGTGAACTTCCAAAGTCTAGAAAATGAAGGAATTTGAACAACTTTTTCGAAAAAATTCGTAACATGACCGATTTTTTAAAATTGGCGATAACTCTTCTGAAAATGCGGCAGGCTAAAAATCGTGAAAGGTAGCTCTGGAGAAGGTGATTTCCCATTTTATCTCAAAGTAAAAAGGCCTCCATCGAGGTGGTTTAGGAGATAGCCATCATTACATCCGTCCACACACACACACACACACACACACACACACACACACACACACACACACACACACGTCATTCCCGCCAAAAAGAACGCAGCAGCAAAGTGTGCACGTAAGGTGTCTATGACGCAGATTTCGTTACGTCACTGTGTGCGTGAAAGTAAGTATTGTTTGGAGAAACGTCACAGTCTTGTTTTGTATCACTGAAACTTGCTGCTGCGCGTAGCAAAATCTGCCCCGTCTCATAAAGTTGTTTCTCTATAGAGAAACAACTTAAAAACGTTCATGATAAGATCAGTGTGCGACTGAAAAAGTGAAGTCATGTTGACACGGTGGATCGTATGTCAACCCACCGCAAAGATATCATAGTCTCTGTGCTCTCTCTCTGTCTCTCTCTCTATGTGTGGGTCTTTGTGTGGGGGTCTTTTTGTGTGTGTGGGTCTTTGTGTGTGTGTGTGTGTGTGTGTGTGTGTGTGTGTGTGTGTGTGTGTGTGTGTGTGTGGTGTTGCCCCTACTCCTCGCCAGCTCCAGTGGTATTCCTCCCAGGCCATGGGTGGAATCCACAGACGGCTCGGAAGCTGGGGCAAATTTTCTTATGCATAATGATGAGGATGAGGGTGATGGTTTTTGATGCTATGGAGGTCAATGTGTTTTTCTCTATTCTTAATACAATTAGACCCTCTATATAGATAACTCCGCCATGAGAATGTAGCCTTTATGGACCGAGGTTATTAGTCTCAGCATAAGTATAGGGACTGGGGGGCCACAGCCTTGCGTACAACACCACATCAGTCAAGTGCACAAAGTAACCGCCGGTGGACCCCGCGTCACTGGCCGCTTGTCGACTGGGCCTTTAAAGATTTAGCCTTCGCGCGTTTGCTTGTGGACCTTCTGCATATAGAAACTGGGGATCATGAATGGGGTTGTGGGCGTCAGCCGAACAAGTGTACAAAATAATCGTGGACCCGTGTCGCTTCCCTCTTTCTTCTGGTATTTCTCTATTCACTAAGCCTGCGGTGTGCTCTGGGCCTCCATACTGACACTGTCCCGTCGGACTCGGTCAGGCGTGGTCAGCGTTAAGGCCGTTCTTAACCGGGCGAACCACCAGTCTGGCGAACTTGTTCGGCGAACTGTGTATTGTATACGAACAGGGCAAGCGCACACACGTACATAGTTCCAGAGGTTCGGCCGGACTAGTTCTCTTTCTTAACCGACCGTTAATGATATGCATACGTCATCGCCCGAACAAGGCGGACTCGGAAGTTGAGACAATCGTAAACAACCAAAATGGCCGCCTTCGTAGATCGAGACGACCAGGCATTTGCGGTAGTTATCGTTTTGAGTGAACTCTTGGAAGCCGAAGAAGAGGAGATAAGAGGAAAAGAGCGCAAGAGAGGGAAATGTGAAGTGAGTCGATAGCCGCGATGCCGTCCGCCATTTTCCTCAAGTTTGTACATGCGCACAACAACTCTCCCCGAGCAACCAATCAGAGCGCAGGATCGGCAAAAGGATCGCGAGGGTTCCCACGACACGCTATGCAGTCCTCGAACCTAGTTCGCCGAACCTTTCGAACCAGGGTTTCCGCACAAGTATTTGGTCGGTTAAGAAACAACGTGCGCGAACCTAGTTCGCCGTACTCTCCGAACCTAGTTCGCGAACCAAAAGTCCGCCCGGTTAAGAACGGCCTTTAGGGTGTTACTGTTAGTGCTATTCCTCCCTAGTTTGATTGTCCCTGTTCAGTAGTGTAGACACTCACGGGGAGCCACAGTGTACGGAATGTACTAGCCAGTGCTGTGTACATGTGTCAAGAAGTTTACTGTGGCGAGGTGCTGCCATTCTCCGTACCGCGAAACTCAAGAAGGCAGAGATAGACAAAGGCAGACATGCCGGACAGAGGCACGTACGGACACGAACAGAGACACATACAAACACCGACAGAGACACATACAGACACAACACATGGACAAACACAAACACAGACAGACACAGGCGCTAGGCACAAACACAGACACAGGCACAATCACGGACAGACACACGCACACGGGCAGACACATAGACACATAGACAGACATACAGACACAGACAGACACACGGACAGGCACAGACAGACCGAGAGACACAGACAGACAGACAGACAGACAGACACACACACACACACAGATACAGACACATAGAGATACGGACGGACACAGAGATACATACAAAGATTACAACAGTACTTCATTATTGCTTTGAACATTATTTTATGATTGATCGTTCACATTCAATAAACTTTACTTTTTCAGATCACCTATCCGGCGTCGTCATGGTTAAAGAGATTAAACCATTTTTGTTTTTGTTATCCTTTTTGGTACACTCGGGTTGCTGTCTATGGTGTAAGCGCGTCGATGCCGGCAGTGCAGCTCCACCCACTTCGCTATTTTCGGAGATTGTATAGACTACCACACAGACTTGCAACGAGGTCACTGGATTATTGTGCGGTGTCTTATCGTGGACATGCACCCCGAGTTCATAGCCGAAGTCATGGACTGATATCTAGGCATACTTTTGACGGCTTCCGCGCTTTTTTTTAAAAATTTTTTTAAACGGGGTTCAGTCGCTCCGCAGAGCAAGACAGGTCAACCACAGGCTGGCAAGATATTTCTACTCAATCTTTGAGCAAACATTGTTATCAAGTCAGTTTATACAATCGAGTCAGTGTCTGAATGGATTCTCCCCTACACTAGTCGACAATTGCAGACGACTGGCCTGACTTTCGCGCGGAAAACTGAAACAGACGACGAAATTTGATATTGATTTGGACTGACTTTTTTTTAACATTGAAGTATGAACTTCTGACTGATGACACCTTCCAAATTATGATATTGGACTTAGATTTTCTCTTTCGTGGTCACTAATATTCGCTGGTAGCTGACTGTATTTTTTCTCCCCCAATTAAAAAAAAAATAATAAGGACAAAGCTGAGCGCAAGACATCAACAGTCCCGTGCACATGAGGCAAAGCCAAAGAGCAATCAGACTGTTCTAAATGCTGTTGTTGTCTCTGTGTCTGTCTGTATGTCTGTCGGGGAGCCGGGGTGGCCGAATGGTAGAGCGTTGGACTCTCATTGCTCGGGTTGTGAGTTCGAATCCCGCCGGCTGGGGCCAAATATTTGTGCTGGCCTTTTTTCTCGTTGCTCCGTCTTTGGTATCACCCTCATGTGGTGGAAAAGGACGTTAAACTCCCAAAGAGACAGATGGTTCGTTCCTAGTCACGCAGTCAAAAATGATGCTCATATTTGTCACCAACACTCCCGTACCATGCCACACCTTCCCCTCCCCTCCCCTACACTTATACTGTTATGGGCAACACGTTATATATTCTGCACTTTCTCAGTTCCGGAAACCACACGCCGCTTATACTACACATTTCCCGGCCATGCACACACCGCAGTGTGCTCTTGCTCTGTCGAGTAGTATGGTGTCATGGCGAATGTGCTGGGCGTGATTGTTGTCGCTTCACGAAAAGTTGAATTGAAGTTGGCCAGCCATGCATGACTGGAGATGTGTAAAGCTGGGGTACCCCGGGTGGATGTTTTAAGCAACCGGTGTGAACAAAATCACTAGGGCGTATCGAAACATTTTAGTTTTGGGTTATTCGACGAGGTGTGACGATCTTCTGCGTGCAAATATATAATTCTGCGCCACAACTGTTCCGCAAGCAACGTGCTCCGTAATGCGGGAGTGCTGTAACAGTGTCCACGTACGGAGAGACAATTCGTTATACTCTCATTTTCAGTGCGCTGTACACTCTAGGTGCCCTGTGGCAAGTTCATGCATGCTTTTTGCGAATGTTTTTTCAAGTGTCGAATTACGTGTCCCGGATCCGAGAAGAGAAAGACATGCAACTTGCGCAGTTTCATACAGGGTGGATTAATTTGAAAACCGATGAGTCGATTCGTGTGTTACTAGAACAAGAACAGCACACCTGGCTCCTAGGGTGGAGTTCAGTGAAAGTTTAGTCTGTTCGTGTGAGACTAAGAGGGTGGATTTCATTGAAAAACATGAGGACCCAGACTGACGCAGTTTGACACAGGCAGGATTAATTTGAAACCCGGTGAGTCGATTCGTGTGTTAATAAGAAAAGCACACTTGGCTGCTACGGTGGATTCCAGTGAAAGTTTAGTCTGTTCGTGTGAGACTAAGAAGGTGGATTTCATTGAAGAGCATGAGGACCCAGACTGGATTTGACTGCAAGCCGGGTAGGTCTCTTCGTGTATGATTAAAGATCTAAGCTCCCAACAAAAAGCTTTCCAAAGTGTGAAAAACATTTTAAAGAGTCGACCGTGCAAGCACAATAAACTCTGTCACAGTTGCAGAGTTTTCAGCGCTTCGGGGACCCTTATAAAACCAGAGCACGAGTTTGCCGTGACATTATTTGGCTTTTGGTCAGTGAGCGAGACGCATCGCTGCAGTGTCCAGCGCGGGGTGTTGAGTGCTGCACGATCTTTCTCGCTCAGTGTCAAAACGGAAACTGAGCTGTGAATCAGGCTGCCCTTGGCTTTTGTTGGGGTTTCAGGAACGCCGAAAACTCTGCAACTGTGACAGAGTTGACTGTGCTTGCACGGTTGAATCTGTAAATTTTTTTCACACTTCGGGAAGCTTTTTGATGGGAGCTCAGATCTTTAAGATGAGCATACTTTAACACATTTCGTACCGCGCACGAGCATCCCATGTTTTTGACTCTTTCTCGGTTTTGGCCGTGAATGCAAAAAGGTCAAGCGAGATTTAACGGTTCCTTGACGGCTTTTACTGCTGTTTAAGCAAAGTGTAACATTCCCACTAAGCCAAATTTAAATCCATGCAGACGCAAATTAATTATGATTTTTTTTTTTTTATTGAGGTCGCTGGTGCGCAACCCCAAACTTACTCGGTAGGAATTGAGTTAAGACACAGGGTGTTTTTTTTTTTTTTTTTTTTCCTGCCACAATTCTTTGCCGGCTCCAATAGTGTTCCTCCCTGGTTATGGGTGGAATCCACGGAGGGCTCGCAAGCTGGGGCAATTTTTATCACGCGTGATGATGGAGATGAGGATGATGGTAAGCTATGGAGGTCCGTGTGGTTTGGGACTGCGGGACAGGGCCGCATTCCACGCTTCCTGTCATAAATATCCCGGCATTAACCAGGCCCGGGAACTACGGCACCTGCGGTGCCGGCCGTGTAATCATCCACATCATAAGACGTGTCATACTTACATAATTTTGGTACTTATAATGCACGTGCTATCAATATCTGCAAATGTTCCGCTTAGGTTATGTTTTGTTAGACGTTAGCTTGCCTGCCTTTTTTAAGAATGGAGATTAACAGCAACACCCACTACATTGGCGTGAACACCACCTTCAACAACAACAAAACAACAACAACAACAACAACAACAACAACATAGGTCTACTAACCTTCTTCGGAACAGAGATGGAGTTCAATGGAGGAGCCTCGGAAGCCATCTTCACGTTGACTGCAAAGCATTTTTTGCAGTTCTTGATGTAATCCCGTACGTCTTTTTTCATCCCTTTCCAATGAAAGCGCTCCGTTATCTTCGCCATGGTCTTATCACGACCAAAGTGGCCGCCTGTTGTTGGATTGTCATGACACGCCTGAAGAATGGCATTGACACGGCTTTTTTGTGTCACCTCTTTTTCGGTTTTGCTGTGCACCAGCACCGCCGACTTCAGTTTGTAGCTGGCCGCAAATTGTCGGAAGTGGGACTTTGCGACAGTGCGTTTCCTTTCGTCCGACACACTGTAGATATACGCTGGATATTTCTTTTCCGCCGAGGAAAGAAAATGCACAACTTCTCTGTACTTCTGGTCGTCCATGATTGCAGTGATTCAGAATGACAAACTACTTGAAACCTTTCCCAATCTATGCCCCAGGGTTTGTGCGTGCGCTCAGTACAACCAGTTCGACTCAGTAGTAGTCACTGTAGCAATTGGTGTAGTGAAATTGTGAATTTAGCTCAGTACAACGAATTCGAATTTAATTCAGACCGGGGGGAGGGGGGGGGGTAGATTCGGGGCCTAGGCCAGAAACTACCCGGGTTTAAACTGGCCTAGTCCAGTTTCTACCCGGGGTACATTCGGGGCCAGGGGTAGATTCTGGCCTGTTACACCGGTCCATGGTCCGAAGTGCTAACCACTACACTACAGGGGACGGTGCAGGGTGGGTTTCATTGAAAGTCTAATCTGTACGTGTACGACTGAGTAGGTGGATTTCGTTGCAGCGAGTGGGTGGGTGCGTGTTTTGGAGTTTAACGTCCTTTTCCACCACGTATTGGGTGATATCAAAGACGGGGCAACCAGAAAAAGGCCAGCACAAATATTTGGCCCCGATCGGGCTGCAAACTTTCATCGATGAGCATGAGGACTCAGGGTGGATTTGACTGAAAGCCGGGTAGGTTTATTCGTTTATGAATAAACCTAGAACATCATACTTGGCCCATAGCGGTGTGGATTTCATTGACAGCCTGTAGTCGCTTCGTGTATGAATACAATTAGCATACTTGGGACACACGATGGAATTCACTGAAAGCCGAGCCGGTTCGTGTGACTAAGAAGAGCATACATGTATTTTGAATTGTTAGAGTGGCGCTCATTGAAAGTATTCTATAGTCGCTGCGCGTACGAATAAGAGCGTACTGTGTCACAGGGTGGGATAATTCTGCCATGTAAGGGCTAGACACACTGTCCATTGACGTTATTTGAGGAAAAAGGCTATTATGTCAGTGCCTTTCCTCTTGAAATCACCCCCCTTTTCCCCTTGAATGTCTTCCTGTAAGAATAATATCCTGAGGTAGATTTCGTTGAAACTGAAACGACTTAACCTGGACGCAGAAGCAGCGCGGGATTTCAACTTGTGGGCGAAACTGATATATGTGAAGTCTTCGGACCGTCTAGTCAAGCATTGTTACCACTTAGTCAAGCATTGTGAAAGCATGTTACCACTTAGTCAAGCGTTGTGAAAGCATGCTGCCACCTAGTCAGGCATTGTGAAAGCATTCTGCCACTTAGTCAGGCATTGTGAAAGCATGCTGCCACTTAGTCAGGCATTGTGAAAGCATGCTGCCACTTAGTCAGGCATTGTGAAAGCATGCTGCCACTTAGTCAGGCATTGTGAAAGCATGCTGCCACTTAGTCAGGCATTGTGAAAGCATGCTGCCACTTAGGCATTGTGAAAGCATGCTACCACTTAGTCAGGCATTGTGAAAGCATGCTACTACTTAGTCAAGCATTGTGAAAGCATGCTACCACTTAGTCAAGCATTGTGAAAGCATGCTGCCACTTAGACAGGCATTGTGAACGCATGCTACCACATAGTCAGGCATTGTGAAAGCATGCTACCACTTAGTCAAGCATTGTGAAAGCATGCTGCCACTTAGTCAAGCATTGTGAAAGCATGCTGCCACTTAGTCAGGCATTGTGAAAGCATGCTGCCACTTAGTCAGGCATTGTGAAAGCATGCTGCCACTTAGTCAAGCATTGTGAAAGCATGCCGCCACTTAGTCATGGTGGGTTAGTCATAACTAGTGACTACTCAGAGGACAGTGACGGAAAGTTGGAAAGGCTGTACTGAAACTGGACGCAGTGTTTACTGAAGTACAACTGAAGGTTTGTTTTGTCGTGTCAGTGAAGTGTCATAGGTTCTGCACCAGGGCCCGCATGTAAAAGTCGGGGTTAGGGACTTTAGCCTCGGGTTAGAGTCTAACCTCGAACTGAACTAGCTCTAGGGTTAAATTTTCTGGGTTTTTTTTTTGTTTTTGTTTTGTTTTTTGTTTTTATTTTAAATCAGGAAGCGAGTCCATTCCAGCAAGGTGCCTATGCCGTTATTGAAGAATTTGTGTCTTTCTTTCTTCGCTGCCTATTTTTATTTAATTTTGTTTTGGGGTTTCTTTTGTCCTAGTCTGGGTTAGACTCGGTAACTGTGGGTTAAATTAACCTGGAGTTTTACATACGGGCCCTGAATGTTTGTTTTGTCGAGAAATGTGTCATAGTTTGTAAAAACTTGACGCAACATGAAATGCCATGTGCAGTACAACTCACTGCTTGTCGTAAAGTGTGGTATTCAGTTTGTACAGTTGTTTTGTCGTGTGAAGTGTCATGGTTTGTGTAACAAGGCAACACTAGTTTTGTTGCTTGTTTTGTCGTGAGAAATACCATAGTTTGTAACAACGCAACACTCGATTTGCCGCGTGAAATGTCACGTGCTGTACAACCGAACGCTTGTTTGTAAAGTGTGGTATTCAGTTCGTACAACCGAACGTTTGTTTTGTCGGCTGAACGATGGTGCTGTGTTCAGTTGTGGTATGAAGACCCTCCTGAGCGTGCAAACAGAGATATGAATGCGGAAGTAAGCAGAAGTGAAGGTTACAACGTGGCATGGTTGTGCACAACCGATAGATTTCTCAGAATCTAGTTAACTCAACTTTCAGTGACCGAGTAGTTCGTCTACTACAAACTTCTGAATAGACCATCAGGGGGCCTGAGTCAGATGAACTGGACTACTGCCTGAGATACTAACACCGCAGGGTCTCGACCAGCTGCCTGATGTGCAGACGAAACGGACTGGTCAGTTTAGAACTCAGCCCGGCGAAATATCACGTACTCTCTGGTGCGCAGCACACACCGAAGCCACCTCAGGTATGAGTTTGAGTTTTCGGGGTTGGTGGGGGGGGGGGGGAGTTATGAACTGTGGTGTTAGTGAAGATGGCGGAGAGTTCTGCCTTGTGTTACTACGATACGTAGTGGCGGAGACTGGTTCCGAGTTAAGCTGCGTGTTTGAAATACGAGCTTATAATCACGTCTTTACATTGTAGTACTAACATTTTAACACATTTCGTACCGCACACGGGGAATCCCCGTTCGCTCTTCCCACCACATCTTTCCTGTCATCATTTTTGCTTGGTTAATAACGTGAGACGCCGTTCGAAAACACAAGTTTGCGTTCATTTTTATTGTTACGTGCTTATGTGAAAATCTGATGCATTTACTGAGTTTCCAGTTTTTGTTGTTGTTGTTATTTCGACAGGGCAATGGATGCCTGCAAAACGTACCAGGAATAGAATTAAACTGGTTTTCTGGTTGAAATGCAGCCCGGCCCATCCTTTCACGCAGACAAACCAAAATCCAGTCAACAACACTAGCACGTTCCATTTTGCAGTTGTGAATAGCACAGGATTGAAAACGTCTTGGAATTTGGTTTGTCGGTACGAAAGAAAAGGACTGGTTATCAACCAGTAAACTCCGTTCACTAACATAATTATGTTACTAGAAAGTAAAGACGTACTGAATACCAACTGGACAGCTCTGATCAGTAGCTATTTTTTAGCGACTTTGTCGTACCGAAGTGTGTAGCACAGGTATGGAAGCGTCAGGCCAAAGAAAATCATAATATTATTTCTCTACTTTTCAGGCTGGTGAATTGTCAGTCATTTGGCAATTTTCAGTCAAATTTCCTATCCTTTCAGCCAAAAAATCCAAGTTTCAGCCGAAAAAAGGAAGGGGAAAAAGGTTGCACACGTATCATGATACATGTAATAGTGGGACTTCAGTCTTGATGGCTTGCATATCAGTACCAAGGCAGTATAAATTTAACTTCTGGGTGCCAGTAGAGGCTACTAGATGCCTTTAAAAAATGCTCTAAAATTTGTTTTTCTGAAGTGGGGCATTGCCCCAGCGGTCCCACAGTAGTGTGCTACTGCTGCACCCTGGCCTAGGTTTCAGTCTTTTTTTCCTTCAGCAATTCCCCAGCCTGACTTTTGGAAGCAGCAAAGTCACAAAAATGGTCGCAATGGCCAAAAGAAACATCTGTTCATCTGGCAAACACCTTAGAGCTTTGCAAGCGGCCGCCCCCCCCCCCCCCCCCAAGCACTGATTAGGAACAAAGAGATTTTAAGACGACGACAGCAGCTACAAAGTCATGAAGCATCCTTCTATCTGGCAAATAACCTTGGAGATCCGAAAACAGCAGTGTTTCATCTCAGCGGTGCTACCAGTATAGAAGCTTCAAAGCTGTTGAATCCGTATAGCAGCAAGACAAAAACAACCCCCCCCAAAAAAAAAAAAAAAAAAAATCCGCCATCTTGGCTAGTCATCCCTCCCCCTCCCCTCCCTTGGAGACTGAGCAGACCACAAATAGGATCGATATTTTGATAGGAAAGGACCACCAGTGAACTGGCAAGTGGAAAGTTACTACCGAGAGGACACTGACGGGAAGTTGGAGAGGCGGTGCTGTACTGTACCAAGAGTCGCATAACTAAAAGCTGGTCACAGGCCGTCGGGTCGGTTTTTGCCGAGATAGGACCCTCCTGAGGGCAGTTTCTTTGCGGAGCACGAATTGTTTGCACCTTGAACAGCCTCGGGACAGCCGCGGACACGCCGGTGACTCGCCGCGCCGCGGCATGGTAGCGGCTGACCACTGACACCTTTGTCGGCATTGCTGATGGTAGCTCTAACTTCCGGTCCCAAAGTCACGCTTGACTGATAATCCCCCATTCTCGGGATATCCCCGGCCGCGGTAACGGGAAACGAGACCGAGCAGTCACGGACAAATTCGCCACTTGCGCGAACATTGGTCTGTTGTAGCCTGTGATCAGCTCTGACTTATGCATCTCTTGACTGTAATGAAACATTGAAAAGCTCGCCACTTAAACGGACATTGGCCCGTGGTAGCCCTGACTAGCTCTTAGTTATGAGGCTCTCGACTATACCGAAACATAGATGCAGAAGAACGTAAAGGTTTGTGTGTGTAGTGATTCCTAGCACCAGCAGCAGAAACTGGGAATCGATTCGGTAGACAGCCGGGCGGCACTGTTCTGTAAACCGAGTACGTTGTACCGTTTCTCTGCGAGAAATAACGATTGTGCAGGTTCGGATACTGACAGGACCGAGACAGAAACGGCTCCAAGTTTCTTCAGAACAGAGCTGCATGGCCCCACTTTTGCACGGTGACACCGTAGTGACTTCGATCTGGTCCCGAGTGGGCAGATTTTCAAGGGCGTGTATGTGCGACTGTGAAGACGTTATAGTACCGGAACAGAGCTGCATGGCCCAGATTTACATGGCGACGCCGTAGCGACTTCGATCAGTTCCAGGTTGGGCCTAAGATGGCAAATTTTCAAGGGCGTGTACGTACGTGTGACTGTGAAGACGTTATAGTACCAGAACAGAGCTGCATGGCCCAGATTTACATGGCGACGCCGTAGCGACTTCGATCAGTTCCGGGTTGGGCCTAAGATGGCAAATTTTCAAGGGGGTTGTACGTGTGACTGCGTGAAGACGGACCATCATAAGGTGGGTGGGTGGATGTTTTGAGGTTTAACGTCCTTTTCTACCACATACGGGTGATATCAAAGACGGGGCAACGATGAAAAAGCCAGCACAAATATTTGGCTCCAGCCGGGATACGAACTCACGCCCCGAGCATTAGAAGTCCAACGCTCTACCATTCGGCCACCCCGGCTCCCCGGGACCATCATAGTGTCTCTTAACCGTCGGATTTGTTAAAGACCCTTGCGGTGTCTGTAACCCCTGTTACAGACCGTTATAGTTTCTCTGAATCTCCTGAACAAACCATTACAGTGGTTTCTGGTACTTCGTTTGAGATCGTTGTAGTGGTACTGAACCCTGTAGTTACGGACCGGTATAGTGGTAAGCCTGCTCTTAACTGGGCTCAGCGCGCGAACACACACATGCGCACATCACAGTCGTTGCGCTCGGTGTGTCTACTAACTACAAAACTGAACACAGCGGTGCTCCGTGACAAAACCGATTGAAGATGCACTGTCCGCCATGCACGGTTTGCACGCCGAGTGACGTAGTACAGCCAATCAGAATCTGTTGTGGAAACCACAGTCACAGTTGTGGCTATTTCAAATCCAGGTTGCTGTGATGACGCCACAGCGGCGGAAACCCTGCAAATCACAACTGTGTCACAACTGTGGACAGCACTGTGGCGCTCCGCAGTGCCCAGTTAAGAGCCGGCTGTACAGAACCCTAGTTACAGGTCGTGTCTCTGAACCCTTCTTAGGGATTTTCAGAGCTCGGGTGTCTCTGAACCCTAGTTAGAGACTGTTAAAGTGCCTCTGAACCTTTGCCTAAGATCGTTATAGTCTCTAAACCCTAGAGACTGCCTAAGTGTCTCTGAGCCCTCTGCGGCCATCGATATCGTACCAGTCTCTGAACCTTCGTTAGAGAATCGTTATAGTGTCACTGAACCTTCGTTACAGACCACCATAGTGTCTCTGAACCCTAGTTAGAGACCTGTGTAGTGTATCTAAAGCTTGGTTAGTCTGAAACAGTATAAAGTGTCTCTGAACCCTAGTTAAGGACCGCCATAGTGTCAGTCGCTGAACCCGGGCCTATCTGGAGACAGTCTCTCTGAAACCTAGTCACAGACCGCTACAATGTCTCTGAACCCTAGAGACTGTTCAGTGCGGTGTCAGTCCGGCTGGCATCTAGTTAGAGACTGGTATACGCGTATATAAACTGTCCGGCCTGAACCCTTGTTAGGGATCGTTAGCGTGTGTCTGAACCCTAGTTAGAGTGCGTTATAGTGTCTCTAAAACCTAGTTAGAGAATGTCACAGTGCCTCTGGATCCTTGTTAGTTAGGGGTCGTTAGAGTGTCTTTGAACAGACCGGCACAAATCTAAAGATGAGAAAAGCGTGTTTGCAGTCTACAGCTAGAAATGAGCGGCCAGGTTTCTGAAGTAGGGGAAACTGGCACGTCCTCGGTGCTGGTGGAGGGAGGGGGGGGGGGAGGAGGGAGAGGGGGATCCTGGGTGTGACTTTGCACAGGGGTTGAGCTCGCTGCTTTCCCACGTGTTGACCGTTCGGCTGAATCAGCCGAGCAGAGTGCTGGTCTCAAACACAGCAGCCCGTGAACATTGTGTGACCTGCCCGCTAGACTTCGGGTTGACTAATGCAGTTGTTGAGCTGGGCAGATTGTCCGCCTCTGCGTCACTTTATCAGCGTCGTCGCCTGGGTATTATAACAGTGTTATCAACCGGGGTTTTAATCTCGTATCACACTCCGACCTCGTTGGTGTTATCATTTGAGGTGTATGGCTGACTTGGCGACCTGTGGCAAGTTGTGCTGGATTGTTTCCGTGCGTTGCTGGTCAAGCAAAGGCCGGGAACTTTGGACTGAAGTTTTCAGTCTGTTTCGTCCGGTGCGGACTGCCGAAACGCGCCCAGGCATATTCTCATGACTGCTTGATGAAGCTTCTCAGTTTGTGTGCGTCGCAGTGTGTCATTGCGAGGGTTCAGACGCTGGCCTGAATTACCGTGACCACGTGTTCAGGCTCAGTTACTGTTTGTCTTACTCACTAGTGCCCCTGTTCAAAGTGTGTGATTCTTGTGACAACTGACTCAGCCCGGCGGTTAGTTGGTGTTCCGGGTTTGACTGATATCATTCAAGTAGTGGGATTTTCCTGCAGTCGTGCTGGGCGCTAACTACGGCTCTGAAGCAAAATTCTCGGGAAAGGACGCGTTTTGGGAAAGCCAGGTAAGTTGATGATAAGTCAGTCTCTGTTTGCCTCTGTTAGTCTATGTAGTCTCCCTTTATGACCCTTAGTCCTCTCTCTCTCTCTCTCTCACACACACACACACACACAGACACACAGACAGACACACACACACACACTGACACACACGCACGCATGCAAACTGACCGACCCGTCTGTCTCTGCCTCTGTCACTGTCTGTCGGCCAGTCTGTGTGTCCAAGGCTGTCTGGCTGTCTGTCCGTCTCTGTCTCTGTCTGTCTGTCTGTCTGTCTCTCTCTCTCTCTCTCTCTCTCTCTCTCACACACACACACACACACACACACCGTCACACGAGAGAGAGAGAGAGAGTGCTACCCCTCCCACTTTCGACACTTGCGCCATCCTAGAAATTCACCAGTCATTAACCATGCAAACCTACCTACACTTTTATCAAATAGGGTCGGCCCGGGACTTGTTTGTTTAGTCGGTACTGTCCACCCTATGTACTTGTACCACTGACGGGGCTTAGTCAAAATGGCGGAAACTGAGTTGTTCCGATCAGTGCTACTACAAATCAAAGTTTTTGATGGCGATTGCTGCCATGAGGTAACGCCGAATGTCCGTTTGAAACTAAACATGAATAGTGTTTACATTAAAGTATCGGTTTGGTCTATTCAGTTTTGGTCCGAACACGGTGACCGACCCTCAGTTCAAGTTTCCAAGTGGCTTACACCGGCAAGCCGACAGTGACACCTAGTGTTTCCATCTTCAAATCGTAGCAGCAGACACTTGACGAAGACTCCTTTGAATTCGGTTTGGCCGTTGGAAAGAAAGAGGAGGTCAGTTTATCCACCACATTTTGGACTGTCGCATCTCTACACTGTTAAACTGAGCCCTGTACATGCTGATCATGACTACGTGAGAGCAGTGCGGCGTCAAAACTTTTGAATCGAGGTAGCTTTAGCGAAAAAACACTCCGCCATTTTGACGAAAGACTGACCCTCCCCGCTTCACCCCCCCCCCTTCTTCTCCCCCCCCCCCAACACCTCCCAGGCCCCCGCCCACTCCCCTACTACCCCCTGTGTACGATTAGTATTCGACCTCGCTTCGGTGTGCATGCCACGACCACAGCCTACACCATTCGCAAATTCAGGAAAAGTCCGCTGTGTACTGTAGCTCTAATTAACTTAGTTTGTTTCGCGGCGTGCTGACTGGAATTTACTCGCTGTCGCTGTTTTGACTTCATTATAGCAGTACAGGGGAGCACCAGTTTTTAGCCAGGGCCTGTATGTAATAGTCGAGGTTAGGGAGTTTAGCCACGGGTTACAGCCTAACCTCGAACTAAACTAGCTCTAGGGTTAAATTTTCTGTTGTGTTTTGTTTGAAATCGGGAAGCTGGCCCATTTCAGGAAGGTGCCTATGCCGTTATACGAGGACTTTTGTCTTTCTTTCTTCGCTTCCTTTTTTTTTAAATTTAATTTTGTTTTGGGGTTTCTTTTGTCCTAGTCTGGGTTAGACCCGTAGCCGTGGGTGAAATTAACCTGGAGTTTTACATACGGGCCCAGTCCCGCGGCCACTCGGACATAGGTTATGGACACTACACTACACTACACTACACTACACTACACTACACTACACTACACTACAGCCCATTTTGAGTTATGCATCTGAAATTTGGTGCCTTGATGTAAACGTATGTTCAGGCATGGATAAAGTGCACCTCTATGCTATGAAGAGGTACCTGGGTGTTAGTATCCATGCACCAAATGATATGGTTTATGGCGATCTTGCTAGATATCCTCTATTTGTCAACATGCATGTCAGATGTATACGCTACTGGCTGAGACTGACAAGAACGGGTGGAAACAGGTTGCCGCACAAAGCATACACAATGCTAGTTAGATTGGATGACAATCGTAAAAACTGTTGGATATCAAATGTCCGTCTTGCTTTGTTTAAGTTCGGGTTGGGACATGTCTGGTTAAATCAAGGTGTACAATCTGTCAGTAGCTTTGTTAAGTGCTTCAGGCAGAGACTTATTGATTGTCATTGGCAGGAGTGGGAATCTCATATTGGTAGTTGTGCCAGATTTAGTTTTTATAGCACCTTTAAGTCTTCATTGACCCTGGAACCGTATCTCTCAGTTGATATGAACAGGTATGTTAACACCACACTAACGCGTTTCCGCTGTGGATTTTCGGACATACTTACCCATGCCTATAGATTCACTGCAAGTAATGATATAGACAAAACTTGTCCATTATGTGGTATTTCTGTCGAGGATGAGCTACATTTTGTCCTCTGTTGTCCTAGTTTGGCCGACATTCGACACAAATTCATTCCACAAAAGTATTGCAGTTATCCAAATGCCTTTCGCCTAGCTATGTTAATGGCTTCAGGCAATGTGTTTACAATAAGAAACCTAGCAAACTATTTATACCTAGCCCTGAAAAAAGAAGTGTCTTGATGAGCTAGGTGTTACTAAATATTGTTCTGTCCGTTCCAGTATTCCTGCCTTGCTGTTATCTTCCAGTCGATGTATATCTTAGGAGTTAAGTTGGATAACATCCATCCCATGCACATGTACATACACGTACATTATGATCGCAGGTAAAACAGGCTGCGCTGTAAATATGTCTCCATTGAATGGGCCAATGGCCTACCAATAAATATCTTGACTTGACTTGACTTGACTTGACTTGACTTGACTACAACAATCCCTTTTGTCCAGACCCCCCCCCCCCCCTACACACACACACACACACACACACACACACACACACACACACACACACACACACACACACACACACACACACACACACGTGTACGTGTGTGTGTGTGTGTGTGTGTGTGTGTGTGTGCGCGCGCGCGCGCGAAATTAGATTTACTTTTGTGTGCGATGTAAATGAGGCTTCTGTCAGTGCAAGTGTTATATGGTGTCTTATTACCATTTTCTATGGTGGCCTGACTAATGATTAATAGGGGAGCCGGGGTGGCCGAATGGTAGAGCGTTGGACTTCTAATGCTCGGGTCGTGAGTTCGCATCCCGGCTGGGGCCAAATAGTTGTGCTGGGTTTTTCGTCGTTGCCCCGTCCTTGATATCACCCGTATGTGGTGGAAAAGGACGTTACACCCCCAAACTCCCACCCACCCTTCTGTGATTAATAAAGTAATTTGAATTAACTGCCTTTGAATTGAATAGGATATTCTCGCACACGCACGGGGCGGCTTTGGCGGCGCGTATCAGTGTGTTGAGGTCCAGTTGGTCGAGGCTGTCCTGCGGTACACAGCATATGTGTGGTGAACGTAATTAGGCGTTGGCAGAACTCGGCGTCTTTTCCTCCCCAGACTGGCAGGGGACTAAATTAGTCCGTTAGCTCTCCATCACGGTGGTGTAAATCAGATTTGTTCAGAGCGCTGACCGCAAAGTATAGCAGCCGTGTACATAGCTACTAGTACACCCTGTTCTCACACACAGTATTGGATTTTGTCTAGTGGTTGAGGCATCGGCCTGCGGATCCTAAGCTGCCGGGTTCGAATTCCTTGTGAGCGGGATTTTTGTTGGATTTTCCTTTCCAGATCGAGTCAAAATCACAACCCCCCCCCCCCCCAAAAAAAAAAAAGAAAAAAGCTTCAAACAACAACAACAACAACAACAACAAACAAAAACGAACGACAACAACAACAAAACCAAACAACAACAACGACAACAAAACAAACAACACCACCACCAACACGACCACCACCACCACCACCACCGACAATACCCAACCAAACAGAAAAAACACCTGATTCTCAATATCTTGTTTGGTCCTTCGTTGTCGGTGTGGCAGGAGATTCGGGTTGTATCGTGCAGATCTTGACTAAGCAATTGAAGCCGAGTGTAAAACAACACAAGATTCGGAACACTGTGAAAATGGACGGTCACGAAATGTCCCTTGTTTGTTGCTAACTGTTGGCTATCTTTAACTCAGTTCCTAACAAGTGTGAGGTTGTGCCCCCATTAGTCGAGTAAAAGAGTCCCAGAGGTCGGAACTAATTAGATCAAAAGGTCTTTGGGATATTTTGGACTCGTTTAGGGTTGTAGAATGCCCACCTGAAACCATACCGTAGTTGATTTTGCAATTTAGTGAATATTTAATAAATTCTGATTTTACGAAATCCCGATCCTTGAAATCGCGATTATGGCATTTTACGGCTACCATACAACGTCACAAAGCCTTTGTTTTGGTTCATGCCGTGTGAATGATGGGAGGAATTCCAAGCACTTCTACGAGTCAAGAGGCCGAATTTCTGGTAAGTGGGGACTTTTCTTTCATTTTTTATCAGAATGTTCTTTTTCTGCATAACTAGAATGTAACGTTTAGCCTACACACTCAGGATATTTGAAGTTTGGATGCTGACACTGCTGACTTAGATCTAGTTCCTTTCGGCAGTGACCGAGTTCACTCACAGTTCCAGACTGAGTAGGTCGAAATGAATCCGAACACTGAAGTATAAACTAGATATGCAGGTATGTTTTGTATTACTGAGAGCGATAGTAACACGAGCTTTAGTGCCTTCTGTGAAGTTTCTGGCATGTAAGACTACACACTGTTGCTTGAACACGCGCTGTGTGCGCCGGCGGAAACCGGTCTGCGTGACAGGCATCCCAAAAAAGTATGGAAGCCCGTTTATGTCAAAAGAGCACCGTAGACTCGATTAGCCACATTAAAAGAAATCACAATGTTGTATTTTACTCCTGCTATGTCGCTCTCTTCGTGCACTCGCAGAGAGGACACGGGATACAAGAGAATACAACTCCAATACTTTATTAACAGAAGATGCGCGGAGACTGACAAATTCATGAAAAGAAGAAGAACCCAGAACGCTGTGCAGGGCTGCTCATATACTACACAGGTCAGATCTAGAACATTCCTCAACTTACTTGCAAGTTCGAAATCTTTCCAAGGTGACGTAATCTACTGACGTTACTGCACCAGCATGTTCTGGGATGGTCTAGAAATTTCCATCGAAATGCAGTGGCTTTTCGCGATCTCTACAACACACAATCAATTCATAGATTTTAAATAAAATTATTCTCTCTCTCTCTCTCTCTCTTGTTTTGAATATTACATATAATTATACATACAGACAGACATTACGCAAACACATGTAGACAAACATATACGTACGTAGTACTGACCTATGCTGCATACATAACTTACACATAAACGTACATGGCTTACAAATAGATCCTACACGAGTATCGAATCGTGGCGCAGAGCCATTACCGGCAGTGCGCGAACAAAGGCATTGCCTAGTGGCATCTAAACACACCTCGCACAGGGGAGCCGGGGTGGCCGAATGGTAGAGCGTTGGACTTACAATGCTCCGGTCGTGAGTTCGTATCCCGGCTGGGGCCAAATATTTGTGCTGGCTTTTTCATCGTTGCCCCGTCTTTGATATCACCCGTATGTGGTGGAAAAGGACGTTAAACCTCCAAACACCCACCCCCCACCCACCCACCCACCCACCCACCCCACACCTCGCACAGCGCAAGGAGAGTGTTCAAGTCGGCAAACTTGACCAAAGGGAGACAACACCGGACATTAAAAAGAGAGCGAGGAAAAACAATTGCTAAATAGATAAATAGCATAGATTTAAATTCGGCCCGGTGGGAGTGTTGCACTTTGATTACACTCGTATTTTTGCTGCTGTTAAGAGCCGTCAGGGAACTGGTAATCTTTCGGTAACCGGTAATGAGTTTCGCATGCAGAGCTAAAACCGATAGAGTCAAAAATTGTGTGATCAGTACTTGTGCGCGGTACGAAGTGTGTTATATACAACAAGATTAGATTGAAACCATTGGAACATGCTTCACAGTTCCTACATTGCCGCTTCTTGTTGCTGAAGGTCGACTCACAATGGTTTTTCGGTTTGAACCATTAACATCACAATGTGAAGAAAATTGCTTTGCCTGACGCGTGAAATCTGTGTCCTTGATACTGAGAGTGGATAGGGAAGACCGGAAAGCGCCTATATTATCCCCCGAACCCTGTTCCGGGACCGTCGCTTCTCTATGTCCCTGCGACGACGTCCAAATCGGGCTAACCGAGACCGATCCGAGCTAAGTGATACCTAAGAAGGAAAAAAAAAAAATACTCGGTGACAAGGAAAGTGGACAGTTACGAACAACTTTGAGGTCCCAGTGTTATTTCACAGTGTGCACAGAAGCGGTGAAAACTGTCGCCAGCACAGTACATTTTCAGCCTGCTTCGAGAATATTTCCTGCACGAGTTGTGTGGAGCCGAATCGTAGAGCGTTGGACTTCTAATGCTCGGGTCGTGAGTTCGTATCCCGGCTGGGGCCAAATATGTGTGCTGGCTTTTTCGTCGTTGCCCTGTCTTTGATATCACCCGTATGTGGTGGAAAAGGACGTTAAACCCCCAAACAAATGCATGAGTTATCCCCCGTGCATACATAGACCCGCAGCAAGTATGCATTTTTCGTGGGAGCTTTGTGCTCGGAATAGACATAGTGCCGTGAACACACGTAAGCTTGCTTCTATTTATAGCTGAGTAGCGGCGCTCGCAGGGCAAGGAAAGTAGATCGGGGTTTCGTAGGCGACTGTTTTCTTGAACACTAATCGTACCAAGTAAGTTGTTCAGTAACCTGTTCAAGCAAAGTAAGTAAGCAGGAGAACGGAAGTGCATTACTGCGAAACGCATCGCAGCAAGTAGAAAACGAGCTGGAGTTAGAATGGCATCGCCCATTACCACCCATATGTAGTGGAAAAGGACGTACTCCCCCCCCCCACACACACACACGCATCTACCCCCCCCCCCCCCCGGTCGGTGTTAAATTAATACTAGCGGCCGCAGGGGTTAAAAAACAACAACAAAAAACCCCCAAACAAACACACAAAAAAGGTCGCAGTGACCAAACTGAGCATCACGTCCTTCTCATTATCATTTCAGAATTATAGAGCATCGAAGTGGCATTTTTACACACCCCGTTGTGGGCTCGCTTAATGGTTAAATTACTTTATTGTTGCCGCTGCACGCCTTCTTCAGTTCCTACCTTGGCCTCGTGCTGTTGTTTTTCCACTCTTAACGGGCGTGTCAGACGTCCAGATAATTTGTGGTAATGGCCTCCTTTGACCTTTTAAATCAACCTCGAGTTTTGCATGCGGGCCCAAGTGTCTACGGGTTGTGGTGATAGACAAACTGCTCAGGGCCCGTATGTAAAAGTCGAGGTTGATTTAACCCACGGCTACGGGGCTAGCCCAGACTAGGACAAGAGAAACCCAAAAGCAAAATTAAATAAAAAAGGAAGCGAAGAAAGGAAGAGAGAAAAAAAACCCTTCTATAACGGCTTAGGAACCTTGCTGGAATGGGCCCGCTTCTTGATTAAAACAAGAAACAACAGAAAATTTAACCCTAGAGCTAGTTTAGTTCGAGCTTAGACTCTAACCCGGGGCTAAATCCCTGACCTCGACTATTACATACGGGCCAAGAACGACCCGTGAGCGTAAGAATGGCAGCGTTAGTCCCCTTGAACAATTGGGGCTCGATTCGTCGCAGGATGCGTCTGACTGCGTCAAGTACGTCAAGTACTGTCAACAACGCTCACTTGACCTCGTTCTCAGTTTGCGGCTGTAGCTGTGCTCAAGGACTGGGCGTGTGCATGTGACACGCCATTGTTGAGTTCTTGTATGGTTAACATAGGGTGATAAAGTAGTATTTATCAGGCATGATACAGCCGCTGTGAGAGCATGAATTCCGTGTCTGGTCATGTCGGGTCTGCTCACGTGTTACAGCAATTTGTTTTCAGCTGGGCTTAAATGCCCAATTCTACAGATTTTTTTTTAAGCTGAGCTTTATGTGGTGTGTACTGAATCTCGCCGGCTGGGGCCAAATATTTGTGCTGGCCTTTTTTCTCGTTGCCCCGTCTTTGATATCACCCTTAGGTGGTGGAAAAGGACGTTAAACCCCCAAACACCCACCCACCCACGTGTCGTGTACTGTGTAGCATCACACCACTTCGACTCAAGCACAAGTACATGCAAAGACAAGTTTGCGTTGAGTTGAGTGAAGCCAGAAGTGAAGTAGCTGCTGACAGTGTTGCGGCCATACTCGACCTGTTGGCACACTGTGCTCGTGCAGCCGACAAGGGGGAAAAAAACCGGTGGATGTCGTATACGGACAGCCGAGATTTCCTCGGTCGCGCGGCCACTTAAAGGTCCCGTCCACTCTCCTTATTTTGCCGAATTTCACAAATTTTGCTAGTTGACCTGTTGTGATTGCGCCACTGTACCGGTAGTACATCTGCACTACCGCGCCAAGAACCAAAGCGAGCATCCTGGATGGCTTCGACACCATTCTAGATTTGCTCTGTAGCGGTCGTGTGAGGGCTGGGACACGTTTAAAAACACTTTTGGACACTTTTGGGGCCGAAATCTGAGTGGACTGTCCCTTTAACGTCAGTGTGTTGCATTCGGAGCTTTGCCTATCTCCGTTAGACTGTTTCGAGGGTACAAGTAGAGTCACAATCGTAGCTGTTCTCCCCATATAAACCCTGTTGTTGTTTGTCTGTCGAGTCAGCAAAGACCACATTAGCCACTGGGGGGTTGGTTGGGCGGGATCTGTGTATGCGTGCGTAGATGGACGACAAGGCCGACTTGTGCACGGAAAATGCTCGCCTCTTTTGTTCTACTGCTGATGTCTTATTGGCCTCGCACAGTTCAGCACAGTTCAGCACCTTCGTAGATGGAGGAGCGCCACCCA
>JACVVK020000069.1:527500-540000 GCA_018292915.2 Batillaria attramentaria
TGTGTGTGTGTGTGTGTGTGTGTGTGTGTGTGTGTGTGTGTGTCTGTGTGTGTGTGCGTGTGTGTGTGTGTGTGTGTGTCTGTGTATGTCTATCTGTCTCTGTCTCTGTCTCTGTCTCTGTCTCTGCGTGCGTGCGTGCGTGCGTGCGTGCGTCTGTCTGTCTGTCTGTCTGTCTGTCTGTCTGTCTGTCTGTCTGTCTGTCTGTCTGTCTGTCTGTCTGTCTGTCTGTCTGTCTGTCTGTCTGTCTGTCTGTCTGTCTGTCTGTCTGTCTGTCTGTGTCTATGTCTGTCTGTGTCTATGTCTGTCTGTCTGTCTCTCTGTCTATGTGTGTGTGTGTGTGCGCGCGCGCGCGCGCGCGAGAGAGAGAGAGAGAGAGAGAGAGAGAGAGAGAGAGAGAGAGAGAGAGAGATGATACTGTGATCGTTTCCAAACGTACCTTCGATCTTCTTGATGTCTCTATCTCTTTCTCAGTAAGGCATTGAATTTTTATCTATAGCAAGTCTGTGTTAGCAGGGGTACAGGTTTGTAAGCATGGCCGCGTGGTCCAGGAACGTCGTTCGTGGAGAGTCAGTCAATCAATAACGTCACCATAAACTGTTGCCTACACCCTAGTAGAACTAATCCCAGGCCAGAAGACGGCTGAACACAGCCAGAAATTCAACAATTTACACGGAACATTTGTGTTTTAATCTTACTCTCGAACTTATGATAAGCAGTTCAGTTTCTTTTTTGGTCTGGGAGAGCACAGCTTGGATACCTGCGGGTGGGTGTGGGTGTTTGGGTGGCTTAACGTCCTTTTCCACCACATACGGGTGATATCAAAGACGGGGCAACGATGAAAAAGCCAGCACAAATATTTGGCCCCAGACGGGATGCGAACTCACGACCCGAGCATTAGAAGTCCAACGCTCTACCATTCGGCCACCCCGGCTCCCCTTGGACATTTGCACGAAATTCATCGCGCGCTGTTGATCTTACTAAGGTTCTATATCTGTATTTCCAGCAGCGGACCACAGCGTCACGGCGCGCCAACGTGACCACAGCCTCAGCCAACAAGACCATCAGACCAGAAGACATCAAGAACCCGCACAACTTCCGCTACCTCCTCAACCCAGAGGGCGCCTGCCGCACCCACGACGGCGGTCACGTGAGACTGCTCGTGTACGTTCACGCGGCTCCAGCCAACTTCAAAAAGAGGCAGAGCATACGTCAGACCTGGGGGGACCAGGATGTGTTACGTCGCTACAACGCCACCCTGGTGTTCATCATGGGTAGTCTGGTGGACAAGCCCAAACTGATGGACCTGGTGAGGATGGAGAGTGACCGGTACGGCGACATCGTCCAGGAGGACTTTGTTGACAGCTACCGTAACCTGACTTACAAGGTGTGTATCCTGACTTACTGTGTTGCCATTCCATTTTCCTTTGCTATTAATTGCGCGGCGTGAAGCCCTAAATAACTAACTAACTCCTTTGCTATTAATTGCGCGGCGTGAAGCCCTAAATAACTAACTAACTCCTTTGCTATTAATTGCGCGGCGTGAAGCCCTAAATAACTAACTAACTCCTTTGCTATTAATTGCGCGGCGTGAAGCCCTAAATAACTAACTAACTCCTTTGCTATTAATTGCGCGGCGTGAAGCCCTAAATAACTAACTAACTCCTTTGCTATTAATTGCGCGGCGTGAAGCCCTAAATAACTAACTAACTCCTTTGCTATTAATTGCGCGGCGTGAAGCCCTAAATAACTAACTAACTCCTTTGCTATTAATTGCGCGGCGTGAAGCCCTAAATAACTAACTAACTCCTTTGCTATTAATTGCGCGGCGTGAAGCCCTAAATAACTAACTAACTCCTTTGCTATTAATTGCGCGGCGTGAAGCCCTAAATAACTAACTAACTCCTTTGCTATTAATTGCGCGGCGTGAAGCCCTAAATAACTAACTAACTCCTTTGCTATTAATTGCGCGGCGTGAAGCCCTAAATAACTAACTAACTCCTTTGCTATTAATTGCGCGGCGTGAAGCCCTAAATAACTAACTAACTCCTTTGCTATTAATTGCGCGGCGTGAAGCCCTAAATAACTAACTAACTCCTTTGCTATTAATTGCGCGGCGTGAAGCCCTAAATAACTAACTAACTCCTTTGCTTTTAACTCAGTTCCTACCAAGTAATTTTTTGGTTGTGCATCAGTGGCCTCACCCCCCCCCCCAAAAAAAAAAAAAAAAAAAAAAAAAATCATAAATAACTTATGTCTGCATGGATTAGTGGGAGTGTTGCACTTTGATTATACTCTTGTTTTGCTGCAATAAGAGCCGTCAAGGAACCGTTACTCTTGCTTGATTTTCGCGTACAGGGCCAAAACCGAAAGAGAGTTGTAGAAAAAAAAAGGGCGACTCGAAAGCCCGAAACAACCAGTCAAAACCAGCCCAATCTTCGTTCACTCCGATGCGACTTCACCCCAGCCCCAGATCATTTCAAGTCGACTATCTTCTAAGTGGGGAGTTGGGTTAGCCGAAGACTAGGTAGACAACTGGACTTTCTCTACTCGGGTCATGGGTTCGGATCCCGGCTGTGAGCGTAAATTTACGCCGGCTTTTCCTTATTGCCCCGCCTTTGGTACCACCCGTATGTGTTGGAAACGGACACCCGATGCATTTCTAATCTCCGATGCAAAATTCGTACAGTACAATCTGACGTTTTCCTCTCGTTATTTCTTCTTTCCGACGGCAGGCGGTGGCGGGACTCAAATGGGCGGCTACGTACTGCTCCAAGGCGGTCTACATCCTCAAGTCCGACGATGACATCCTGATCAACCTGCACCAGCTGGTCAAGTACATCCGGAACGTGGTCGAGCCCCAGCACGGACACAAGAACGTCATCCTCTGCAACCAGTGGATGCGGATGAAGATCATACGCGAGAAGAAGTCCAAGTGGTACATACCGGAGGAGGAGTTCCCTGGGGAGTACTTCCCGCCGTACTGTTCAGGCTCAGCGTTCCTGCTGAGCGGGGACATGGCCAGGGCCATGTACGAGGCGTCGCTGGTGACCCCGTTTTTCTGGGTGGACGATTACTACATCACCGGCGCCCTCATCAAGCATCTCGGGGTGAGCCATAAACGCCTGAACCAGGCCTACTCGCTCAACCCCAGCGTGGCCGAGGGCAAGTACAAGAACGACACGAAAAGAGAACTGTTTTTCTACCACCTCCACAAACTGGGCGTGCTCTACAGGCTGTGGCGAAACATGACGGCAGACTACGAGCAGCAGCTTGCACGTACTGCACGGACTTCTTCTCGCGCTGTGTCACCCGTTCCTAAAGCTGCATGATGAAAAAGGGAATTAGGTCGATGGGCAGTTTTTGTTTTTGAGAGATGAATCAGTTTTTGTTTTTTTTTTGGTGCAGTTTTCCGAGAAATGTGTCATTTTCTTCATATGTGTGCGTTTAAACTGATCATGGATTGATAGTCCGGGGTTCAGCAGGAGTGCGACTTCAGTCCAGAGTGGAAAACATTCGTAATATTGAATGTCGGATTGGGGCTTTCTTTTCCGATGGTTCTTGGCACGTCCAGTCATGCCTTTGCACATGTGCAAAGAGAAACCTTTCTTTGAAAGCCAGATACTCATAAGATAGGACAAGAAGGAACGCGTACAGTGAATATCAAGTCGTGCCACTTCACGACGAAAGAACCCGCAGGTTCGGGGAGGGTTTTGAATGTGAGGTTTGGGCATTTGCCTTTCCTTTGCGTGTGACAAAGCGTTCGTACTGCCTGCATGTTTCGAAAGAATATTTTGAGCCAAGAACCGTACTTGTGTAGAGAATCATGTGTCATTTCATGGCGAGGGAACATGCAGGTACGGAGAGAGTATCGAGTGTAAGGATGGAGCAGTCATCATCCCTGTTTTTTCTTCTTCTTTTTTTGTGTGGTGAACCATATTGCTTGCGTGTTTTGAAAGAATATTTTGAGCCAAGAACGGTACTTGTGTAGAGAATCATGTGTCGTTTTATGGCGAAAGAACATGCAGGTACGGGGAAGGTACCGAGTGTAAGGACGGAGCAGTCATCATTCCTGTGTTTTTCTTCTTTTTTTTTTTTGCGTGGTGAACCATATTGCTTGCGTGTTTCGAAAGATTCTTTTGAGCCAAGAACGATACTTGTGTAAAGAACCATGTGTCATTCCATGGCGAAAGAACATGCAGGTACGGGGAGATTATAGGAAGTAAGTAAGGATGGAGCATTCATCATTCCTTTTTTTGCGTGACGAACCATAATTATTGCTCGCATGTGTCAGAACGAAGGATCAGTCGGTCAAAAGTGCGGGGGGGGGGGGGGGGGGGGAGTGTGTGTGTGTGTGTGTGAGAGAGAGTGTGTGTGTGTGTGTGTGTGTGTGTGAGTGTGAGTGTGTGTGTGAGTGTGAGTGTGTGTGAGAGAGAGAGAGAGAGAGCGAGAGACGTCCGAAGCCAACTGAGAAGCCAATAAGCAAACGGAAAAAGTGAAACATGGTGTTTCCTGCCAGGTTCTAGTCAATCGTTGGTTGGTGACGTTCGTTTTTCCTTCGGTAAAAGCTTTGTCGTGTGGACCTGTCTAAGTTCACAACCTTAACGTGTGCAATCAGGGTTTCAGAATTGAATCCGTTGCTGAAAATTCCTTATGTGTGAAGCAGGGCTAATCAAGTTTGTTGAATGTGAAGACGGGAGCATTTGTCGCATGCACGATCAACCATGTGGTGTCGTGTTCGTGTGCGAGACGATGAGTGGTGTTTGAAATCGGCCTTGTAACTCATAGCCGACCTTGACCGCGCGCCGTGGAACTCCCTCGTGACCCAGGCGCTGTGTGCGTGCACAACCCTTACCAACCGGGCGAATTTTTTTAACAAGTTTTCGATTTTTTTTAAAAGGAGGTCTTCCTCAGATGTTTCCTGATCGTGTTTAGTATGGTTTGAAAGATACTTATAAACACGTTCATGGAAAAAGTACTTTTGATCGGAAACCTTGGGCATAGCGGCCACAGTGAGAGCGGAGATAACATGGGTTGTGGGTGCTTGGTAACAACGTCCTCACGCGTCAGCGCCCGGGGTCTGGGTGTGTGGTTGGCAACGGTATGCAAGGGTTCTGCGCAAACGCCGGGTGCTTGGTCGTGAAAAAGTGAACTCCACAAAGTAATCCACATTCCTTAGGAAGAAAAAATGCGTCTGCGCTTGAGTTGTTGAACATGGAGTTGGTGTCGTTCCCACCACCAGCAGGCGTCCGAACTCTGCCTAAATAAAGACTAGATCTGTGACGAGATAGTTTAGTCCTTTTGGCTCCTAGAGAAGCATAGGGCCTCAACAGCTCTCCTCCATCTCACTCTGTCCCTGGCGCAGGTCTTGGCCTCCCCTCATGTCAGGCCGGAGTCTCGCAGCTCTGTGACGAGATGGGGGTCCACAAAAGGGGGAGAAAGCCGTTTTTGAGAAAATCTCACACACACACACACACACACACACACACACACACACACACACACACACACACACACACACACACACACACACTTTGAGCGGGAGATCAATCTTAGCTACTTAGAGATTTTTGTATTTTTGGGGTCCTTAATAAATAATACAACCAGTGTGAAAGTTTTAGGGCTGAAAGTAGCTTCTAAGCATGTTAAAAGTGAGCGTTTACTACAACCACGCTGTGCCGGCATGGTTTCCACGTCACACTTCACCAGCCATTTTCTCAAAATGCCCACTTTACAACATCAAGTTTTCAAATGCCCACTTTACAACATCAAGTTTTCAAAATGCCCACTTTACAACATCAAGTTTTCAAATGCCCACTTCACAACAGCAAGTTTTCAAATGCCCACTTTACAGCAGCAAGTTTTCAAATGCCCACTTTACAACATCAAGTTTTCAAATGTCCACTTCACAACAGCAAGTTTTCAAATGCACACTTCAGAACAGCAAGTTTTCAAATGCCCACTTTACAACAGCAAGTTTTCAAATGCCCACTTTACAACATCAAGTTTTCAAATGTCCACTTCACAACAGCAAGTTTTCAAAAGCCCACTTCAGAACAGCAAGTTTTCAAATGCCCTCTTTACAACAGCAAGTTTTCAACAAGCATATCTCAAGCCTGCACCGAGATACAGAAATAATTTTCACACCACAAAAACGCTTATTGTCCCTACTTTTTGGAGATAACACTTATAACGACATATGCCTCTAAATCACCAAATTAGCTTGAAGGTGCAGCGTCTCCTGCATGTCCTAGGTTTATATTGCCCCGTAGATCAGTTTGCATCCTTTGTCCAACGTTACATTTTTGGTGTTTTTTTTGGGTTTTTTTTTTTCATGTAGTGCAGGCACACTCAGCCGCGAATTAGTCTTTGTGGCTTGTGCGGCTTTTGAGCCCTAAAAACTCACTCACTCACTCACTCCTCTAAATAACACTTTGTCCTTTTTGGCGGAAGCCCATGTTATATTTCGAGCGTCCAGGCGCACGCACAAAAGCGTACCTGTTCCCCAAATAAAAGCTGTCTCCTATGAAACCTAGTATTTCTCTATTTGCGCCTTTTCGGGAATTCAGTTGTCAGCGAAACCTTATATACTGGCGGAACTTGGCGTACAGCTTTGAGGCTTGTAAGCTGATTAGTTCTAGGCGGAAAGGGGGAGCTTGGATAGCAGAGATGGCAGGGAATTAGTTTGACTGTCCAATACTGTAGTCGTGAGTTTGCATTCCCGCCTTGAAACCAGAACTTTTTTCTTCTTCTTCTTCTTTTTGGTTGGGCACATGGCTGCACAGCATCAAAATATACGACTATACGACTGTACCAATATAGGCAAATTTATCTACTCTTAACATATGGATGTATGTTTACACTGGCACCTGTAAGGACACACACACAAATGTATACCTATCTATATGCACACATACAGCACATACGCATACACACACCTTTGAAACCAGAACTTTATCCTCGGTTCCCCCCCCCCCCCCCCCTCCTTGTTGGCTTGTCTTTGGTACCGTCCTTAGACTGATGTCATTAGGGAGACGTTTTAGTCCGAACAAACATCGAACACGGCTCGAACACGAGACGGGAAAATTAGAGCATTTATAAGACATAGTGTGAAAAACACCATGTTCGGTCGTGTTCGGTGTTTGTTTGGCCTAAAACGTCTCCCGTATGACATAATTATGACCCTTACCTGGTGGGAAAAAAAAACATGGCGATAAAACATGCGTGTTTTGCAATGCTGCATGCTTTAACAGTTGCTCTGGACAATTCCTTGTTTGGTCACACTTGCTTTTGGTCTCAGTTATCGTGCAGAACTAGGCGCCAAAACAAAAGCCAAAGGACTGGCACATCGAGAGATTAATCACTTTGGTGGTTTGTTACACGAATTCACCAACCATGGTGTGAAGAAAGACGATATGATTGTTCGTGTTTGTCGTTTGATAAACGGTTTATCCGTTTGCTTGAAACTACTGACTTTGCGCCAGTTTTGCTGGTTGAGAAAAGTCCTGGGCCCGTATGTAAAACTCGAGGTTAATTTAACCCACGGCTACGGACCTAACCCAGACTAGGACAAAAGAAACCCCAAGACAAAATTAAATTGTAAAAAAGGAAGCGAAGAAAAAAAGACAAAAATCCTTCTATAAAGGCATAGGCACCTTGCTGGAAATGACCCGCTTCCTGATTTAAAAAAAAAAAACAACAGAAAATTTAACCCTAGAGCTAGTTTAGTTCAAGGTTAGACTTTAACCCGGGGCTAAACTCCTTAACCCCGACTTTTACATGCGGGCCCTGGTGTGTGGGACGTACTCAGAAACGTTACTCGTTACCGACAAAACACCCCGTTGACTGTAAGTTCAAACCGAGTGTGGTTCTAAAAGTTCTGAACAGTTTCACACAGTGACAGTGCGCAGACTAGGAATATGTATGCTAAATCTGTTCACTCAGTCCTACTACCGGACTACGTGTATGACTGTGTGGTATGTACTGATGTCAGTGTGATGGTTTGAATAACGTGTGCAACGGTCTCAGTGTGTGAGAGTTAAAAAGGACGTGTGAGTGACAATGCGGACCAGGAGCTTGTATGCTAAATCTGCTCTGCCAGTTCTACTGGACCATGTAGACGAATGTGTGGTATGTACTGATGTCAGTGTGCTGGTTTGAATAACGTGTTAATCAGGACGTGTTAGTCCTTTTCTCGGACACGCGTTGTTTTGGATGTTTGTGGTTGATGAACCCGCTATATTGGTTTTTTTTTTTTTTAATGAACGTAAACATGAATATGAACTCACGGCGTTTGCTTTTTCAACCTGTTGTCCGGTTTTCGAGATATGCAATTTTGAACTCATTCCATACGTCTTTGTTTTTGTGTTGATGTGTGTAAAGCAGTGATGTCAATGTAGCTGACAATGCTAATTGCATTCCAGCAGTTTTTTTTTTTTTTTTTAAAGAGAAAAACATAGTCTGTATAGCCATATTATGATAATAGTTCTTAAGATGACCCTTTCATTCCTTTGTAGCAACCCCCCCCCCCCAAAAAAAAAAAAAAAAAAAACCCAAAAAAAACCAACAACAAAAACAAAACAACAACAACAAACAAAAAACCAAACAAACAACAACAAAACCCCCGAAAAAACAAAACACACACAAAAAAACCAACACAACAACAACAACAACAAATAAACCCTCAACAAAAAACCGCTGATTGAAGTCAGCCAGAAAAAAAGTGTTGTTGAAAGCGTAGCATTACAACGTTAGATTAATTTCCTGCTGTGCAGTGTCTTGTAGAAGTGTTGATGTGGTATTTTTGGAAACGTTTTGCATTGCGATCATTCTAAATGCTACTCTCTGTGGCTTTTTTGGTTTGATATTCATTTGAACGACAGATAAGGGTTTCCATCTTTTCGTTATCCATGCAGTTTATTTTTCCCTTTTAGTGGAAACCTTAGAGTTTGAGGAAGATAGTTTAAAATTATCTATTTTCTGCTTTCGTGCTCCAAAGGTTTCTCTTCGTATTTGAAAGTATGGCTTGAAAGATCGATCCTAAGTAGGAAACTATAAATAACACAGTTTAATGCATCCATACAGTTTCTTCAGTTTTCCAGAAAAATGGCCCGTGCGCCTATCGTCCTTGGCGTTTTTTTCATGTTTTTCCTCAAATTTTCTTTTCACATTTAAAAGAAATCACTTTACTCGGAATTTTCTCTAATGTTTTTCCGGATTTTTTTCCCTAGGTTTAAAAAAAAAAAAAAATTCTTTTTTAATTTTTCTGTTTGTTTTTCGGATTTTTTTCAGAGTTTTTTCCAGTTGACGAAAGCTTGTTACCGGAATAAACACTTTGACTTGACTTGACCAGGAGAAAAAACACCCGTTCCTCTTCCAGAAGGCGTATTGCATTCAACTGCACGCTCAAGTTATTTTTGCCAGCAGCATTTGATGGACCTCTTTAAAAAAACAAACAAACAAACAAACAGGGATGGTATTTCTAAAACGGATTCCTTTGCTAGAAGACGCAGAAGTACCTCATTTACCTCATTCGTGTCAGCCATTTCTGAGTCGAGTGAACGGACTGGCTCAACAAGTTCAAGAAACGATTTCTTACAGTCTGCTCACCTGCCTTCGAAAAATGGTGGCGTTATCAGGCGAAGCAGTTTTGCTCATGACTCCCCCGGACAAGTGTTTTCTTTTCTCTAACAACGAGTGCTGTTTAATTGAGATTTTAATCGGCTTGTGGTTGAAACAACTGGACGAGAAACAAACAAACAAACAAACAAACTATGCTCTTATATAATAATTATTAGCTGCCTAGTGCGAACATGGAAAATTGTTGTAACGCCGTGCATGCACTGTCGCTTCAAATTTCTAGTGGTCATTAGTTTGCTGTGATGTTAATGCGATGTACATGTCGCACATGACGTTTTGTAACCTGCGCAGACGACCTGCGTGCGCAGGAGTGACCTCGGGCCACATTCTGTTGAAACCCTCAACTGTAAGTGATGGGTTATTTTTGGAACCTGCCCTTTTTTTTCGAACCGAGATAGATTGTTCAAGCGGCTTTCTAGCAAACTTCAGAGATGACAAAGTTGGTGGTTTTTTTTTGTTTGTTTGTTTGTTTTTGTTTGTTTGTTTTTTTACATGCGGTTGGTTTAAGTCGTGTGTGTGTGTGTGTGTGTGTGTGTGTGTGTGTGTGTGTGTGTGTGTGTGTGTGTGTGTGTGTGTGTGTGTGTGTGTGTTGCGCTCCTAACTGCGCCTGTGCGTTTAAAATAAAACAGTTTATGTTAGGGTGAGTTGGTCTGCAATGAACTGGCGTTTGCTGTCCGTCTGCCGAGCTGTACCGAGGCTGCCCGAGTCACTGCCCTGGCAGCTGACCATTTCGGCTTCTGTCAGCTCATTGTCAGCATGCATGACTCTGCGTCCGTGCATATACTCTGGTTCAGTTGCCTCATGCCTATAATTCTCCGGTTAGTCACCAAGTGCGGGGTGTGTGTGTGTGTGTGTGTGTGTGTGTGTGTGTGTGTGTGTGTGTGTGTGTGTGCATCATAGCCTAAAAATGTTTCAATCTACAAACAAAAATTATCATGCACAGACCATTCAATGGCAGGCACCTGAGAGGAGTTAAAATAAAATATAAAAAAATTAAAGTCTCTCTTCCGCTCAGGCCTCACTGAAGTAATCCTAGTCTCGTTTTTGTTTAGGCCAGAAAGCCGCTTGGTCCAAGTCCGCTCGCGTCGCTGTGGCAACTGTGCAGCGCAAAAAAAAAAAAAAAAAAAAAAATCCCAGCTTCACTGGCAGCTTGCCTAACGTTGCGGACCCCCGGCATGCACCTTGGGCTACAAAGTTCAAAAATCACGAAAATCACGCTTTTTCAAGACAACAAAATCACTACAAACCAGCACACTCGCCGAACACGGTTCCCCAAATCTGCAATCTCAGAAAAAAGCCGTTGTGTTTTTTAAAACTCCGACTCCTTCGACTGTGCATAACCCAAGCAACTCTGTCACAGTTGCAAGTTTTCAGCGCTTCGGGGACCCTTATAAAACCAGAGCACGAGTTTGCCGTGACATTATTTGGCTTTTGGTCAGTGAGCGAGACACATCGCCACAGTGTCTAGCGGATGTTGAGTGCTGCACGATCTTTCTCGCTCAGTGTCAAGACGCAAACTGAGCTGTGAAATCAGGCTGCCCTTGGCTTTTATTTGGGGTTTCACTCAGGGACGCTGAAAACTCTGCAACTGTGACAGAGTTGACTGTTTGCACGGTCGACTCTGTAAGATTTTTTCACACTTCGGAAAGCTTTTTGTTGGGAGCTTAGATCTTTAAACACTGCACATGACCCCACGGTCAGTTTGTGTCCTTACGCCTGTGTGTGCGTGCGTGTGCGTGCGTCCGTGATTGCTTGTGTTTGTAGCCGATATTCAGAGTTCGGTTGAACAAAGCAACCTCTTGCTGAGACTGAACTGGGTTACATGTAAACTGAGTAAACTTTTCCTTGTTGTTTGCTGCCGCCGGAATTGTGAAACTATCACGTAAAATGTACCATGTTATCCATCAGAACACTGTGATCCTTTGTGTCGTACAATACTCACAACTATATAATCATGATGTTTCTGCTTTGCTTTCGTTTTTCACATTTGCTGTTATTTGCGCACTACTGTGTGTGTGTGTGTGTGTGTGTGTGGATGGGGGAGCGGTGGCCTACGTGTGTGTGTGTGTGTGCGTGCGTGCGTGCGTGCGTGCGTGCGTGCGTGTGTGTGTGGTGCGTCGGGGGAGGGGGGCGTCAAGGCTGGGTATAACTGATTTCCACACTTCAAATCACTTAGATGGAATGCAGTTGAAAAACACAAGGGTTGCCTACACAAGGCAGGTGTCAAAACCCACTGCGCTGAATTAACTTGGTAGCATATCCTTTTCAAAAGTGGGTGTTACTGAGGTCAGACGAAGATTCACACAGGTTAGGTTTTCTGTTTTGCCCGTTTATTGTATTCCGTTTATCCGTTTCTGTGTGTCGTGATTGTCCTTCCACGGTCGTTACGTTGTAGCTGTTAATTAATGCTGTGTCATTTACAGTTTTGGCTTTGTTAAATGTTTCTCTTTGTTACTGTTTATCATTACTGGGTAAGTGAGTTTAGACGTTTATGCAAATGAACATTCCTTTGTAGCTTGTGTGTGTGTGTGTGTGTGTGTGTGTGTGTGTGTGTGTGTGTGTGTGTGTGTGTGTGTGTGTGTGTGTGTGTGTGTGTGTGTGTGTGTGTGTGTGTGTGTGTGTGTGTGTGTGTGTGTGTGTGTTTTCAGAATCTGCAGAATTCCTCATAAATTTACGGAGCCCAGTGTTTGCGTACATTCCATTGTGTGTGTTGAAGCAACAATCGTTATGATACATGTGCCATTATTTGGTTAGCTTTTTGTCATTCAGTTTATACACTTCGTTATTTCCATTTTGTGCATTTGATAGCAACTCCGTGTATGTGTGTGTGTGTATTTGTAGACTGTGACAACATTTTCAGCACC
>JACVVK020000069.1:545000-617500 GCA_018292915.2 Batillaria attramentaria
GATACACAACAATATCTTTAATTAATGGATATCTGTAATGGTTTAAATGATGAAAAGGGTGAAGGCTTCGTTAAGTTATGAACAATGGTAATTTTCGCACCTGTCTTCTTTTTTAAACAAGGAGGAAAGTTGTTGTTACAAAGTTGTTTCTCCAAACTTTATGTTAGTTTGTCTGTTTTGTTGTTATTGTTTTGTCTTCCGACATACCTATAGGTTCACATAATGTTCGTTTGAGCTCCTTCTCTTATTGCTCTCTTATTATTCTCCCCTCTCCAAGTCCTACCAGTGACAATAGATCCTCCCCCCCCCCCCCCCCCCAACGGATCTAGTGTCACTGGTAGGACTTGAAGAGGAGAGAACCAGCAACAATAACAACAAAACAGACAAAATAACATGAAATTTGGAGTTAGTTAGTTAGTTATTTAGGGCTTAACGATGAAATTTGGAGAAACAACTTTGTAGGACGGGGCCGTTCCTCCTTGTCATCACTGAAAGATAATATCTATCTATCTATAGAGAAACAACTTAAAACAACAACAACAACAACAACAACAACAACAACAACAACAACAACAACAACAACAACAACAACAACAACACAGAAAGAGCCTTTACTTGAAAACTCCAACAAACTATATCTCACATAACATATTTCGACGTACTTCTGTCATAATTTGGATTGTGTTTTATTTAAAACAACCAACTAACCCATCAACCAACCAAAATGATGCTTATCAATACTGCTGACGTAATTACATGCACTATAACTCCAATATCTATGTTGTTCAGACGGTCAAAACGCATCTCCTCCAACGTTCATTAACGTGCCAACGGCTGCCGTACCCATCAGTGAAGATGCCAGCATCGGAGACACGGTTTTCACGTGCACAGGGACTGACCCGGATTCTGACACGTCTCTTCTAACCTTCCATATCATAGGTGAGTTATAAATAGCCTGGTGACTTAGAAAGGTGGGTGATGCTGAAATGGTCAATGTCGTGGCATGTTTGGATCGTACTTGTACCCAAAGCATATTATTTTCTCCGATCAAACGTACGTTACCTGACGTGTCACAGATCATAATGTAGAAGTCTGTGATTCTGAAAGAGAACCCGCATAGGTCTCTTATTCTGACTAAACCCCATCTAATGTTATTCTGAAATTAAAGTCTCCATACGTTTGTCAGGCATACAACAACGCGAAAGAAAGGGATTGGTTATCAACCAGTAAACTCCAGTAACGTAATTCTGTTACCATAAAGAGTAAAGACGTACGAGTATACCTCCTCAT
Organism: Batillaria attramentaria; assembly: GCA_018292915.2. NCBI lineage: Eukaryota > Metazoa > Mollusca > Gastropoda > Batillariidae > Batillaria > Batillaria attramentaria. Next base: position 546,291 of record JACVVK020000069.1, read on the forward strand.
ACTTTAAACATAATTATTAGTATTATCATTATTACTAATTATTACAGAATTATTATAATTATGACGCAGTTATATAGCTTCTGTTGAGAGCAATCGTCGTGGAAGTCTCAGTAATTTTGTCAGGCAAACAACAACGCGAAAGAAAGGGACTGGTCATCAGCCAGTAAACTCCAGTTACGTAATTCTGTTACAATAAACAAGTAAAGACGTACGAGTATACCTGCTCATACTTTAAACATAATTATGACGTAATATAAATACGTGGCTTGTGTTGAGAGGAATTGTTGTTGAAGTTTCAGTATGTTTGTATACAAGGCATACAACAACGCTGTGGAAAACGTTTCATCGAATGCGCTTAATCCGCGCATAAGAATCAGTCATTTGGGACACAATTAACATCTGAAACCATTGTGGTGACTCGATCTGGTTGGCGTATAATTATGTTGTTATACGTAGGTAGAAGTGTACCGCGTACTGAGCAGACGACGTTCTTTGGTTGAGGGCTGAACACAAACTAGACAGCGCTAATTGGTGACTATTTTAGCGACTTGGTCGTAGCGACGTGTAGTACAGATAAATGGAAGCATTTGTCCAAAGAAAGTCACATTTCTCTATTGTTAGAAGCCGCAAAGTCGCGAAAATGGTCACAATGGCCAAAAGGAGCATCCATTCTTTTGGGAAACAGCCTTGGGGCTTTGTAAGTGGCAGTTCTTCCGCTCAGACCTTATTACGAACATAGAGAATTTAAAACCCATGTAATGTACAGTTATTTTTAAAACCCATTGCAGTCCTTACTTAAAGGACCGTCCTCCAATATTTTTTACGGCAACAAATCTTTTGTGACATCATCTCACAGGCTGGTTGACGCTGAGCCAATACATGGCTTCACGCGACACGAAAATCGAGAGTTGCGGTCAAACCGCTAAGTTGAAGAAATTGAATTCAGTGTATTGCATTCAGAGCTCTAATATTCATTACTATAGAATATTTCCAGCGTATAAAAGGCACACTTACAAGCGCAACTGTTCCAAGTTAAGTCGGCTTCAGTGGAGACTTATATCCTGGAATATACGTGTTTAACCTTATATTTCAGCAGCCTTAAATCACTCCCTCCCCCAAACAAACGAACAAACAAACAAACAAACAACAACAATAAGAAGAACAACAACAACAACAACAACCAACACACAAAACAAACTAACAAAAACAAACTAACAAATACCCCCCCCCCCCCTAAAAAAAAGAAGAAGAAGAAGAAGAAGAACAACAACAACAGCAACATCAAAACACAAAACACAAAAACCACAAAAACAACCGACAAAACGACAACAACAACAACAACAAACCAACAAAAAAACAAAAACAAAACAAAAAAACAACACCACCGCCAAAAAATAACAACAACAACAACAACATAAAACGAAAAACAAGAAAGTACCTTTTTATGTGTCGTGGTCCAAGACAAAGTACCGATGTCAAGCACTCATTGTCAACTTTTCAGCCGGAAACGATGACGGTGTGTTCAGTATCAGTGACGCATCAAGCTGCGTCGTGACGCTCGCGAAACAACCCGACTTTGAAATGACGTCATCGTATTCGCTGACGTTAGAGGTCGCTGATAATGACGCATTTCCCACGCCCCTGTCATCCCAGCACGTGTTTGTCGTGGACGTGCAGGACGTGAATGAATTTGACCCGGTGAGTGTCAAGACTCTCTGATTTTATAAGTTTTTCCCTCATCAGAAAAAAGGCATAAGTGCTATGGATTAGTAGACCTTTTCCAAATGACAGCAGAGCCAGAAACTTTTTTGGTTTGTTAGTTTGTTGTTGTTGTTTTATTTTTTATTTCTTTATTTTTATTTTGTCGTTGTTGTTGTTGTTGTTTTTGTTGTTGTCAGTGAAAATTTCTTGTGTAACTTATTATTTTACTATCGACGTTTACGAATTTGTGACTAGACCCATTACATATCGTGCTTTTAAAATTTGTGTGCGTTAGACATTAAGTTTGGTTACCTTTGGCAAACGACATTTGGTATGGTATGGTATGGTATGGTATGGTATGGTATGGTATGGTATGGTATGGTATGGTATGGTATGACTATTAATCAGAGCACATTATCCGTCTCAGTGAGGTGCAGGGCCGGAGGACGAAGCAGTGAAAGCCTGCTGCTGCTAAGCGCTACTTCATGTGCAGACCTTCACCCTGCTATGTGACCCGTTCTCACAAAAGGGGCCATAAGTCGAAAATTATCAATTTTGAGATATGTATATCACTGCAATTTACTGGTTATGCAGTTTAATTGAATATGAGAATGAAAGCTGTACTACTAAAATTGACAGAGATATCAGTAGTTGAAGTTGGCTACTCACAAGGCGGCCATACTGACCCCCGGCACTCTTTTCGCCTGTAGCGGCGTTCGGCCTTGCGCGACTTACAGTCCCTTTCGCGAGAACTGGTCACATATTATCCATCAATCAGTCAACACATGTTTATTATCCCAGAGGGAAATTTGGGTGTGGTGGACAAACAAAACAATAATATACATCAAAATACAGATAAGATAATACATAATAAACAATTAAAACAGATATCCGTATTCCATATTTCACGTGTTAGAATTTGTTTGATATTACACAATACTAGTATGTGCACTTTGGCAGGCTGAACATCAAGACTGTTGTCGAAGCAGACAATGATACATCAGAGAATATCTCATAGCAATGAGTGTAACATGACAATATAAATGTGACTGACAGGTGTTCGTGGACGTTCCCCCGTTGCCGATTACACTCCAGGAAGACGCCAGCAGCGGTACATCAGTTCTGACATGCAGCGTTCAGGACAACGACAGCCCGGCACAGCCCAGTGGACAACACGCGTTCAACATCACTGGTAAGCTAGGCTTGTTTGTTTGAATCGTCGGAGGGTTCTCTCCGGGTACTCCGGCTTCCTCCCCCTCTTGGAAATGTTCAGGGAAAAATATTGCAGCTGTGAATTCCAGAAAACTAAATGGCTGAGGTGACCACGCGCACAACGTGAATGTAACGTGTGTATGTCTGGTGTGTGGGAGAATGCGCGTGATTCGCGTGCGTGTGCGTGTTGTGTCCAGCTCGCGGCGCATTCAGCCAAACACAACTGAGAAGAAAAAAAAAGCCTACTTAATCCGCCCATTGTTATCATTACAATTTAAATCATAACCATGCGTTTTGTGCCGCAGACAATTTTGTTCGATCCTTCTGTGTACAGAATGATGAATTTCTTGGGGATGTGGAGTGTGCGGGTGGAAGGCGGGTGGGTGGGGGAGGGGCCTGAGGGGGAAGACGTGTGAGGGGGGGGGGAGGAGTCGTATCAAAGCCCTCTGGGCCTTCTGTGGAGGATCGAACTCACAACCCGGCCATAGGCAGCTCAGTCAGGTGGTTAATGTTGATGATGAAGAATGCCGAAAAGGAGAAGATGATGATGCATGATGGTGATGCATGATGGTGGGTGGGTGTTTGGGGGTTTAACGCCCTTTTCCACCACATACTGATGATGACGAAGACGACTAAGGCGATGAAGATGATAATGATCTTTTTCCCAGACGGAAATACAGACGGGGTATTCAGCCTCGACAGCAGCACGTGCCTCTTGACGGTCTCTGGACAGTTAGATTTTGAAACCACGCCCCACTATGACGTCATCATCCAGGCGACGGACAAAGACCCCAATGCACCGAGGTCAAGCAACTTCACTTTCACCATCGACGTGCAAGATGTCAATGAGAAACCTGTAAGTTGTCTGACCACAGCTTTCTTGTAAAAGAGCAATAAGAGAAGGAGCTCAAACGATACGTGAGCCTAGGTATGTTGGAAGATAGCCCTTTAAAACAAAATGATACAGTGATAGTGTTTGTGATCGTATTCCAGACGTTTAAAAACCTGCCCGCTGGACCGGAGGACGTGGCAGAGAACACCGCAGTGGGCACCACCATCTTCACGTGTACTGCCAGAGACCAGGATGATTCCAGCCTGCCACGAGGACAGCTTGAGTACAGCATCAAGTGTGAGTACTGCTAGAGACATAGCAACACGTAGACGGAGACGACGACGACAACGACGACGACGACGACGATGATGATGATGATGATGATGAAAGACGACGACGACGACGATGATGATGATGATGATGATGATGACGATGACGACGACGACGATGATTATGACGAGGACGATGATGATAATGGTGGCTTGATAAAGCGCACGGCTCCACACTGAGTGCTCACGGCACTCAGGCAGCGGTTATGGAAGAATGGAAAAAAATCACCTTCATTTAGACATAACACTGGATCCTGAAGCTTCTTACATCCTTTTTGTGTCGACACGACACTAGGATCTTGAAATGAGTCCAAAAGTCCCAAAAGCGTTTAGAAAAAGCGTGTCCAAAGATGGGGATTCATTTTTTTTAACCACGAACAAAAAAGCTGAATAAAAATCTTTTTACTCTGTACCTTGCCTTCAGTCTAAAACGTTCTGGTTCACGATAAATAAACTCATAATGCTTAACTTAGGGTGGCCTTCGTGTTGCGAAAGAAACTATTTACAGACATATTCATTGGTTTTACTGATCAAACTTTGTGACGCCACCCCTGTAGGCTATACACTCGAGTCCTAGACTCACTACCTCAGGGTAGCTTAATACAAGATTAGTAATTATACTGAGCATGTACCTTTTGCTTTGCCTAGCTGGAAACGAGGACGGCAAGTTCTCCGTTGACAGTAGCACTTGCGCTATTCAGCTGGTGGCTGGCCTTGACTTTGAGACACGCACAGACTATGAGCTGGAGATCCGAGCCATGGATCAGGACCCAGTCCAAAGGATGAGTGTCCTCAGGTCCCTGAAACTGCACGTCACTGACGTCAACGAACACACGCCGGTAAGTCAGACGCCAGTCTCTGTATCTGTTCAGTTGATTACAACCAACCAACTAACAAGAAAGCAAGCAAGCAGCCAACAAACCAGCCAACCTACCAAATAAACTAACAAACGCGACGAAAAGGCACTTGGTCAGAATACCTCTGTGCACAATGTTCGTTGTTTTAGTAGCAGCAGCAGCAGCAGCAGCAGTAGTAGTAGTAGTCATTGACCTCTTTACCGTTGAAATGATACTATTCTGTTTGGTTTCAAAGACTGTTCATTTATTCTGTTTTATGAAAGATAGTAGTAGTAGTAGTAGTAGTCATTGACCTCTTTACCATTGAAATGATACTATTCTGTTTGGTTTCAAAGACTGTTCATTTATTCTGTTTTATGAAAGATTAACTGATGAACTTGTGAATGAATCCACTTGCTATTCTTTTTGTGAATTAGGTATTTACCAACGTACCTACCACGCCCACAAAAGTCGCCGAGACAAAGAAGGTGGGGTCTGAGGTGTTGACCTGTACAGCGACAGACGATGACAGTTCCACTGAGCCATCGGGCCAACTTCAATACACGATCATCGGTACGAAATGACGACTTGATCAGATCAGATCAGATCAGATTTGATCACAGCGCGATCTTCGTCTTTTTTTTCCCCATATCGTGGGAGAAATTGACGGGTGGGTCGGTGGGTGTTTGGGAGTTTAACGTCCTTTTCCACCACGTATGGGTGATATCAAAGACGGGGCAACGAGAAAAGGCCAGCACAAATATTTGGCCCCAGCCGGGAAGAAATCCACGGAGGGCTCTGAAGCTGGGGCAATTGTTATTATGCATAATGATGAGGATGGGGATGGTCGTGCCATGGAGGTCCATATTGTTAGAGACTGCGTGACAAGGGCTGTCATAAATGTCCTGGCGTTGACCACGCCCGGGGTACTACGGCACCTGCGGTGCCGGTCGTGTCATCATCCACATCATGAGATGTGTCATAACAGGGGAAGCACCCTCAAAAGTGACACCCGTGAAGTGGGTGAGTCTCGATTGTATGGCAATAGCCTCCCCATTGAGCACATAGCACACCCGCGCTGTGGGTAGGAGCCGACCTTGGTAGGAAAAATCCCACCTGCCTCGGCCGGGATTCGAACCTGGGTCTCCCGGTCCATGGACCGAAGTGCTAACCACTACATTACGGGGGCCGGTGTGATTTTTTTTAAGGATGTTGGGCATAAATCATGTATGAAATGTCAAAATGTCATCGTCTGTTTGTCTTCTACTGCAAAACAGGTGGTAATGACGATAGCAAGTTTGCTGTTGACAGCACATCGTGCCTTGTAACCGTCAACGATGGCCTTGACTTTGAAACCAAGGACGCGTACTCCTTGACCTTTCAAGCGTGCGACCTTGACATATCACCGAAATGCTCGACTCAAGTGTTTGACGTGGAAATTGTAGACAAGAATGAATCACCGGTAAGTCTTAAAGTTCATGGATGCTTGGATGTTTTCTTTTTGACGAATTTCGATTTTCAAGATTTCTTGATCTTGTGTATTTTCAAATATGAGAAATTATGGTCGGCTGTTAGATTTTTGTAAGGTTCATTTTGTCATTGGGAGAAAACAGACCCAATGTTTGACGCAACAAAACATTGGTAAGTCGGAATGAAGTGGAATGTGGGTCAGACAACGTTTTTGGCGTTATTTGTTTGGACAAAACTCAGCGACTAAACCTCTCCGGCAGCTACCTGGTGACAGTTTCTACAAGCAATAATTATTCCATTATTCCTGGCCTTAAAGGAAAAATTGTTGGATTAAAAAGTGTTTACAACAATAAGTTTATGTCGTGGCCTGTATGTACGACATCTCTCCCTCTCTCTCTCTCTCTCTCTCTCTCTGTGTGTGTGTGTGTGTGTGTGTGTGTGTGTGTGTGTGTGTGTGTGTGTGTGTGTGAAGGCTTGGGGTTCTTTGAACCGCAGCATAGTTTGACCTCATTTCTGACTTGCTAAAACTACTCTCTCTGGGAGATGTTTTGCTATTTGTTGCTGACTAGCCGTAAATTGAGGAAATAATTTTTCTCTAAGGTGTTCGACAACCCCGTCTCCTCCCCTTCCGTGATGGAGAACCTACCGGCCGGAACGCTCGTATTTCAATGTTCCGCTACTGATGAGGACAATCCTTCGTTGCCCAGAGGACAACTTTCATTCTCACTTGTCTGTAAGTCTGAGGCAGCGCATCCATTGCCATATTTTGTTTGAAACGGTGAAACATGACTTTACTACTACTACTATTTGTTTTTCTGTTGTGTATCTGTTTGTGTTTTCGTCTTGTTTAGTGTGTGTCCTATGTGTGTGTGTGTGTGTGTGTGTGTGTGTGTGTGTGTGTGTGTGTGTGTGTGTGTGTGTGTGTGTGTGTGTGTGTGTGTGTGTGTGTGTGTGTGTGTGTGTGGCTTTGGGGGGGAGAGGGGGAGGGGCTTTTGCTTTTGGCCAGATCTGGGAGGGGGGGGGGGATCTGCAACTTTCATACAATTACAATTGCTCATGATCATTGTCATTCAGCTGGCAACGAGGACGCGGCCTTCACCTTTACCCCACCATGTCGAGTGGAGACTGCGCGACCTTTAGACATTGAGCAGCGCGTTGAGTACGAACTTGAGATTGAGGTCACCGACCTTGACCCCGACAAACCTCTCAATGCCACGCACGTGTTCAAGGTCAAAGTCGACGACGAAAACGACAATACACCGGTGAGTGGTTCAGTTTTCTGCTCTGTCTATGAATGAATCTCAGTGACTATATGAGTATTTTGGTGTTTCTCCACCTTGTTTGGTTTTTAAGGTCATACAAATCAAATAAACGTGCCTACGCTACGCACGTCCGAAAAAGTCCTGAAAACACTTTGAATACTAGTGACGCACTTCTATTGGACCCATCCTCATGTACAAATTTAGACCAGGAAATGTATCCTGTTTTTTTTTTGTTTTGTTTTTCGTCCCTTTCAGGCTATTCTGATTTTCTGCGCTTAGTATTTATCTTTGTTTTACTTAGTTGTGATTGCTGTTTGTTTTCTACGCTTTTTTGTAATCGATAAATTAGCATGAAGGCGCAGTGCAGCGTCTTCTGCATTTCCTAGGTTTATATTGCCCAGTAGACCAGTTTGCATCATTTGTCCAAAATAACATTTTTTTCACGTAGTGCAGGCACACAGCCGCGAATTAGTCTTTGTGGTTTGCGCGGCTTTAAGCCCTAAAAACTCACTCACTCTTCATCTGGCTTTGCCATAAAGCAAGATGCATTTTCTGTGTGGCTTTTTTTTAGTACTTTTTCGACATACCCCCAATGCCGATTGTCGTGCCGGAGGACACACTGGTCGGTGTTCCCTTCTGGAACTGTTCCGGGGATGACGACGATGTGGATTTTGAGCTCAGCGGACAAGTCACCTTTGAGATCATTGGTAAACTTTGGATTTTGGTTTACGCTTTTGTGTATTCTCAGGGGAGCCGGGGTGGCCGAATGGTAGAGCGTTGGACTTCTAATGCTCGGGTCGTGAGTTCGAATCCTGGCTGGAGCCAAATATTTGTGCCGGCTTTTTCATCGTTGCCCCGTCTTTGATATCACCCGTATATGGTGGAAAAGGACGTTAAACCCCCAAACACCCACCCTTGTGTATTCTCAACACTACTGAGTCCTGTGTACCTTCCCATTGTCACACTTTGCTTTTCATTTTCATGTTATTAAAGGTAAGAATTAAATCAGATTTCTTCACTAGCTTTTAAATAGCCATCACCATTCATTTTTCTTTTGTCACTGTCTTACCACGCCGGGAGCCGGAATAGCCGAATGGTAAGCGTTGGTCTTTCAATGCTCGGGTCGTGAGTTCGAATCTCGGCTGGGGCCAGATAATTGTGCTGGCCTTTTTCTCGTTGACTCATACATGGTGGAGAAACACCCGCCCACCCTGTCTTGCTACGCGTCGAATTTTTTGAATGTTATTAGAAATAGGAATTAGCTTTACCAACGTTTAACTGACTGTAAATAGATTAATTGATTAACAGAGAGACCAATTCTCAATGAAAAACTCTTTCAAGTTCTGATTCTAACCTAAACATGTTATTTTTTATGACCAGGAATGTCTTTTCAGTTCCTGTCCCGTAGGATTTTCTTTTTCTCTTTTTATTTTCTTTTATTTTTGTTGTTCTTGTTATTTTCAGTGGTATTTAAAAAAATTATTATGATTTTTGTACAATACAATTCAAAACATCACAGTGTGCACAGGGGTGGGTGGGTGTTTGGGGGTTTCACGTCCTTTTCCACCACATACGGGTGATATCAAGGACGGGGCAACGATGAAAAAGCCAGCACAAATAGTTGGCCCCAGCCGGGGTACGTCGGAATTCACGACCCGAGCATTAGAAGTCCAGCGCTCTACCATTCGGCCACCCCGGCTCCCCCCTCCCCCAGTGTGCACAGCAATGTTGAGGACATACATAGTTACAGTGCTGTACAAAATTCCTCTTTTCATTTTCGATATAGGAGGATACTCCACCGCTTATTGCAGTGGACATCTTGAAAAATTACTTTTGTCTTTTGTTAATTTCAGATGGAAACGGGGAGAAGTTTTTCGAGCTGAATCCCTCAAACTGCAGCCTCAGTCTTCAGAAACCCCTGGACTACGAAAAGAAGACCTTGAACTTTAACCTGACCGTCCGGCTGTCCGACCTTGACCCTACGTCCCCGAGAAGCGTGGAAGAAGTGTTCGAGTTATGTGTTCAGAACGTCAATGACAACAAGCCGGTAAGTTCGAACGCTTTGAGATTGTATTATAGTATTGGCATAATTTTTGTTGCAATGCCGTAACAACAACAACAACAATAATAATAAGAAGAAGAAGAAGAAGAAGAAGAAGAAGAATATTTATATAGCTCCTAACCTGATCTAAGCTCTAGGCGCTTTACATAAAATACATATTTATTCATATTAAGACATAAAAAACACAAAAGACAGATAAAACAAACACAAGACAGGTAAAACTGAAAAAAACACCATAAAAACTAATTAAAAACTCATATCCACACACACGCACACACACACACCCGTTCCCTGCGCACACACGCACTCACACCAGCAGAACGATAACATGGCACGGCTATGAGAGGGTGGAGAGATGGGTTTTCCGTCAGGACTTGAAGGTTTCCTTGTTTGAACTGTTTCTGATTGTAAGAGGGAGCTGATTCCAAGTAACAGGAACCTGTACTAGAAATTCAGACTGCTTCCCCGGGGTGAAGTGGCACGTCACTCTTTGTACAGCAACTCCTATTTTGTTTGTGCTTCATGCACGCTTGATTTCCATGCCCTGGCCCCTCCCGAGATAGACTGGCACCTTTCGCATGCATTCTTGATATTCGCTCATGCATGTGTACATGAAAGCGAGACAGGCACCGTTTACGACTCTGCACGTGAAGTTTGACTTGAATTGGTGAGAGAAATCCACACACACAATATTTTACTTGTCACTAAGGGTTCTTTTATTTTTCCCAACACTCCGCCTTTTTCTGTGTGCCAACAGAGGTGGGTGACGGAGCTGCCGGACAAGATAGAGATCATGGAGAACTCGGAATTGAGTATCTACCTGGGCAACTGTTCGGCCAGTGATGCTGACCCTGTCCACGACCACTCCGGGCTCGTGCGGTACAGGATTAAGTGTAGGTCGACCTCTTTGGTGATACTTCATGATGTTTATCATGGTAGACATATCATTTTTTCTTTTCATTTTTTGTTTATTTTTCAAGTATATTTTATATTATTTTTGTTATGTTTTATGATCATTTTTTTATATTTTTATTTTTGTTTATTTATGTATTTAATTTTACTCATTTTATTTCATATCTATTCATACGTGCTAGCCTGTGAACAGTTAGAAGATAAATTCTTTGGTTAACATTTCTTGTCAGCAAAATGCGTCCCGTTTCACCTGCAGGTTTGTCTTTTTTTCAGCTGGCAATAAACTGAACTTGTTTTACCTTGACCCCTACACGTGTGAACTGTGGATTAATGGTCTCCTTGACTACGAGCAAAAGAAAGGTCACACGCTGAAGATCCAGGCCTATGACCTTGACCCCGTGGCCCCTCTCAACAGTCCTGTCATGAAGGTGTACGTCAGGCTGCTGGACGAAAATGACATGGGACCGGTAATTTTTTTATTTTTTTATTTATTTATTTATTTTGGCTGCCCCAACTCTTTTTTTTTTTTTTTTTGCCAGTTCCAGTGGTGTTCCTCCCAGGTCGTGGGTGGAATCCACGGAGGGCTCGAAAGCTGGGGCAATTTTTTATTATGCATGATGATGGAGATGAGGATGATGGTAAGATGTTGCTATGGAGGTCCGTGTGGTTTGGGACTGCGGGACGGGGCCGCATTCCACGCTTCCTGTCATAAATATCCCGGCATTAACAAGGCCCGGGAACTACGGCACCTGCGGTGCCGGCCGTGTAATCATCCAAATCATAAGACGTGTCATACGAAGGGAAGCAACCCCAAAGTCGCACCCGTGAAGTGGGTGAATCTCGGCTGTGTGGCAACAGCCTCCCCACTGGGCCCATAGCACACCCGCTCTGGGTAGGAGCCGACCTAAGTAGGGAAAATCCCGCTTGCCTCGGCTGGGACTCGAACCCGGGTCTCCCGGTCGATGGTGCGAAGTGCTAACCACTACATAACGGAGGCCGGTCAGTAACTTTTCTAGTCATGTTTACAACCAGCTCCCGTTTAGTATTGCTCCATCCCTTTGTCCTTGCTGTTGAGTGAAAGAGGGGACAGACACGTATATTTATCATTCTGTTTCTTTCAATAGCAATGTGTGGCGGGCTTGGTGACGACAGAGGTTTCCGAGGCAACGAAAGCAAGAACCGTAGTGATGGCCTTGAACTGTTCGGATGTAGACTCCGGAGCTTCCGGTTCGCTTCAGTACCTGTCACGGTCTGGTGCGTATGAAATGAAAGTCGCGATATTGACTTTGTTGTGAACACTTTCTCGGTCATTTTTCTCTCTGAAAATAAGACAAAAAGAAGAAAGTTTACTTTGTTCTCTCTCTCTCTCTCTCTCTCTCTCTCTCTCTCTCTCTCTCTCTCATCATATACCTGAGATGGTGGCGTGATGTACTCAGCATCGTAGGGTCAATGGCCGGTTTGAGTTCTGATTTTCCATTTGCCCTATCATATTTAAGAACAAACATTGTGGGCTCCCTTCTACTTTATTACTGTTACTCTGGTTGTGACTGGAGAATAAGAGACAACATGATGGTGTGCTACATATGACGCAAGTTTGTGTGGCTTTTTTTCCTGTGACATGTACTCACTTAGGAGTCATTTCCAGCTTAGTTTTTTCCCCTACTTTTCAATTATCCCTTTCGGGAAACTCGGGCTGCTTCCACCGGGGGAAGCGCGTTGCCGCGGTGCGGCGCCACCCAATACCTATCCTTTTGTTTTCAATTTTGCTGGGGGAGGAAAGCCGGGTAACCCGGAGAGAAAGCCCCGATGAGCAGCCCGGTAGCCAGGCAAAACCGGTATCACCTAACACAGCTCGACCTGGGCCCGTATGTAAAAGTCGAGGTTAACCCACGGCTACGGGCCTAACCCATACTAGGACAAAAGAAACCCAAAAGCAAAATTTAATAAAAAAAAGAAAGGAAAGAAAGGAATGAAAAATCCTTCTATAATGGCTCAGGCACCGTCATCCTGGAATGGGCCCGCTTCCTGATTTAAAACAAGAAACAACAAAATTTAACCTTAGAGCTAGTTTAGTTCGAGGTTAGACTCTAACCTTGGGCTTAAAAGTCCTAACCTCGACTATTACTTACGGGCCCTGGGCTCGAACCCATCCCTAACTCAGTATAAGCAATAACCGCTTAACCCACTCACTGCCACGGTGGCAGAATTTTATGACTCGTGCCGCTAGCCTAGACGTCAAACTTGTTCAAAATGTAGTCGTTCTAGTGGTTTTAAAAATAAAATTAAAAAAACAACCAGCTCTCCACATACAGGCACATTTTGCTGCCTTTGTACAGCATGTCATGTGAAGGGATACAATCAGTGAGTGACCAAAAACGTGTGTGGCAGTGAAAGGGTTCATAAACAATTAACCGTTCAGCAAATAAAAGCGACATAAAAGGGACAGAAACCACTTAACTATGACAAAGGACGGCACAGGTCAACGTTTCGGCTTTCGCCTTCTTCAGGACATAAACAAACGGGACATAACTTCAACAAACAAACAAAAGGTAACTCTGCAAGTTTTTTGGGGTTTTTTTGTTTAAGTTATGTCCCATTTGTTTATGTCCTGAAGAAGGCGAAAGCCGAAACGTTGACCTGTGCCGTCCTTTGTCAAAGTTAAGTGGTTTCTGTCCCTTTTATGTCGCTTTTATTTGCTTAACTTGTAACCACTTCGCAGTCATTACCGTTTCCTTTTCTAATGAACTGTTCATTAAACTGCAGACTCGGACGTGATAAAAGTGGACAAAAGGACAGGCCAGATCAAACTGCTCCGCACAGTGGACTGGGACACTGAGCAGCACATGTACGAGATGAAGGTCGAGGTCACGGACAAAGGCACGCCAGCCAACAGTGCATCGGCCACCGTCCGGCTTCTGTTCGTGGACGCTGACGATATACCGCCTGTGTGGGACTCCGGGGCACCCTACAACGCAAGTGAGTGATAGTGATATTTTTTGGTTGTTTCCCAGTTACATATACACTCAAAGTCTTGGTACTGCTTACAAAATAATTCAATTACGTGGTGTGTGTTACGTCTGAGAAAAGTTTCTAAACCTTACAGTTCATAATGTAGTTATGTTGAGTGAAATGGAATGGAAAGGAAAGGAGTGAAGTAAAATTAAAAAGAGGGGAAACGTTCGTCTGAAGAACGTTCAGTCATTCCATCGTCATGACTCCGATTCTGAAACTCGTGGCAGCTGAAGGACAAATACACGTATTTGCAGAGGTAATTTCGCAATAATTCAGGAAAACGTAAAGCGGTTTAAAAACAAAGAAAACCAAAACAAAACAACAAACAAACAACAACAAACAAATAAACAAACAAACAAAGTAAAACGACAACAACGAAACAAAGTTCTGGAAGAAGCAAATCCACAAAATTAAAAAAACAACAACTTCCTTTCCTGTTTGTGAACAGGTTTATCCGAAGACACAGCAAGAGGTTCACACGTCACACTCGTAGGCGCTACCGATGACGACAAAGCGGACACCCTAGCGTCCACTGTTGTATTCGGGTTCGAATCCACCCCCGACCCCGACTGGTTCGTCATCAACAAATACACGGGGGAGATTCTCACGAAGACGTCACTGGACTGGGAGGAGCGCGCGAGTGTCACTTTCCAAGTGCATGCTTACTCCTCGGACCAATATGACGCACGTGTGATCACTGACGTCACTGTCACCATTGATGACGTCAACGACCGAAAGCCTGTTTTTGAACAAGTGAGTCAACATTCCTTCTGCGCGTCCGTATTTTTGATTGCGATTGCTTCTTTCTTGTTTTATTGTGGTTGTATAGTGTTGTTGCTTGTTTTCTTTCAGTGCATATTTACACACACACAGAGTGTTGAACATTTGTGAAATTGTATTTTTTCATAGGCTTGAGCTGGGTTTTTTGTTTGTTTGTTTGTTTGTTTGTTTGTTTTAATTTTGCCACTCAGCATCAAAGAAAGGTTGAGGTGAGAATTCACTTTGGATTATAATTTATAACTTCGTAGGAATTGTATGCGGGATCTGTTCGAGAAAACATGGCCACTGGAACTCCAATACTGACAGTCACTGCCCTTGATCCAGATTCCGGACAGGACGGACAAGTTCAGTATTCGATTCAGGGTACGTGATTTGTAGTATTTTGTTTTAGCTGTAGTTCATTATGGGATGGCTTATACCTACGTTTTAGTAAAGAAGGGAGTTTTCAGTATCGTCATTAAGGTTCGTGGGAAACTGCCCCCCCCCCCCCCCACAAATAGTTGAATTTCTGGTTTCTTTATTTTTCATTTTATGGAATGAATACGAGCCTGACTAATTTCTTGTTATAAGATTTAAAAAAAATAATGTTCTGATTAACGTTTTTTCCCAGATGGACCTTTCCAAATTGACCAAACGTCAGGGGAGATCACTGTCAAAGAAACTCTCAATTACGACAGTCTCCAAATATACCGAGTTACAGTGACAGCATCCGACTTGGGCACGCCCTCAATGACGTCACAGGTCGACGTCATTATCACCGTATTGCCGGAGAACGAGTTCACACCGTCGTTTGTTGGCGGCCTCGTTGTCTACATCTCTGAAGACATTCCTCCAGGTATACAGCACCATGCACAATAAAGCGATGCTTGCGGTGGGTGGGTGGGTGTTTAGGAGTTTAACATCCTTTTCCTCCACGTGTGGGTGATATCAAAGACGGGGCAACGATGAAAAAGCCAGCACAAATATTTGGCCCCAACCGGGATTCGAACTCACGACCCGAGCATTAGAAGTCCAACGCTCTACCATTCGGCCGCCCCGGCTCCCCGCGATGCTTGCGGGGTACACACGCCTACCATACATAAAATATGGGTTCGAAGATTGAACAGTGAGAAAACGTAATGATAAAGTTTATACAAGTGAACTGAAGAAGCGCCAACAATTTTCTGCCCTGTTATGGCAAAACACAGTAAGTCCATAGCGTCATTTTGTGCAAAAAGACCATTGCGTCAATGTCTTTCATTTTGAAATCACCCTTTTCCCCTCTCAAAATTAATGACATCTGGATTTACTGTGTTTCGTCACCACATGGCAGATTTGATTTCGTTTTCGTTTCGTGCCGTTTCGTTCTCGATTTGCGTGCAGAACGAGTTTATATTACGAGCGTACAAAACAACGAGAACAATTTTGTTCTGGTCAGTTTTATTTCCTTCGTTAGCAGACAACCAAAAATCAGGACAATAATTTGCGGACACAAAACTTGAACGAAACGTCCACTTCTTCTTGTTCTGCGTGCCCCAGAATTGGCAAGATACGTCAGGTGACTAGGATGGTAGTGGCTGGCACATGTAGTGGTGTGGAAGTTTGTGGTCTTTGGCAATTGGAACGGGGAGCCGGGATAGCCGAATGGTAGAGTGTTGAACTCTCAGTGCTCGGGTCGTGAGTTCGAACCCCGGCTGGGGCCTTTTTTCTCGTTGCCCCGTCTTTGATATCACCCTTACGTGGTGTAAAAGGACGTGAAACTCCCGAACACCCACCATCTGACCATCTGTCCTGGAACGACGGAGTGTCAAAGAGAGCGTTGCTCCATTAGGCCGGTTCTAAGACGTCCTTGCTTTGTAGAAAGGGAAGGAACTGTAGGATGCACTCTACAGTCTGTAAAGCTTTTCAACGCAGCCAAAGACGCCAATGTCCAGATCGTAGGCGCGTCAGGGGGATCTGTTGTTTGCTGAACACTCACCTGTTCTTTCTCCACCAGGCACGTCCGTCTTCCAGCTGTCGGCGACTGACGAAGACACGGGTCTGGACGGCACAGTCTGGTTCTCGTCCTCGTCGTCTTCCACTGACCTTCCTTTCATCGTCGACGACGAGGGGAAAGTCTTCCTCGCTGCCCCACTGGACTTCGAAACTGTGCGCAACTACAGCCTCCCTATCTCCGTCAGCGACCGTTCGACGACCTCGCCTAAGTCAGCGACGTCAGCGCTGCAGATCATCATCACTGACGTGAACGACCTGGCACCAGGGTGTCAGCGCAGCCCTTTGGCGGTCAGTCTGTACCCTTGGACGTCCAGTGCTAGCATTGCTACTGTGGACTGCGTAGACGATGCGGACACTGTGAACGGTCAGCTGGAATACAGCATTGTCGGTGGCGATCCTACTGGAACGTTTCAGGTGATGATGATGATGATGATGATGATGATGATGATGATGATGACGATAACGACGACGATAAAAAAAATAATGATAATGGTGATGATGATAATAACGACGACGACGACGACGATGATGATGATGATGATGATGAGAAGTAGAGGTTCTGCTGACTTCCAACGTCGCTCATTTCTTCTGGCTTCGTGAACGTTGCCTAATTTGTTCATCACAGTCAAGGTTACATCAAATGTGGCCAGCACGTCAATCAGTCTGGATTGGAAAGTGTTGAGCTGGACTGTTCACCTTGGGTAGCAGTCCCTTCTCCCCATGACCTCCATGCTATGGCCGCCTCAGATCACTCTTGTTGCGGGGGCGTTAAACTCCGACTAACCGACCAACCAACCTGTTACACCTGTCGAAATTCGTGCTCTTCCCACACTGTCCCATTTCAAATGCAACCTGCAAACCCACCTCTTCCGTCAAGCCTTTGAGTTTCACAGTTAAGTAGTCTGGCATTGTTTCAGTGCCTTTGTCTGTAATTGTATATCTGCATTACAGTGTGCATGTGTGTGTCAGTACGTCTGTGTGTGTGTGTGTGTGTGTGTGTGTGTGTGTGTGTGTGTGTGTGTGTGTGTGTGTGTGTGTGTGTGTGTGTGTGTGTAGCGCTGTCAGTTGCTTTTAAGCGCTCTATTATTATTATTACAATGAAAGGAGTGAAGGTATATTCAAGTACAAGGGGGCTCCTCACACGTGCATATTAGTTTAGTCAAAGTAACTGTTTGGATTTTTTAAACAGATTGATTCGTCCTCGGGCGAGCTGACAGTAGTTGCAAAGCCACAACAGTCGTCGTATGATCTGCTCGTGGAGGTGAGCGACGGTGGTAACCCACAGCAGACGACGTCAGTGTCCCTTCCGGTGATTGTTGAGCCCGAGATGACCCTCGTTAATCTTCCAGACGATGTCAGCTTCCCGGAAAACACGGCGTATGGAACGGTTTTATTTCCTGTCCAGACCTGCTGTTCATGGGTTCCGGTGAAGGTAAAAACGATTCAGATGTTTTATTTCTTTATTTTTTTACGACCTTACAGGCTGGTTGAAAAAAATAATTACAGGAATTCCGCTCAAGATTAGTAGGCATCACAGAAAGCCTTTCTTCAGAGGCAGTTGCGCTCCTAACTGCGCCTGTGCGTTTAAAATAAAACAGTTTATGTTAGGGTTAGTTGGAATGCAATAAACTGACGTTTGCTGTTCGTCTGCTGAGCTGTACCGAGGCCCCCCGAGTCACTGCGCTGACAGCTGTCCATTTCGGCTTCTGTCAGCTCATTGTCAGCATGAATGACTCTGCGTCCGTGCATATGCTCTGGTTCAGTTGCCTCATGCCTATAATTCTCCGGTTAGTCACCAAGTGCGGGATGTGTGTGTGTGTGTGGGGGGGGGGGGGGGGGAGGGGAGGGGGGAAGAGAGAGAGAGAGAGAGAGGGTACAGTTATATGAATTTAGTGATCGTAACTTCTTTTATGTGTCTTATGCTCGCCCGCATGAATTGCCCTACGGGGATAAGTAAAGTATTTTGACTTGACTTGACTTGACTTGTGTCAAAAAGTAGTAAGACGCTAAATAGCTGCGACTGAGCGTCTTAAACAGAGTGGCTTTTATACGCAGATTTACATTGTTCACCGTATTACGTGAAAATGAGGCCAGAGTCTTACAAAAAGTACTTCCAGATGAACAGTTCTGTGGGCTCATTCTGCTGCTTACTTTTTTTTTGTTATGAACACGAAAAAAAAAAAAAAAAAAAACCCAACGTGTATCAACTGATCGAATGATCAGAGACACATGGTCTGCTGTATGCAGGTGTCCTCACCTTGCTCTTCTTGACAGAGGTCTTTAACCAGTTGAACTGTTTCACAACTGTTTCTTAGAGACGAAGAGAATGCATTTTAAGAGAAAAATGCGTCACTTGTGTGTCTTGTATATCGTGGGCCGTTGCTGTAGACGTCAGATGACCTGGGGCTTGGACATTTCAGATTTCATAATTTCCTTTCAAGATGAGGCGCCAGTCTGGTATCCATTTTCAGTACGAGTACAGTAAACCAAGTCAAAAAATATTCAGCTTTGCTGTCCAAGACAAAGTTTCTCGTATTGTTTATTTCGCAGGTCGAGATCGTGTCAGGTAATGATAGAAACCTCTTTCACCTTCACCACCTCACGGGTGACCTCGTTCTCCTGGGGCAACTGGACCGTGAAGTGACGTCACTCCACCAACTGACTATAACGGCCACGGATGAGAGAGGACAAACGTCAACGTCCACGCTGGACATCCACGTCCTTGACGACAACGACAACACACCCATCGTCACTCCTGTGCACTCAAGCGTGAAGATCGGAGAGCTGCTTCCGGTCGGATCCATTTTTGCTCACGTGACAGCCACGGACGCGGACATAGGAAACAATGCGGACATCACGCTTGGCTTGCAGGACACGTTCGATTCCACTTTCTCGGTGGACCAGAACGGAGATCTGAAGCTGGAGAAGAGTCTCGATTTTGAGTCTCGGCAGTCCTACACCTTAGTTATTACGGCTACGGATGGCGGGACGCCACCGTTGGTTGGTTCGGCCACTATACAGGTATGTCTAGGTTCTTTACTTTTTAGGTTTGCATAGGGGAGCCGGCGTGGCCGAATGGTAGAGCGCTGGACTTCTAATGCTGAGGTCGTGAGTTCGTATCCCGGCTGGGGCCAAATATTTGTGCTGGCTTTTTCATCGTGGCCCCGTCTTTGATATCACCCGTATGTGTTGGAAAATGACGTTAAACCCCCAAACACCCACCCTTAGGTTTCTGCTGCGTTGTCTTTCTCTACAGGAGTATGCGCCAGATTTCGCGCCTGTTGGTGTGATGGTAGGAGTTCCTCCTTTCCATTTTACTAGCTGTGAAAATCAGTCTTTGCTTTTATCTTTTAGCCCCGTCCACCCGCACAAATTCACTATCATCCCCTCGTGCCATAGCCCGTAACCGTTACAAATTTACCTTGTCGGTGTCGTCTTGTTCCCATTTTTAATGATGTATTTTTCCACTAGAATTATTTCATTTCAGAATAATTATTATCACCTTCATGAATCAAAATTAAATTACAGAATTTTGATCGCACAAACAATGTATTTTTGCTGCCCTGGGTTTACTGGATTGCACAAACAGAGTCGCTGTTATACTCTTTAGGTTAATCTGGTGAACGCAGACGAGTTTTCCCCACAATTCATCAACGGAGGTGGCAGTGTTACGCTTCTCGAAGATTCTCCGGTAGGTGTCGCAGTGCTCGTGGTTTCTGCCAGCGACCAGGACATCCCTGACGTCATTTCCTACGCAATCGTGACAGGAAATGACGACAGCACCTTCTTTATTCGTTCGGACGATGGTCAAGTTTTGCTACTGAAAACCTTGGACAGAGAGACGGTGAATTCGTACACTCTAGGAATTCAGGCATCAAACAGTCTAGGAGACGATGTCACAATATCAGTTCAGGTATGTTATCCGGGAATGATTTTCCCTCTGTCACCCAGAGTATTAGCACGGAAGGTTTACGTTTTTTTTTTTTTAAACAAGTCATTTGACTTTCAAGTGTTACCCTAGTACTGATGAAGAGTTTATGTGTGAACATATTCACTGCAATGCGGGGATTGTTAGAGATAGTAAGTTTGTGTACTTAAAAGATTGGGTGAATAGGAACATTCTATAATTATATTAGAGACCTAGTGGACACAGAAGGCAACTTTTACTCTTTTGATGAATTCAGGCAAAGGTATGATGTAACCACCCAAATAAACTACCTAGAGTATCTAGGGGTTCTCCGTGCGATTAGGCAGTACCAGGTAAAATATGGATGTACATTGACAGTTTGTGATAACGACCTTGTTAGTAAATCCTGGTCCTGCATTCGCCAAGGTAACCAAGAAATAATGTCAATTTTACTGAAATCGAGTTCTGTACCGACAGCTGTTTGTAAATGGAATAACATGTACCATGAGCTAGATTGGAAAAGTATCTTTACTAAATGTTTTTCTATTACAAGAGATACTCAATTGTGCTGGTTTCAAGCTAGAGTGATACATAGATTACTTCCAGTTAAATCTTTTCTATTTAAATGCAAGCTGGTTCATTCTCCCCTGTGCAATTTTTGTGAAGAGGAGGATGAAACAGTCGAGCATTTGCTCTGGAAGTGCCCACTGGTGAAAATGTTCTGGAATGAGTTGTCATTGCTTCATGATAAGACTGTGAACTGTGACAGGCTTGAATTGAATGAGGAATTAGTTATTTTTGGTACTGCAAACAATGTAAACACTGATAAGGTAGTGGACTTGATATTGTTGTTGTCAAAATTCTTTATTTACAGATGTAGACTGCAAGGTTTGATTCCCTCGGTCAGGAGCTTTACAGAAATTCTAAAAACAAGATATACAGTGGAAAAATTTATCAGTCACATTACATTTAAAAGAACCCAGTTCTTTAAAAGTTGGCTCCCTTATTTGCCATTAATGACTTAACCTACAGCTGTTTTTATATATAATATATATGTGTGTATATTATATAATCCAAGGCAATCATCACCCCTCCCCCCCTCCCCACCCCTCCCCCCCCCAACACCCCACCCATAGCATCTGTTAGCTGTACCTGGAATATAGTATGTGTGCGTATGTGTGTGTGTGTGTCTGTCTGTTATTATAATTATAGTGGCCTTATACATTGTATTACCATAGAACTATATATATATATATTTACCTGGTGTCTGTACTATATGTATGAAAAAAATAGTAATAAAAAAAAAGTCATTTGACTTTACTGGACTTACGTTCCTTACCTGTATGACTTACTACATATTGATCAAATCGAATTAACTGATCGAATGATCAGAGAAACATGGTCTGCTGTATGCAGACGTCCTCACCTTGCCCTTCTTGACAGAGGTCTTTAACCAGTTAAACTGTTTCACAACTGTTTCTTAGAGACGAAGAGAATGCTTTTTAAGAGAAAAATACGTCACTTGTGTGTCTTGTATATCGTGGGCCGCTGCTGTAGACGTGTGTCTTGTATATCGTGGGCCGCTGCTGTAGACGTGTGTCTTGTATATCGTGGGCCGCTGCTGTAGACGTGTGTCTTGTATATCGTGGGCCGCTGCTGTAGACGTGTGTCTTGTATATCGTGGGCCGCTGCTGTAGACGTGTGTCTTGTATATCGTGGGCCGCTGCTGTAGACGTGTGTCTTGTATATCGTGGGCCGCTGCTGTAGACGTGTGTCTTGTATATCGTGGGCCGCTGCTGTAGACGTGTGTCTTGTATATCGTGGGCCGCTGCTGTAGACGTGTGTCTTGTATATCGTGGGCCGCTGCTGTAGACGTGTGTCTTGTATATCGTGGGCCGTTGCTGTAGATGTCAGATGACCTGGGGCTTGGACAAAAAAAAACCCGTCTGGGGCCAAATATTTGTGCTGGCCTTTTTCTCGTTGTCCCGTCTTTAAAAACAAAATGTCAAGTTTTGTCTTCTAGAGCTTGGAACTACTGTTATTGCAGCTTGGTGAGTGGTGACCTGGGGCTGGGGTTAGGACAAAAAGGGGCTTGTCAGCTAGATCATATCTGATTTGTTTTCCTCCTTCAGATCCATGTGGCAGACGTGGATGACAATGATCCCCTGTTCTCCAGCAGCGTGTACGAGATGCACGTGCCTCACGACACGGCCCCTGGGACCATTCTGGGTCACGTGACGGTGACTGACGCTGACATGGGCACCAACGCTGACTTCACCGTCAGCATCATCTCTGGAAACATCGGTAACGTCTTCACTCTGGACGGTACGGCGGTAAAGACGGCCAAAACCGTCCGCTATGACGGAATCAAGGAATTTGTGCTGGTTCTGCGTGCGGAGGGGACAGGAGGGGGCACCGCACAGCACGTGAGTTGACCCTTAAGCCTGTTCTTAACTGCGAACAGCGCGCGAAACACACATGTGCACATCATAGTCGTTGCGCTCGGTGTGTCTACTAACTACAAAACTGAACACAGCTGTGCTCGGTGACAAACCGATTGAAGATGCACTGTCCGCCATGCACGGTTTGCACGCCGAGTGACGTAGTACAGCCAGTCAGAATCTGTTGTGGAAGCCACAGTCACAGTTGTGGCTGTTTGAAATCCAGGTTGCTGTGATGACGCCACAGCGGTGGAAACACCAAAAATCACAACTGTGTCACAACTGTGGACGGCACTGTGGCACGAGCATGCTTTACAGTATACAATGCCACATCGTTTCGCGTAGAAATGCGTGCGTATTTGTGGGAATATGACAGCGTTTTTGTTGTTGTTGTTTTATTATTATTAATATTATTATTTAGAATGCAAACATATTTCGTTTGGATAGGACAAAATTGAAGAAGGGTCTTTGTAGCTTTATCTTTTTATCTTTGGAAAATAAAATGCCATTTCGTTTCATCTTTCCCTCAGTGGTTCTGACTTTGTCAAAGAAAACCAGGGTTCGGAAGGTGCGGTACTTCGGTGTGTTTTCATGCTCTCTTCGATAGGGGAACATTTTTAAAGTTTCGAAAACATTTTTTGTTGTTGTTGTTGTTCACAGCGCCATTCACTTGCCGCGGTGAATATCAAAGTGCAGCCTCCTCTGGCAACGCCAAAGTTCAGCAACGTCACTGATACCATGTCCCTTCCCGAGGACGCTCACCTCGATCTTCTCGTGTACGATTTTGACGCCACTCAGCTGGGCGCCAGCGAAGGGATCGCTGGGAACTTGCGCTACGTACTACGCGCTGGCAACGCCGATAACCACTTCACCCTGGACGACAAGACTGGAGCTCTCTACCTGGTGCTTGAGCTCGACTATGAGACTCGTCAGTCGTACGCTTTGGTCGTCGACGCAGAAAGCAGAGACAACGCCGCTGTGAAAGACACTGCGACTCTGACGGTGGATGTTCTGAACGTGAATGACAACACCCCACGACCGGCATCCGCTGTGTTTGAGTTTACTGTACGCGAAGACGCAGCGAATGGTGAATTGGTTGGACAGGTCACCTTCACCGACGCGGACGACGGAGCCGCAGGGGACGTCACTCTGACCATGACCGGATGTGACGAGTTCGCCGTAGACCCAGCAAACGGTGACGTCACGGTTGTGGGGGCCCTCGACTACGGTGTTGTGAGCATTCACGACTGTCTGGTTTCGGCTGTAGATGGCAGCAGTCCGACTCGAACCGGCGCAGCTTCCGTAATCATTTCCGTTCTTGACGTCAACAACAATGCGCCAGTATTCCAAACCTCGCCCTACACCGTTAACCTGAACGAAAACACAGCCCAGGGAGTTACCGTCGGCATCGTCCGGGCCACGGACAGCGACAGCGGAAGTAACTCCGACGTCACCTACTCTCTCACTTCCGGCGACCCTTCAGGCACGTTTTCTCTCGATCCAGTCAAGGGCACTTTACTCTTAGTCGGCACGCTGTACGTGAGAGTTACTCCCCAGTACGTGCTGCAGGTGAAGGCGTCTGACGGAGGGATAGTGCAGCAGACGGCGCTGACGGCAGTGACGGTGAACGTGGTGGATGTGAACGACCATCGTCCTGTCTTCACCGAGCAGTCAGTAGACGTGCCCGTTGACCGTACGGCTGCTGTGGGGCAAATGCTGACCACCGTTACCGCTACGGATGACGATCTCGGCTCTAACGCACAAATCACCTACATCATAACAGCAGGTAATTATATGGAATTGCATGCAACGTGTGCTGATAATCTTAGGAAAAGCCCTGTGTCCAAGGCCCTGTCCCGTTACCTCTGGGGTCGTTGGGGCACCACTGAAAACTGAAAATCAACAATCAGTGAAACAACAGTCCTTCTCCATTCCACTCTGTCTGTATTTATTTTTGTTGGCATTGTGTTTATGTCACATGTGCGATGAGCACACGTTTCCTCCCCTTGATATTTGCTGAAGGCCTCATCAATAAACTGATTGACTCTGTCTGTGCTCTGGGAGATTTTAACAGCTATAGCACAGTCCAGTTGGTGATGCCATTTCCAGTCTTTTTTTCTTTCATTTTTTTATGTCTCAAAAAGGGGCATGGGATGAGGAAAGAAAGCCCAGCTTGCGCAAGTTTCCATTAGTTCTATTTTTGCCTTATTTTAGGCAAAGGCATGGCAGTACGTCTCGATTGATCACACGGAGATGCTGTTGTACAGGAATGCCTGAAGAAATTCGCACATCTTCCAAACATTTGCCCTCTTTTCCACTGTTTCCAAGCAAAATCCGTTCCTCGTAGTCTGTTTCAACTTCTGTCTCTTTTTTTTTTCCAGGTAATACGGGCGGCCTTTTCGCAGTTGACGGCGCCACGGGAGAGTTTACGACAGCCGCCTCCCTGCTTGAGGCAGACGACACCTACACCATCACCATCACGGCCCGCGACCACGGCGTCCCCATCCAGACTGGAGACATCACCGTCAACGTCTTTGTATCTCCACCAAAAGCGCCCAGCGGCTCATCCGTGTCGGTGCTGGCCTTCAGTGTGGATGAAAACAAGGCGGTGGGATATGTGGTGGGAACTGTCACTCCTTATCCTGCGACCAGTGCTGTTGGGTACACTATCGTGTCTGGCAATTTTGAAGGTAATAATTGTGCGGTCGTTATTTTGAGATCGTGAAGCTTTGACTGTAGCACTGGGAAGATAACGCAGAAAACATGTACGTTTGTGCAATATGCTGCTACTGTATATCTAAACTACACTGGATAGGTTTTCTCGCCTTTTAAAAGGGGAGCCGGGAAGGCCGAACGGTAGAGCGTTGGATTCAGCATCGAGCAGTGCTCAGGTCGTGGGTTCGAATCCCGGCTGGGAGCTAAACATTTGCGCCGGCTTTCTCCTCGTTCCCCCGTTTTTGATATCATCCCTTACGTGTTGGAAAAAGGACATTATACACCTTAAGAACAAGTCAAACAACTCGCCCTTAAGAAAAGGCCGTGGCCCATCTGTTTCTGAAAAATAAGGCTATGACTAATACACATGCAGAAAATCTTTTTTAAAAATAGCGATTTGCGAACGGGTATGACAAGTGAGTGTTTTTACGTTTATTTTCTGTTTCATGTGTAGGAAGTTTCGAACTGGTCAAGCAGGCTGACGGCACAGCAGCGTTACGGGTTGCTAAGCCACTTGACCACGAGACGTACCCATGGTTCCAGCTTCTTGTTGACGTGGACACAGGAAACTCGCAGACTGTCGGGAAACTCGTGAAGGTGACGTCAGTTCTATTCTTCGATTCCTTAAGATCTGTCTGTAAATATCTATCACCTCATTATTTCTCCTCGCACAGTTGTCATGATGCATTTCATTTAAAATGACTCGTTTGTGAGGACTGGCAGTGTTTTGGTCTTAGGCACGATTCCTGCCCTGGTGCTCCCCCCTCAATCCAATAACCAATCCGCTTCCGCCGCGAAAAAAGTTCTGGATTTTTGCTAGCTGCCCCGTCTTTCACATTATCAGTATATGGGATGAAAGGACGGTAAACCACCAAGCAATTAACCAGTTACCACACACTTTCAACCTGAACAGGTTGAGGTACTGGATGTCAACGACAACTCGCCCAAGTTTTCCGATCCCTCTATTGTCGTCTTCGTCCCCGAGAACTCCCCAGTCGGCCACACCATCTGGACCCTTTCAGTGGAGGACGCTGACAACGCGGCCACAAACGGACAGATCGTCTTCTCGGTTATCCCGCCCGACAACCCGCTGCTTGACGTCACCGCTGAGGGGGCGCTGTTTCTGAAATCTTCGCCAGATTTTGAGGCTCTTCAGCAGGTAGGGTACAAAGTCAGCTGTTAGCAAGTCGACCCCCCCCCCCCCCCCCCCCAAAAAAAAAAAATAATAATAAAAAATAAAAAATAAAAACATAAATAAATAAAATAAAATAAAATTAAATTAAAATAAAATACAATAAAATAAAATACAATAAAATAAAATTAAAATAAAATAAAAGAAAGAAAGAAATAATAATTTTAAAAAAATTGACGATGGTAAGAAAGAAATTCTGTAAAGCGCCTGTTCAAATATCCATCCTTCTTCTTCGTCGTCGTCGTCGTCGCCATCATCGTCGTTGTCTATTTCTTCTTATCATTGAGGGCGTTAAAACCCCAAACACCCACCCACCCTCTTATCATGGACAAATTTTAGAGGACCGCTCTTCCTTCCCAAAAACAGACAGTATGATTAGTGTTAACCATGGAGAACTTTGTCACACTTTAGGGCTTGCTTGTGCTCAAGAAGACATGGACATTTTATGTGAGAAGTTCCACCTAATCTGTTATCATGCATGTTTTACAGGCGGAATTTCTTTGTTTCTGTACATTCTAGTTGGACGTGGTAGTCGAGGCACATGACAGTGGCGTCCCCGAAATGACGTCATCGGTGTCAGTGACGTTGCACGTGATTGACGTAGAGGAGACGCAGGAGGTTCAGGTCTCTTCAGCGTCCACCGTCTACATCTCCACTGAGATCCCGTACAACGCGAAGGTTGGGCAGGTACGGCATGTCTAATTTTTGTTTCCCCCATGATGATACC
This sequence comes from Batillaria attramentaria, assembly GCA_018292915.2. Taxonomy (NCBI): domain Eukaryota; kingdom Metazoa; phylum Mollusca; class Gastropoda; family Batillariidae; genus Batillaria; species Batillaria attramentaria. The sequence continues at coordinate 573,655 of JACVVK020000069.1, forward strand.
TGTACGTCGAATATTATTTCATCTCTGTTGTGAGAGAGAGGCATTACATTTTCTTTATGCGTGAACCTCCCCATGACTGAAGACAATCCCCACATAACAGTAACGACAGGAGTAAAAATCCTGTCGATAAAATCACCATGGATTTGGTAGGCGTTCGCTCAGATGATGGTACAGCTGTGATTTTGTGTGTGTGTGTGTGTGTGTGTGTGTGTGTGTGTGTGTGTGTGTGTGTGTGTGTGTGTGTGTGTGTGTGTGTGTGTGTGTGTGCGCGCGCGCGCGCGCGAATTTCTTTTTCATCCAGCTCGTTCACCAGCTGACAATCGCGAACTTCCCAGCATTAACAGCATCACCATCGGCCACCGTCAGCTTCCTAGCTCTGGACACGGCGGGCGCCTTTAGCGTGAACGCAGCCACGGGAGAGGTCACCGTAACCTCTCCGGCCAAGCTGCAGGACGGCGCGGCCTACTTCCAGTGGGTGGTGTGCCGGATGGTGGAGGCCGGGGGTGCGGTGACGTCAGAGTTGGCCATGCTGCGGGTTGACACGTTCGACAAGTACAAGCACCTGGTGGCCCTGCAGGTGGCGTCAGAGGTTGCTGATGTAGAGGCAGACAGGTGAGGGAGACGACGACGACGACGATGACGACGAGGACGACGACGATGACGATGATAATGATGATGATGATGATGATGACGACGACGATGACGATGGTGGTCATGATGGTAATGACGACGATGACGATGACGATGAATCGCTTGTTTCAGAATAAACGAGTTGGTAAGCGTCGCTGTTGAGTTACAACTGAACCGTTTCGCTACTCTAATTGTTAGATTCAGTAAACCACCAAATTCAATAGTTAGGGTGAGGGGGTGTTCAGGGGTTTAACGTCCTTTTCCACCCAATCAAACATTGGGTAACGAGGAAACAACCAGCCCAAAAGTTTTGCTACCAACCAGGATCCGAACTCACAACCGGAGCATTGAAAGTCCCAGTGCTCCACCGCTCGACTGTCAATAGTTCAGATATTGCATTGTCACGTGCATTGTCAAAAGCAACAACAACAACAATAAAACAAAACAAGATAAAACAAACGCGGCCTGTTAGCAAAGTGAGCAATGCAAAATTAATGCGGTGTTTGAAACAATACACATGTGCTAAAACAAACACACACACACACACACACACACACACACACACACACACACACACACACACACACACACACACACACACACACACACACACACAAATATTGTTTCGCGCAAACATAGTGCAAAGCAGAAATCTGATGGGGGTGGGTGGGTGTTTTGGATTTAAAGTCCTTTTCCACCACGTACGGGTGATATCAAAGACGGGGCAACGAGGAAAAGGCCATCACAAGTATTTGGCCCCAGCAGGGGTTCGAACTCACGACGCGAACATGAGAGTCCAGCGCTCTACCATAGCGCTATCCCGGCTCCCCGCTGAAAAAGTGAGGCTGAAAGGAGATTGGGAATTGTTTGAACCAAGAACAGTTTCGGGCGAAGACATTTTTTACAGCAGCAGCAGAGCAGCCACCACCACCACCACCACAGATATTAGTGAGACTTAGTAGGGCTTCGTACGGAGAACTTCGCTGAGCAGCGTAACCCACTTACATGTAAATTAGGCACGTTGCGGGTACCATTAGCTAATCGCAGCGCGTTAGCAGCTCGCGGCCTCTGCCATGTGAGCCTAATTTACATGTAAATGGGTTACGCTGCTCAACGAAGTCCTCTTTACGAAGTCCTACTAAATCTCACTATTAGGACTTTCTAATGTTTTGAGCGGTTTTCGTTATGCAGGTTGGCATTACTTTCCCGACTACAGGCCAGATTCTCCAGTCCTCATCGCGTGGGAATCTTCAGCGTCATTGCACACGGATCCACTGCCAGAAGACGTCTGCTGGCCTCACAGTAAGGCTTCATCAAGCTACCCCCCCCCCCTCTCTCTCTCTCTCTCTCTCTGTTGCAGGCATGTTGAGTGTGTTTCTGGGTGAGTGAGTGTGTGTTGATTGTAAGGCGCCCTGAGCTTTCGCGATAGGGAGGGCGTCCCTTAAGTACCCATTTTATTTATTATTATCTCTGTCTCTGTCTCTGTCTCTGTCTCTGTCTGTGCCTCTGTCTCTGTCTGTCTGTCTGTCTCTCTCTCTCTCTCTCTCTCTCTCTCTCTCTCTCTCTCTCTCTCTCGACGAGGTCCATTTTGTGCTAAGTTGCCCTATGTACAGACATTTAAGAGAAATGTTTATTGACGCAAAATATTATAGACACCCTAATTTATTTCGCTTAACTCTGTTGCTAGCTGATACAAGAGAAACTACTGCGAGAAAACTTGCTGTTTATTTGTACAAAGCCTTTAGAATTAGAAGCATAATCCTATCTTAACAACAAAATATGTATGTTGTTCATGCTAGTGTAGTGTATGTCTTTTTGCATTTTTGTGCTGTGTGATTGTCAGTGTATTACCTCTGTACACCCCCATCATAAGGGGCCAAGGCCTATATATGAATAAAAACGTCATACGTCATACGTCTCTCTCTCTCTCTCTCCCGAACCCTCGTCTTACAGCTGATGAAAAGCTAAACCAGCTGCAGCTTCTTCCCTTGTCAAAACACCTGCTATACAACAATAATAAAGGTTCATCCATTTAAAGAAAAAAATGTTCGTTAGCTCAATTGTTCCACTGCAATATTCACAGTTCTGAAGCAGACTCTGGGTGTATTTTCAGGTCCTTAGTGTTGGTATATGTAGTTCTGGATGAAGCTGTGGATGATCTTCGCAATGTCCGCTCGGTCAAGCGATTCCTCACTCAAGAACAGATACTACAGGTAATTTTCGAGCTTGTCTGATCGTCAGCTTGTGTGCTGTTCGTATTGCTGTTGTTGTTCGTGTTAGTCGATTGTGTTCGTTGATTATTTTGTATTGTTCTCGTGTGTGTGATGACCTCTGTCTGTCCTGTCCTGTCTGTCTGCCTGTCTGCCTGCCTGCTTGCCTGCCTGCCTGCCTGCCTGCCTCTCTGCCTGCCTGTCTGTCCGTCCGTCTGTATGAGTGTTACGAGCGTGGCTGCGTGTTTTGTTTGTGTTTTGTTTGTATGCTGAAAGATAACAGCTGTATTGTTTGGCTTTTTTTTTTTTTTTTTAGAAGTCGGAGTGAGACAGAGACGTTTAGTTCCTGTTATGTTTTGGTAATGTAGTCCTGTTTTCCGTGTTCCAGTTTCTATTGTTTTCACGAAAATTCTAGAAGCAGCGACCTTGTTTTGATTGTAGCTAATCTTGCCTCGGGGGGCGGTACGCATTTAGGGTCAAGGTCTGAGCCTTCCGGAAATTTCGTATCAGAGACCTCTCTCTCTCTCTCTCTCTCTCTCTCTCTCTCTCTCTCTCTCTCTCTTATTATTATTATTATTACTATCATTATTTTTTTTTCAGTTACGTAGTAGTTGTAGCAAGTTAGAAAATTGACTTTTGTGTTAAAACTTTTAGCGGTGAGAAATGAAGGTCCATTGTTAATTTCGTTGTCTCTCTCAATGTAGACTGTTTAGCCACATAAATACTCCTTTACATGTCATTTTCAAGTGATCATATTGGTGCTGCACAGCCATACACCTAAGAACCTATATACGTCTAGAGTGGGTGGGTGGGTGGATGTTTGGAGGTTTAACGTCCTTTTCCACCACGTACGGGTGATATCAAAGACGGGGCAACGATGAAAAAGCCAGCACAAATATTTGGCCCCAACCAGGATACGACCTCACGCCCCGAGCATTAGAAGTCCAACGCTCTACCATTCGGCCACCCCGGCTCCCCTATACGTCTAGGAATGAGGCAAATGAGTGAAGCTGCAATGTGGTAGAGCAACACGGATTTCCCCGAAAGTCATAATAACTGATTAAAAGTAAAGAAACCATCTGGTTTTTTTTTTGGAAGATCTTGCAGCAGTCACCAGATGGCACTCCAGTAGATGGCATCTCCATGCCAAGCCTTCCAGTGGATCTTGTGATGCCGTATCAGACCGGCGAGGAAACAGAGGAGGAGAAGGAGTTCATGGACTCCACTGTTGGAATCATCGTCGTCGTCATCGCTTGCCTCCTCGTCTTGATCGTCGTCGCTTTCCTCGTTGCTTGTCTCATTTACAGGGCGAAAAGAAGGCGAGAGTGGTGAGTAAGCACACTGAGAGGGCGGTGACTTGTGCCTGTGACTGTGTTTTCTTTGTTTGTTTGTTTGTTTGTTTGTGTTTTGTTTTGTTTTGGTTTGATTTTTTTAGGTAGGTGTGTGTGTGGGGGGGGGGGGACTGGTGTGTGTGTGTGTGTGTGTGTGGTGGGGGGGGGGGCTTGTTTTGGCTTTTTGTTGTTGATGTTGTTGTTTGTTTGTTTGTTTGTTTGTTGTTGTTGTTTGTTTTTTGTTTTTTGTTGTTGTTGTTTTTTGGGGGGGGGCATTTTTTTTTTGTTTCTCTCTTTTTTTTCTGTTCAGCAATTTAAAATTAAGATAGAAAAATAATGAGCAGAATCCACGTTGCACACCTGAAAGTCGACATCGGTAACACGATGGTCTGTCAGCTGCTTTGTTTCCTGTTTTCATTTCTTCTTATTCTTGTTACTCGTACTGATTTGAGTGCTTAGTTCCATTACCAGTCGATGAACTAGTGTTTATTGCACACCATCAAAAATACCATGGGAATAATTTTCACGGTAATATTTTGTATCTACTAAGTTAAAACCCTTGTAACAGCAACTGTACTGAGGTTTGAGAATTATTCTTTGAAATATTTCATGGTTACAGGGAACCTCATAGACTTCGGAATGATGGTAAGTTCATCATAAACTGGGATGCTCCAGATTATTTATCACAAATTTGTGCATCTTTTCGTTGAGAGAGAGAGAGAGAGAGAGAGAGGGGGCATGGGGGAGGGCACGGGGTGGGGGGGGGGGGGGTTGGAGGGAGAGATGATAATGATGATGATGATGATGAAACGTTTTGTTTGTTTTTTTTTTAATTCAGGATAGAGCATTTAGGCATTGCTGTCTGTCTTACAAGCTGTCCTGAGAGATGATGATGATGATACGTTTTTTATTCAGGGTAGAGCATTTAGGCATTGCTGCCTATCTTACATGCTGTCCTGCTATTCTACATAAAAGGGTATTGAGAAGAAAAAAAATCAAAACAAACAAACAATAAAGAAGGAAAAAAGTATAAACTATCTAAGGAAAATACAGGAGAGAAAAATACACACGATAAACAAATCAAAACATACGTGGCATTTGCTGATGATACTGGCTGTGTGCCAAATAAGAACTTTACAGTCGTCTCTAATATTTCAAAACATGTATGTAACACATTTCTATGTATATGGTCAGATAAGCGTATCGTGTAGAATTTGTTTGAAGTTTATGAATTTGGAAACGTTTTGGATACTCAGTGGTAAAGAGTTCCATATGGATGCCCCTGAGAAAGACAGGCTACTTTTATATATATCAACCCTTGGACGAGGCACTGGGAGCAGACTGTTCCTTGTGTTGTGCTGTTTATCATGTTCGAAATTAAATAGTTGATGAAGATATGTTGGGGCTTTGTAGTAAACAATTTTGTGCATCAGTAAGCATTTGTTAAACTCCAGATGCTGTTTTAGAGGTAGAAGTTTGAGGATTTTAAACTTTTGGTCGGTACTAGAATTACCGGAGTGTAAGAGTTTGACAGCGCGCCGGTGAACGGAGTTTACCTTTTTGAACTGATTTTCGCTGCACTCGTCCCACAGAGTGGACGCAAAATCTAGATGACTTTGCACGTGGGCATGGAAGAATAGCTTGCAGGTGTCAGGGCTAACTAGGCGACTTAGTTTAGATAGCAAGAATACAGTTTTTGACAGTAATTTACAGAGACCATCAACATGCGTTTCCCACTTTAGATGGTCGTCAATTATGACACCTAGTAGACGGTGGTTTGAGACCTGCGAGAGAGAGAGAGAGAGGGTGGGAGTTTAACGTCCTTTTCCACCCCGTAAGGGTGATATCAAGGACGGGTCAACGAGAAAAAGGCCAGTCCAAATACTTGGCCCCAGCCGGGATTCGGAGAGAGAGAGAGAGAGAGAGAGAGAGAGAGCAAAGTAAGTTCACATTACCTTCCTCTTTCTTTTCTTCAGGCGGAAAGATAATGGCAGGCGGCGGTAAAGTGTTCACCACGCCCTTTCCAGGCTTCTTCCTGTCTGACGAGTTTCGCCGAGGGTCTGACATCAGCGCGAGCAGTACGACGTCATTGCTTGATGACGACAGCGGAATGGGTGACTCCTTTCACTCGGCAAGAAAATCGTTGACTCCATCTAGCCCCAGTAACGCCTCAGCCCGTAGTGGGGACGAAAGTAAGTACTGGATTATGTATGTGTTGATACAAATTGTGCTCAGGCTAATCCCTGACTGAAATTGTCGTTCATTTTAACCCCTTCACTCATGCAAGCAAAGCGGGTACTTACATTCTTTGCTGGAACGCTGCGACATTGCAACATTAAATATGAGTACTTGGCACCGTTCATTCAGGCCGATCATCGAGGGTTCTCTCTGGGTACTCCGGCTTCCTCCCCCTCTGCTTTGGAAATGGCCATCCCACAAAATTTGAACAACAACACAACAACAAAAAAAACAACAAAATTTTGAATTCCGAAACTTAAATAGATGATCTGACCCTTCGCACCACGTGATTGCAATGTGTCCGTGTCCAGTGTGTGAGAGAATGCGTTTGATTCAAGTGAGCGTGCGTGTTGGGTTCGGCTCGCGGCGCTTGGAGCCAATTCCAGAATTGGATAAAGCGCCTACACATTAAGAAGAAGAAAACGGTAATGACTGCGAAGTGGTTACAAGCTAAGCAAATAAAAGCGACATAAAAGGGACAGAAACCATTTAACTTTCACAAAGGACGGCACAGGTCAACGTTTCGGCTTTCGCCTGCCTCAGGACACAAACAAATGGGACATAACTTCAACAAACAAACAAGAGGTAACTCTGCGGACGTACTGACATACACGGCGCTGGGGAAAAATGAAATGAAATGAAACGGTGGGCGAGAAAAGGACCAGAAAACAATAGTAAAAATATCACAACACCCAACCTTTGGTGACAGAAGACCATGGACTGTGTGTGAAAAAAGTGGGGCAGAAAAGAATAGTAATAAATAGCAAAGACATCACAACACCCATCCTTTGGTCATGCTTCGTTGTGAGGTCGTAATACGGAGATTTCATCGTGAGGTCGGCTAACAGAACAGGGGTGGGAGTAGCTGTCTCATGAAAGGGAAGGTTCCAATAGGCGTGCACGTGCAGCTATGAACTCACTATTGTAGCGTCAAGAACTTGTAGTCAGTGGTGGTTTTGTAGTGTTCATTCTCTGAGTATCACTGAATATTCTCTGTGTGTGTGTGTGTGTGTGTGTGTGTGTGTGACACAGTCCGACTGAGTCCCAGGTTCCTGACTACCGGACGCTCAGCGAGAGCGGGGTCGACTTTCAGTCGTGACTCTGAGAGCGGGAACACCTACATCAGAGACAAAAAGCAAACAAGGTGAGACTGGTGTCTGGGTGGGTAGGTGGGTGTTTGGGAGTTTTCCGCCACATACGGGTGATATCAAAGACGGGGCAACGATGGAAAAGCCAGCACAAATATTTGGCCCCAGCTGGGATGCGAACTCACTACCAGAGCATTTTGAAGTCCAACGCTCTACCATTCGGCCACCCCGGCTCCCCAAGAAACTGGTATCTGATAAATGTGGTATACCATTTCTGACTGATGTAACATGCTCATTCTGACAGGTGTAACATGTGTGGTGTAACAGGCCCATTCTACATACTCCATTCTGTTCAGGTACACGTGGAACAAAGAGCGGTTCCGGGAGAAATGGACGTGCGCAACACCCAGGCCTCCTGTATCATGGCTGCCCAACCTGCCCGACAGTCGGCGCGGGTCTGCTCTGTCCGAGGCCGAATCGTCGTACCATCCAGCGAGGTGATGATGATGATGATGATGATGATGATGGTGGTGGTGGTGGTGGTGGTGGTGGTGGTGGTGACGACGACGATGACGATGATGATGACGACGCCGACGGCGGCGATGATGATCATGATGATAATGATGACAGAACTTGTAACACTGCAAGCTAGTACACTAGCAACTCTGCTAACTGTAGATCGGTAAGCCGGACTAGTCAATCCTTATTTCTGGTGGGCAGGAAATTTAGGGGAGTTTTTCATTCCAAATCGAGTCTAAATCACGCGCAGACTCGTATCCGGTGACTGTCCCGCCCGCGTGTACATACGCACGCACAAATATCAAGTGCGCGCTAAAAATCTCACGGCCATTTTTCGAAGAAGAGCAGGCTGTGGCCGGTGGCGTGGAAAACAGAAATACTGTCGCACACATCAGAGTGAACAGCTGGGTGGAGGTCTACACATAAAGTAGCGTGCAGCAGCAGTAGGTTTTCACTGCTTCGTCCTTCAGCCCTGCGGCGCCATGAGCATTTCAGAAGAGTTGGACATGTGCGCCGAGGAGAAATCTACCATACTATGCTATACATGCTGTTTATCTGCGCGCGCGTGTGTGTCTACATACATACATGCATACATACTCGAAGGCGAGACAGGAACTGTAATCGAGTCTAGTCTGTGCGTGCATTGTGTCTCGATTCTGGTCACGGAAAGTCCACAGCTAGATTCCTGCCCACCAAGGTGTCCAAACCCGGTGCTTCAGGATCTGACTTTTGCATTGACTTATGTCTGTTCAAAGGTATGGCCGCCGAGCTTCTTCCCTCGACACCGAAGGCTACACCCCGAGCATCTGGGACGAAAGCTGGAGCAGCAGCAGCAGCAGGCGTACCTCGGACAACTGGGGCAGTGAAGAGTTCTTGCCAAGCGTGTCGCGACAGGGCAGCACGAGCTACTCCCGAGGAGCCCCGGGATGGTTGTCGTCCAGGAGAGACCCGTCCGACATGGACGAGCGCCCTCCCTGGCTGCCCTCCAACCCGTACGCGAGACCAGGATTCCACAGGGGTGTAAACTCCCGTTTGACGACATCATCCACTGACGTCAATTCTGAGAACAATGAACGGGTTCGGCTGAAGGATCAGACTCCAGGACACGAGGTAGAGTACTGTGTAGGACATTTTCTGAGTGCAGTTGGGAATCAGAGGTTTATCCATTTTCACATAATGACGTCGGGTGAATGGTCTATGCGTTTGGTGTGTATAATTTCTATATCCCGAAGTTACTTTTTTAAATTTGATTTAACTAAGTATCCGTAACAGTCGCTCATGTCCACACCGCGTGGTATGTCAAGGATCATTGAGTAATTAGATGAGAGTTGACAGTGAGAGGAAATATCATTTTCAAAGCTTTGTGAATGAAGTTAAGCTCTGTTTAGACATTGTGATTGTGATCGGTTTTTTTTTTTTTTTGTTTTTTTTTTTTAACTTCGCGACCTCTAATAATGAAAACCTGGACTTTGTGCTGGCTGCAGGTGACCTGGCAGCCGAAACGCAACGGTCCAGTCCAGATCTTCAGCGAGAAGCTTCACTGGCACGCCGTCAGCACCATCCCCAAAGCGTCGCCACGCCGCGAGGACGCGCTGGCCAGGGACCCTGTCTTCGCCGGCTGGGCCAAGAGTTTAGCGCGTCGCAAGAGGAATGCCGAGGAAGCTCCATCTAAAGCCTCTGTCAAACCCAAGAAAGCGGAGCCAAGCGGGAAGAGTGGTGACAAGGAGAAGGAGAAGGAAGCAGTTGATGCTGACGACATCCTGGCGTCGTTCACGCCGCGGCGTTCTATCTTATACAACGCTCCAACCCATTCGTGGTTTTGACGTGACGCGTTCTCCAACCCATTCGTTCTTTTGACTTAACGCGTTCTCCAACCCATTCGTTCTTTTGACTTAACGCGTTCTCCAACCCATTCGTTCTTTTGACTTAACGCGTTCTCCAACCCATTCGTTCTTTTGACTTAACGCGTTCTCCAACCCATTCGTTCTTTTGACTTAACGCGTTCTCCAACCCATTCGTTCTTTTGACTTAACGCGTTCTCCAACCCATTCGTTCTTTTGACTTAACGCGTTCTCCAACCTATTCGTGCTTTTGACGTGACGCGTTTTCTAACCCATTCATGGTTTTGACGTGGCGCGTTCTCCAACCTATTCGTGGTTTGACAACGTGACACGTTCTCCAGCACATTCGCGCGAGGGTAATTCCAACAATATTTGGATTTTGTTCGAACATGGACGTTCACTTACGCATGTTTCTCAGTCTCCAGATTTGCTTTTACCCAAGTAATTATGCTCAAACAATGTGTGCCTTTCTCCATACATATTTCACGAAGGATTCCGCATAGTGTTTCGCCGCGTGAAGTCCATTTTCGAGCAAATGTCTTTGAATTGCCCGCTTCTAACCTGACGCGTTCTCAGATACCGTCTTTGTTCTTGTGTCATATTCTGATTTCTCCAACCCAATGTTGGTTCTCATGAATTAATTATGTTTTCGTCATTTTTTTATAATCTGATATGAATTCTCCAATCCGTCCTCTGTTGTTAGTTGCGTTTTCTGATTTTTGCCAACCCGGTCTGGGTTCGTGTGTTCTAGGTCTCATAAGGCTTACCCAGTCTTGATTCCAATCCGATTTCTCCAACCCCGTCTTCTTTTTGAGTGATATATGCTAAGCTGCAAGCCTACTTCTGGCTTTCCGTTTGAATGACACTAAATTATTAATGAAAAGAAATCTATTTGGTTTCTGTTTTGTATAGTGTACTGTAATTTTACTTTCTTTCGTGGAGAATGATATTTTTCTTTCCTTTTTTTCTGATGGTGGCCCAGTTTCTTTGTATGTTGCTTCCATTTTGTGGCCAGTTTGGATTTATAATTGACTGCAACGCGGAAATTATTGCAAGGAATGTGTGCGTTCTTTATTTCACATTGTTGAAAGATAAAGGTTTAGAGGTAAAAGTAGAATTACATCAACATTTTGGGGTTGCGATTCTTTTGGGGGTATTTTTGTCCTTTTTATTTTACTTCAGTAAAATACTTCAGAAAATTGCTGGGTGTTATTTAATTTGTTTTCATCTAGTCCAATTTACATTTTCAAGACAGACAGAAAGTTGCCTCTCGAAGCATTGAAGGCACAAGGTATTTGTTTTAATTCACACACACACACACACACACACACACACACACACACACACACACACACACACACACACACACACACAGCAGAGTGAGACAGAAAAACGTAGCAACTTCGAAAATGGTTTCATTGCATTTACTCCCCGTCCTAAAGTTGCTAAAAGGAAACTTTTAGAGCGGGGCGGTATGCTGTTCGTGCATGGTCAAACCAATGAGTATAGTCCACAGAAGAAGAAAAAAAAACACGTAGAAACTTAGCGTAAGCAATTATGCATTTATCCATAAACCAGGTTACACAAGTTGTATAAGCAGCTTCACAGTTGACTCTGAGATTTTCGCATGTGTACGAACTGTGTACGCACACACATTTTTTGGAACATCGAAAACGGTAACGTGTGCGTTCAATGTGACAGATAATAGTGTTTAACTTGCTTTGCAAGACAAGGAAAAATGACGTTTAGCCTGTTCCTGACTGACAGGTCATGCCGACAAGCTAACCCACACCTGTTGCTAAGCGTGTCGGAGTACTAGTATGTGTTTGAGGGAGAGATCAGAAACTAAAAAAGCGTGCTGTTGTCATGGAGGATTTGTTTTAGTAAGTGGGCGTGGCCACGGCCACGGGCATCTGCGCTACATGTCAACTGTATTACTATTAGGCCTTGTGAGTTTGAAGTCCCAATCGGTATGACACTAAGCCAGAGAGAAAGTACTTGGTACAAACAGTCTTTCACTATATCGTGGATCGCAGTGTCTGGAAGGCTGCATCGTCGGTTCCGGTGTCAGTTCTAGGCTACGCGAACATTAGCTGAAGTAACAAATGTCATAAAAATGGAATCGTGAATAATACACATTATTAATAATTATTTCAAAATGTGTGACGACAATACGTAGCTGTAATGGTCTCGTACGATGAAAGAGAAAGACCCGGATGCGGTCATCCACTGGAAATACGACCATCAGGGCCCGCATGTAAAAGTCGAGGTTAGGGAGTTTAGCCCCGGGTTAGTGTCTAACCTTGAACTAGCTCTAGGGTTAAATTTTCTGTTGTTTTCTTTGTTGTAAATCAGGAAGCGGGTCCATTCCAGCAAGGTGCCTATGCCGTTATAGAAGGATTTTTGTCTTTCTTCCTTTGTTATTTAATTTTGTTCTGGGGTTTCTTTTGCCCTAGTCTGGGTTAGGCCCGTAGCCGTGGGTTAAATTAACCTCGAGTTCTACATACGGGACCTGAAAAGGTTACTTCGTGAAGGTGGTTTCTGTCCCGTTTGCGTGGTGCATATAACAAGTGCATAAACTGAATATTGAATCGGTCATGTTTTCCCTCTAGACCGGGAACGTATTATATGGTGAATAATTCAAAAAAGAATACCAAATGAACTTGTTCAACAAAGTGCATGACAAGTCCCGGGACTTTGCGTGCGTTATTTTCGGATTTCGTTATTTATACGAAAAGCGACTGTCTCCTGACGGACGGAATGTTCTCTGGCCTGTCTTCTTTCTTCTTTTCTTCACTCTCATCCAGGATCACCTGTTGCAGGTCCTTCTCGTCAACACTGCCGCGTCGCGCTTTGCGCATGTGCAGCGTACCGTCGTCACTTCCGGTCGCGGATTTCTTGCTGCTGCTGTTGCCTCCGCGGGTGTAGACGTCCCTGAAGCGAGTACTGTCCCTTAACCAGCGTCTGATGCCGTCGTTGGAATCGAAATTGGCGGGGGATTTGTCTGGAGAAGAGAGAAAAGCAAAACAAGTCTGATAGTTTTTAATCGACCTTTATTTAGAATGTTCGGTTCCCTGCCAGATTGGGGAGCCGGATAGCCGAATGGTAGAGCGTTGAACTGTCAATGCTCGGGTCGTGAGTTTGAAGCCCGGCGGGGGCCAAATATTTGTGCTGACCTTTTTTTTCTCGTTGCCCCGTCTTTAATATCACCCACACGTGGTGGAAAAAAGGACGTCAAACTCACAAACACCCTACCCACGCGCCCTGCCAGTAGCTACTATCAATACAGATAGAAAGAAGAGATATAGTACGTTCTGGCAGGAAACCCTCTCTATATCATCGACCTCAAGACGCACCAACAACCCGCAGAACATAATCACCAAATGCAAAAGACCATGACTGTCCGATGGGCTTAAACCGGCTCTTAACTGGGCTTTGCGGAGCGCAACAGTGCTGTCCACAGTTGTGACACAGTTGTGATTTGGGGGGTTTCCGCCGCTGTGGAGTCATCACAGCAACCTGGATTTCAAATAGCCACAACTGTGACTGTGGTTTTCACAACAGATTCTGACTGGCTGTACTACGTCACTCGGCGCGCAAACATGGCGGACAGTGCATCTTCAATCGGTTGGTCACCGAGGACAGCTGTGTTCAGTTTTGCAGTCAGTAGACACACCGAGCGCAACGACTGTGATGTTCACACGTGTGTTTCGCGCGCTGTGCCCAGTTAAGAGCAGGCTTTAGACTGCTGTGACTAAAAGTGCCTGAGAGAAGACAAAACCACCTTTTCTTTTCCACATCTTGCAGGGATGTCGTTTGGGGTCGGATCTCGGCTAAAAGCCGATTTTTTTTTTTTTTTTTTTTTTTTTTTGAAAGAGCCGATAATCTGTCTGTTATGTCGGCTGGCCGAGCCGAAGTTTTCACGAGTGAATCGGCTCGATTATGTCCGTTTCTGCGAGATTCCTGTGCTGGCTGGACTAATTTCCAAGAAAACGCAACTTTCGGTGAGGATATGTATCTACAGAACATCTTTAATTCATGGAGGTGGAGGGAGCACGTAACAGTAGGGAATCTATCGAAAAACTTGTGAAACTGCTTCGGCAAAGAGAGCCGAAATTTTCTGTAAAAAGCCGAAACTTTCATGGCTGTTTCGGCTAAATCGCCGAAGAAAACAAAAATCATGGCAACATCACTGTCTTGGTATCTTTATTCTGCGCTACCGCAGTCACCTTTTCGTTTTTACATTAAAAAATATAAAAAGTACAAACAAACAGACTAGCAAACACAGATACAGAAAATCGTTATAACTTACCAGAACACGCGGGCGAGGATCCACGGTCCCGCTGCCTGGTCGGTCCAATATCTGGCATCGAGGCCCGTTTTGGCAGTCTGCCCTCCGTCACTGGTTTCCGCCACGACCCGATGCCCCGGAATATGCCGGCCATAACCCCCGGGCTGCCCCTTCTCGCCTTTTCTGTGTCCCCAGGTTTGACACGATCCGCCCATTGCTCACTGGTGGGGTCCCGTTTGGCGTCCTCTGGGATGAGGTCATCCACTGGAAAGTCAGTTCGTGAAGGTGTAAACTTTTCTGTCTTGTTTGGGTGATGCATTCTTATGACAAATGCACAAAATGAATATTGAATGAATAAAAATGAATAAGTTATAACTGTTTTCCCTCTAGAGTGGGTACGTGTTATATGGTGCGTGGGTGGATGTTTGGGGGTTTAACGTCCTTTTCCACCACATACGGGTGATACCAAAGACGGGGCAACGATAAAAAAACAAGCACAAATATTTGGCCCCAGCCGGGATACGAACTCACGACCCGAGCATTAGAAGTCCAACGCTCTCCCATGCGACCACCCCGGCTCCCGTTATAATGTGCATAATTCATACACTTAATACTGAATATATACTCTCACGAAGAATGAAATACACACTTGTTTTTGGCACTGTGCGCAAGGAACTAGTCACTAAGTTTCCGTGTTTTATTATTTAGGCTTGGTTTGTTAAAAGTTTATAGTTTTTTTGTTTTTTTTTATCCGAAGGTATGAAGTGGCTAGCTTATTTTGCGTGATTCTATTATGATATGTAGAAGAATTTTTTTCTGAGTGGCTAATTTTACAATAAATACAAACAGCAGCACTACAGGACAACTTCATTTATCTTGTTAAGTCGGAAAGGACACCCCCCCCCCCCCAAAAAAAAAAAAGGACCAGTTCTTAATTACATTTACTAAATTAAACAACAACACTTTTCAGGAAGGGCAGATGACAACAGCTATACAAGGAGGTGGGCTTCCGAGCATGTAGGACCTGTATACAGCCTATAGCCAGTATAGGTAATTCTTATCTTCATTTTACTGTTGTATGCATGGATCTGTAAGACTCAGTATCTACCAACCAGAGACGTCATCGTAGCTGCTCTGATCCCCCCGGTTGTCTTTGAAAGACCTCTGTGGAGACTGCTGAGCGCTCTGATTAGACTTGATAAGAATGGAACGGGGCGTGGCAGGTGAGTCCGTGACTGACGCAGACCCCTCCGCTGACGTCGTTCTGACGTCAGATCCAAGGACGTACGTCGGCAAGTCAGTGTCATCTTCCCAGGCACCGCGCGGCGACTTTGAGTTCCTCCTGCCTCGGTTGTTGTTTCTCATTTCTTCTGATTCTGTCCGTGTCCCGTTTGAGTTCTCGCTTTCGTTGATGTCTTGTTTGATTTCACATTCTGCTTCAGTACTATCGTTGTTTCTTCTTTGGTTTTCTCTCTCAGGTGCCCCTTGGGACGTACTCGCTTCGGTGTCAGGTACGAAAGCGCTGAATTCTTTTTTTGATTTCCTAAGCTTGCCTTGCTTTTGTTTCTTTTTCACAGAGGTTCTGGCGGCGTTTACCTTCTGGTTGTTTTCAAAAATCCAGACCGTTGACGACGGTGGTGTTTGCGGAAAGTTTCCCGTGGCGAGAAGTGACAGGGGAAGTAATTTGCTCAGTCCTTCATCGTGAGATGTCGTTTCCTGTGGAGATGCTGGTTTCGGGGAAACAAGCGGGAAATGTCATGAAAAAAACTTACACCATCTCGTGTACATCGTCGGAATATAAGCTAGACACATTGTGTGACGCGTTTTGATAATCAACGCTTCAGGTTGTAACGTGAATTTTAAAAAAAAAAAAAAAAAAAAAACTTCCTTGGACAGAAAAGATACAAGACGCCATTAAAGAACGAAAAATAAAAGAAAACCGCAGAAGCTAAACGTACGACAATACAAAATCAACGTGGTAACTCGTACACAACCTGGCACACTTGTAGTATGCTCCTCACATTTAAGCTGTTTACGAGCCTTAAACAGTCTAGTTTGAATTTCATTGGCAGTGTGTGAAGTTACCTTTTGCGGATGGTATCACTGCACCTTCACCGACGGCATCGTACGCAGCATGCCCCCTCGACTTCGATTTCTGTGACAGTGAAAAATGTTAGTTGAAATTTTCAAGATAAAATAAGCAAACGGTCATGGTTTGTAAATAATAATAATGATGATGATGATGATGATGATGATGATGATAATAATAATAATAATATCTGTGTATTGTGTAGGCGCTTTACTAAGTTTCTTGAACTGGCTCAAAGAGCCACGAACTGAACGCAACACGCACGCTCACATGACTCACACGCATTCTCTCACACACTGGATATGAACACATTACAATCGCGTGATGCGAAGGGTCAGCTCAGCAATTTAAGTTTCGGAATTTAGGATTGCATTTATTTTTAGATTTTGTGTGCCGAGAATGTCCGAAACTATACAACTGGCACTGGGGACAATCATTCCCATACACTAATAAAAACTTCTACTCACTAGTACATAATGAAAAACAATGAAATCCAGCAGGTCCTACCTTCTTCTTTGTCTCGTCCTTTCGCGAATGTCTGTTAGATGAATCTGAAAATAGATGTCACAGAATGTGACAATATCACATCATACATAATACATCAAACATTTGATGTCAAACATCGGTGTATAGCCCCCTCCCTTCCCAGCTCCCCTGCACTGGACATAAATAAAAACAAACGTACGTCTAATCGACTAGACCTAGTTGTACCTTCGTGACACAAACGCATCCTCTGTGTTTACGTTCCGAGGCTATTATAAAAAATAGTTCCAGAGAAGTCGGACTGGTTATCACACTTTCGACCCTTCGTTACAACCGTTTGAAGTTTAAAAGCTATTTTTTTTAAAAAGTGGACTGGCACCTACCTTTACCAAGCAAAGGTTGGCGAGCAAACTGCTGCCTGCAAATGACGATCAAAAACGGAAAGATTACATTGACTATCATAATAATGATTCATATAATAATGATAATTCTTATATAGCGCGAAATCTCCACCACTGTGGGCTCTAAGCGCTTTACCAAGTGACATTAAGATTAAAATATATAAATCATGAAGAACAAAGATATAAATACATAAATACAACACTTGTAAGAGAAACACACAGAGCGACAACCAGCACACACGCACGCGCACAATATCAAACATGCATGGGGAACACACAAGAGGCAACCAGCACACACGCGCGCGCGCGCGCACGCACGCACGCACGCACGCACACACACACACACACACACACACACACACACACACACACACACACACACACACACACACACACACACACACACACACACACAATCATGCCGCACTGCACCCACACTGGCAATGGGTAGCGGGGACACCACAACTCCCGCTCTGACGGATGCAGACAGTTAATCATAGGCAACGTGGAAGAGGTCAGTATTTAATTAACTGAGATTTAAAGGAGAGTCGAGTAGGAGCGTTGCGGAGGCAGAGGGGAAGAGAATTCCAGACAAGAGGGACTTAATACTGAAATGCCCTTTGGCCGAACGACCTGGGTATTTACCCTAGGGTTAACTACCATGCAGCTGTGGGGGTGATCTACAGTACAGACAACAGGCACTAAACCAGCCCTGTACAAGATCTCATTCTAAATTTAAGTCCTCCTTATCTGAATATCTGCGAATTAATTTCTCGCTGTTCTAATCGGACAAAATGTCTTCAGTGGATGTCTAAAACCTACAAATTTACTCATTAGGCAAGTACAGCTATACTATATTGAGAATGGTTATACTTAAATCTTCAAGTCGAAACAGTGACATTAGGCAACCCACCTTTGTCTCTTCTTGTAAATCCTCCACAAACAACACAGGAACACAAACACGGCCACCAGCACACACAGGGCGATGAGGACGAGCACGAGGGCAAACCCCTCGGCAGTGTCCAGGAATGCTTCAGGTTCGGATCCTGGGTTGTAATTGTTGTACGGCATGACTAGCAGCACAGGAAGAGCGGCGTCCGAGAGTCCTGACACTGGCGCACCGTCTGGGGACTGCTGTAGAATCTAGAATTGTCCATCCAAAGTATGGTTATTGAGAGTTAATAATGCATGCCGGTCATTTAGCATTTTCCTTCTTTTTTTTTTTAAGACGTGTTGGGCGCTGGATGCAGAACCTGAATAGTTTATCCACACTATAAATTATGAGGACTATGTTGTTTTTCAACGGAATTTTAGCATTTCAAACGAGCTTATGCTAAATGCTGTCTGAATTGCCTATATGAAGCAAGATGGTTGATTATTAAGGAAGGGGCGTTTTTGCATCATAAGCGCGTTTATGTTAAAATCATGCCTTGACGGACAGGAAACATATATATACGTTGGTTGGTTGGTTGGTTGGTTGGTTGGTTGGTTGGTTGGTTGGTTGGTTGGTTGGGGTTTAATTCACCTGCAAGATCTGTTCTTGTGTGAGGAATATCTTTGCCTGGTCCACTGCCGCCGCTGTGTCCGCCGCCGTGTTTCCCACCACGTACACTAACGCCACAGACCTGGCCAAAAAATGAGAACAACCTCCTTTGGCTTTACAGGGTGTATGTGGACATCTAAAATCCAAGTGTGAAATCCACCAGGTGCCTTAAATGCTGTTCAAAAGATCGCAAGGCCACAGGGTACGTTTGACTGCCTATTGTGTTTTTAAAAAGTATACTTTCAAATGTCAAGTAGAAGTGTTGGGGAGGGGAGGGTAGGGGAGGGGAGGGGGGGACGGTCGGTGGTCTAGTGGTTGAGAGACTTGTCACCAATGCGAGAGGTCGGAGGTTTGAGTCCCACTCGGAGCAAAGATTTTTTCCTTCTCGTATGTGGCACCGTTCATTCGGGCCGATCGTCGGGGGTCCTCTCCGGGTACTCCGGCTTCCTCCCCCTCTGCTTTAGAAATGTTCAGCCCACCAAACGTGAAAAATAAATGCAATTCTAAATTCCGAAATTTAAATAGCTGAGCTGACCCTTCGCACCACGTGATTGTAATGTGTTTGTGTCCAGTGTGTGAGAGAATGCGTGTGATTCACGTGAGCGTGCGTGTTGAGTTAAGTTCGCGACGCTTTGAGCCGATTCATGAAATTGCGTAAAGCGCATATACAATGCTCATTATTATTATTATTATTAATAAGTGTCACAAGAAAGATGCGAGCTGAAAGGAGGGGTAGGGGGCCTATGCACTCACTCGTCGGCCAACAAACGTCGTCGGGTCCCGCCTGAAGAGGACAGTGCACGCACCTCCAGCACCTCAACACGAGTGTCAGCGCCGAAGAACAGCTGAAGACGGGACTCCAGTGTGGTGCTGCAAGAGGTACATCCAACAGATCAGTCTATATCCATGTATTAGAGAAATTTGTGCTCGTATTGGGAATCCCAAACCACCAGCTAGCCTCCTTGATGACGCCATTTCCGAGATTCCTAAACCAGAAGTGTTACGTCCTACAAGAGCATACATTTTAATGTGCGATCTGCAGAACATACTAAGGGGTTGGTGTTTCCAAAGTCGAAAGTTTTGTTTATGTTTGATATTGTTGAATGATAAAATCTGTATTACAGAACGAGCACACTATGAAGACTGGGATTCCAGGAGGCGATCAACTAGCAGACGGTAAAAGGACCTGGCACCGAATGTAAAAGTCGAGGTTAATTTAACACACGGCTACGGGCCTAACCTAGACTAGGGGTGGGTGGGGTGGGTGGGTGTTTGGGGGTTTAACGTCCTTTTCCACCACATTAGGTGATCTCAAAGACGGGGCAACGATGAAAAAGCCAGTACAAATATTTGGCCCCAGCCGGGATCGAACTCACGACCCGAGCATTAGAAGTCCAACGCGCTACCATTCGACCACCCCGGCTCCCCCTAACCTAGACTAGGACAAAAGAAACCCAAAAACAAAATTGTATAAAAAAGGAAGCGAAGAAAGGAAGAAATAAATCCTTCTATAACGGCTTTGGCATCTTGCTGGAACGGACCCGCTTCCTGATTTAAAACAAAAAACAATAGAAAATTTAACCCTAGAGCTAGTTTAGTTCGAGGTTAGACTCTACCCCGGGGCTAAAATCCCTAACCTCGATTTTTACATGCGGAGCCTGGTGATATCAATTTCCAGGCGGTATGACGGTAGATGTATTTGCACTTACTTTTGAGACTCCAAGTAATCCTTGCTGACCGCGTACGTAATGGCCACCAAATGGTCGTTCGTGTTGAACGTATCGACTCTCAGCATGCCCAGCTGCGTGTCGCTAACTCCGCTCCCCGTGCGCGTGCAGACAACCCACTGAAAGTAGCGCGAGCTATCGTACAACAGCTCTGGTCGTGAAACTGCGATCTCCCCTGAAGTAACACCCACGGTGAACACGCCGTCCTCGCTCACGCTCACGAACTCCAGAACGTCTCCAGGGGACAGAACCATGCCGAAGTCGGCAGCTGTGAGAGTGTGGACGATCCGCCCGGCGTTTGAATCGTGAGGGATTTCCAGTGAGAGAAACACTGACGTGCTCGACGTCTCGACCTGTATCGGCTGCTCGTTGACGTCAACAACGTTCACGGTCAAGGTCGTTGAAGAGGTCAAGGCCGGACTCCCACCGTCCACGGCGAGAACGTCACATTGAAAACTCCGCACCGCTTCGTAGTCTATTGGTGACTTTATCACCACGCTTCCGTCAGATTCGACGCGCAAATACAGCGAACAGATCTGAGAGGATGGCGAGAAGCTGAGACTGACGTCAGCATTCGTCCCCTCGTCGGCGTCCACGACTTCCAGCTTCTTCGCCGTCATTCCGGCAGGAAGATTTTCAACAACAGGGAACGATAACTCGGTAGTCAGAAACTCAGGCGCGTTATCGTTCTTGTCACTGACCGTTACAGTCACTACAGCCGTTTCGGCACCTCCAGAGTGAAACGATTCCACAGTTAGTTGGTAGACGGGGTAGGTTTCTCGATCTAGAACCCTGTTCGTCGCCAACACCCCATTCCCACTGGCGTCAGTCGAGATTCTGAAACCATCGCCATAGTTTCCTGAAGCGATCGCGTAGGAAGTGACAGACAGCGAAGGGTCAGTTGGAACGGTACCCACGTAGGTTCCCGCTGCGCTCTGTTCAGTAACTGAGAATGTGAAAGCCGCGGGCGGCTGTACCAGGAACGGAGTGACGTCAACATTGATGGTGAGTGTCCCAGTTCTGGCCGGCAGACCGCCGTCAGTGGCTGTTAGTATCAGGGTGTGGGCGTCAGCTGCTGGAGTCAGTTGCGTCACTGTTTCCACTCGCGCCGTCAGCGGGTCCACGGTGAAATAACCGTCGTCATTACCGCTCAGTAACGCATAGGTCACCTGTGAAAATAATAATGAAATAATAATAATAATAATAATAAATGGTATTTCTAGGGCGCATTTCTTTAAATAAAACTCAATGCGCCTATCACTCACTCACACTCACGCACATTATACAACGATGAACGAAACACACACAAATAGAAGAAGATGACTCATTCGGCTTCGAATAAAAATACAAAATGAATTTGGCTTTCTCCTGACTATGATATCCACAAACACTCAATAAGTCCCCCCCCCCAAAAAAAAAATATGACAACACACATCACAGACTTGGCTTTCAGACTGGGAATAAGAGCACCTGTACAGTTACAGAAGTTAGGAGATTTTTTTTTCCCTAATACAAGTTAAAATAATTATACATTTCTATCTCCTCAGCACACTCAGGAAACGCGCGAAATATTCCAAAGCATTATACTGGATCTGGGGAGAAAGCTTTAGCACGTGATTGGTGACAGGTGCGCGCGCGCGCGCGCGCGTGTGTGTGTGTGTGTGTGTGTGTGTGTGTGTGTGTGTGTGTGTGTGTGTGTGTGTGTGTGTGTGTGTGTGTGTGTGTGTGTGGGTGTGACCTCTCCGTTGCTCCCAGAATCGGCGTCCGTAGCCTGTGACGTCACCACCTCCGTTCCGGCCGGTGCTGTCCTGAAGACCTGCACGTGAACCTCGCTCTCCGCGAAGCTCGGCGAGTTGTCGTTGACATCAGTCACGTGAACAGTGACGTTGGCCCCGCCCACTTTGCTGGGTGAGCCACCATCTGATCCGCTGACTGTGAGGATGAACTCTGTCTGGGTTTCGGCGTCCAGGTTCCTTGCTGTCTTCAGCACACAAGATGCGGGGTCTATGCTGAAAAGCCCTGCCTGGACAGGCGGGAACGGAAAATGTGCAGTGTGTTAGAGAGGTGCGGCGGACACGTTCATTTCGACTTTCAACTGATCTACGTGTAAACTTTCAGCTTTAACCCTGCAGTTAGTTTCAGCTTGAAGTTCCACAGCCAATCGAATTCCCGGAATACGCGAGACGCTGAAAGTGGACAAAGGCGGCAAAAGCGCAACTTACGGGACATATTTTTAGTGTTGGGGTTTCTACCGACAGAAAAGGTACAACGAGCACACCGGATCCGGCGAATTAATTTCATTTGTAACGCTTGCCTAGCAAACATACTGATACAGATCAACATAATCCTCAAAGTCTGAAAATGTCTAGTCAAACCACAGTCAAGTCCCCTGTCATATCATGGAACCGCCTCTTTGTGAAAACAACGCATGTTACAGTTAATCTCTCTCTCTCTCTCTCTCTCTCAAACACACACACACACACACACACACACACACACACACACACACACACACACACACACACACCTGAAAAATGAAGTAAATAAGCAAGCAAACAAAGAAGGAACAGCAAACCCCCTTCCACATTCTTCAAACCTTGTAAGCAATGCTCACCTCGTTCCCACGAGTCACGCCACAAGTCACTCTCCCATTTGCTCCAGCGTCACCATCCAGCGGCAACAACGCCAGCACAGAAATTCCTGACGTCACCGACTCTGGTACAGTGACGTCATACGGCGCATCCGGGAACGTGGGCGCATGTTTGTTGACGCCATTCAGACGCACAAGAATGGCGGCTGTGGCCGTGAGACTCGAGGCACCAGCATCATCCGAGGCGTAGACGAGAAATCTGTAGGAAGTCTGATCAGAATACTGTACGTCGCCAGCGACTTTCACCTCACCTGTTGCTTGGTCGACGCTGAAGTTCGTGTTGGGCTCAAGCGAGTAGTGGACCTGAAAGAAATGCGTTTGCACTGCAGGGTCACGAGGGTACTTTCATCACGTTAATCTGTGGTTTAGCCCGTCCAAACTCTTCCTTCCTGGGGAGCTGGGGTGGCCGAATGGTAGAGCGTTGGACTTTCAATGCTCCGCTCGTGAGTTCGAATTCCGGCTGGGGCCAAATATTTGTGCTGGCCTTTTTATCGTTGCCCCGTCTTTGATATCACCTTTATGTGGTGGAACAGGACGTTAAACTCCCAAACACCCACCCTACCCACTCTTCCTTCCTAAACCTATGGTGCTAACCACAGGGAACGAATAATGAAGTGGTTGCTGCAAGGGAGAGAACTGTGCCTGTCAGTTAGCTAGTTATTTAGGGCTTTCCGCCGCGCAACAATTGTGCCTGTATGGGAAGAGTGATCACCATGGTGCTAAGTTTGGTAATGTTTTCCAAATTAAGGAAACCTTTGCAAAAACTACGTGCTAATGCTGAAAATTACAAACAGCTTCTTGTGTGATTAAAGCTTAAACTAATCTTTTTCCTGAATTAAAACCATCATTACCATCCGCATTCACGAAAGTTATAATGAATGCACACATGAACAGCATCCCTTATGAGGGACACTCTTAAAGTCTTGAGACATCCTACCTGTCCGAAGGCCCCGTCATCTGAATCGGCAGCAGTGACCTGCCCAATGGTCGTTCCAG
This sequence comes from Batillaria attramentaria, assembly GCA_018292915.2. Taxonomy (NCBI): domain Eukaryota; kingdom Metazoa; phylum Mollusca; class Gastropoda; family Batillariidae; genus Batillaria; species Batillaria attramentaria. Next base: position 597,692 of record JACVVK020000069.1, read on the forward strand.
CTGGCAGTCCTTCGTCCTTCTCCCACAAATACTCGTGTTGAGAGAAGTACGGAGAAGCGTCATTTACGTTACTGACGTGGACAGTGACGTTCATGACGTCACTCAGCGAAGCGTCATTTCTATTTTCGGCTTGAACAGTGATAGTGTGAGTACTGGCCGCCTCATAGTCGAGATCGTGTACGATGTACAATTCTCCCGTGAACTGTTCCACGAAGAAAAGTCCAAGGTCGTTGCCCATAGTAATGAAGTACGTAAGGTCACCAGACTCACCTTCAACCGCGCCATCTACTGTTGCTTGCAAATCGTAAATCATCTCCCCTGTCAAAGAATTCTCATCCACGGTTCTGCTGTCCTCGCTAGACAAAAACCTGGGCGAGATATTTTCAGGAGTGACCTTGACAATGACAGTGGTTTCCGAAGTAAGAGATCCTGTGTCCGTCGCTCGGACTACGAGAGAATAGGAACAGACGTGGGAGTAGTCTATCAGGCTTGCAGTCACGATGCTAAGACCGTCTATAGCAAAGCTGTTACCGGTGTTACCGCTGACAATGTCCAGGTCGAATTCCGCGTTCGTCCCGTTGTCAGGGTCCGCCACTATCAGCTGCCCGACCACAGTGCCACCAGGCGTATTATGCGGGACGTAGAACATGTATTGCGATTTAGAGAACGACGGAGGATTGTCGTTAACGTCATTCACCATCACCGTGAGTTGCACAGTGTCGGTTTCTAGTTTTGCGTTCATAGTCTGGATGGTAAGGTCATATTCCTCCACCTGCTCACGATCTAGCAGTTTGGCCAGGTAAAGGCTCCCCGAGTGACGGTCAAGGACGAAGGTGTTCGCGTCATTGCCTGACGTAATGCCCATCCACACGTCATCGGTAACGTCGTTGTCAGGACCTTGGAGTTGGATCAGTTCTGCTCCAAGCGGCGCGTTTTCTGGTACAGAAATCGTCCCGCCTCCTGAAAGGAACACTGGCTGGTGCTCGTCCACATTGAGAACAGCGATTACCACCACACGTTCCTCAGCGAGCGCTGGAGAACCGCCATCTTCAGCCAGGATGGTCAGAACGTGGACTTTGGACACCTCAGCGTCCAGCTGAGAAACCAGTCGGAGACTGCCGGTAGGGTCCATTGCGAAAAGAGCGTGGTCATTACCTTGTGTGATGGAAAATGTTACAGTACCATTTTCCTGGAAGTCGTCATCCTTTGCTGAATACGTGTATAGTAACGACGGCACCGACAGATCTTCCATGACGCTGATGTTGAAATTTCCAGAAACCTCTGGCGCGTTGTCGTTGATGTCCAGAATGGAGACAGTCAGCGTACTGGTAGCTGTGTATCCAACTGCCGTCCAGGCTGTGATCTCAACTTCATAGCTCTCAACCAGCTCTCGGTCTAAGTCAGAAGCCAGGATAACTTTCCCCGTGGAAGGCTCAGCTTTGAAAGCGCCATTAGCGCCGTCTGCTTTGAAGAAGACCGGTAGAGTCGTTCCGGAGACGCTAACGTCAAAAACAACACTCCCGAGAAACAGGTCTTCGGAGATTTCAATCGTGCGCGGGAGATTTTGAAACACGAGGGAGTTGTTGGTTATGAACGTCAACGCGAGATAGGAGCTGAGCTCTGGAGTTCCCCCGTCGCGGATTTCGACGGTGACAGTGTAGCTAGACTCTGTCGGTTGACGTTCCAGTCTCACTGCTCCAGAACCCCTGTCGACGGAGAAAACACCCACAGGATCTCCGCCCGTTTTGAAAAACTCCATGGCTCCGTTAACAGTATCTGCGTCAGAACACGTCAGCGTGAACAAAGTGTCGCCAGGGACAACAGTGCTGTCGATGACGAGGTGAGGTCGAGAGTCACACACAGGAGCGTGGTCGTTGAAGTCAGTGACGCTGACTGTCAGTGACGTGGTGCTGGACTTCTGCTGAGTCAGTGACGAATCTTTGGCCTCGATGACGAGGGTGTAGGAGTCCTGTGACTCCCTGTCGAGAGTTCTCTCGAGGGTGACGATGCCGAGCTCAGCGTGAACGACGAACGGAGAGGTTGTCGGCTGCAGCAAGGTGTAGCGGACCGAACCGTCTTCACCTGCGTCTCCGTCAGCCGCAGACACCGTGAACAGTGGACTACCTACCACGCAAAAAAAAATCACGCTTTTCTTCAAAAAAGAAAAAAATGCGGGGCATCGAGGGGGGAATTTCGGGCAGTTCACAATGTAAAGAGTTCTCTGTTAACCAGTTAGTAAGCCAATCAGTTGGTCAGGTTCTAACCCAGGTTCATTAATTTTGTTGAAGTTGATCTGGAAGGTGATGGTGGTTTTAAATTGAGGGATGGTGCGTGGCTACACATTTCATGGTATCTCCGGGGAGCCGGGATAGCTGAATGGTAGAGCGTTGGGCTCTCAATGCTTGGGTCGTGAGTTCGAATCACGGCTGTGGCCAAATATTTGTGCTGGCCTTTTTCACGTTAAACTCCCAAACACCCACCCACCCTCATGGTATCTCCGGTGTTAAAACACAAACTTACTCCCCAAGGAATTTACCCCGGACTAGAAATATCGCACAGGACAGAAGTTACTTCGGAGCGAAGACCAAACCAAGGGAGCACTTTTGTCGGAGTGCATCTCTCGCGGAAGTAAGTTTCAAGTGCTGCACCGGCTCTCTCTCTCTCTCTCTCTCTCTGGGAGCCGGGGTGGCCGAATGGTAGAGCGTTGGACTTCTAATGCTCGGGTCGTGAGTTCGATCCCGGTTGGGGCCAAATATTTGTGCTGGATTTTTCATCGTTGCCCCGTCTTTGACATCACCCGTATGTGGTGGAAAAGGACGTTAAACCCCCAAACCCACCCACCCTCTCTCTCTCTCTGGAAGCCGGGGTGGCAGAATGGTAGAGCGTTGGACTTCTAATGCTCGGGTCGTGAGCTCGATCCCGGTTGGGGCCAAATATTTGTGCTGGCTTTTTCGTCGTTGCCCCGTCTTTGGTATCACCCGTATGTGGTGGAAAAGGACGTTAAACCCCCAAACCCACCCACCCTCTCTCTCTCTCTGGGAGCCGGGGTGGCAGAATGGTAGAGCGTTGGACTTCTAATGCTCGGGTCGTGAGTTCGATCCCGGTTGGGGCCAAATATTTGTGCTGGCTTTTTCATCGTTGCCCCGTCTTTGATATCACCCGTATGTGGTGGAAAAGGACGTTAAACCCCGAAACACCCACCCACCCCACCCTCTCTCCCCCTGTGTGTGTGTGTGTGTGTGTGTGTGTGTGTGTGTGTGTGTGTGTGTGTGTGTGTGTGTGTGTGTGTGTGTGTGTGTGTGTGTGTGTGTGCGTGCCTGCCTGCCTGCCTGCCTGCGTACGTGCGTGCCTTACCAGGTGCAGCGTTCTCAGGCACAGAGCGAACCTCTGTGTCGTCAGCAGGCACTGCCCACTGCGGCGTCATCTCGTTCTCCGCTTCCACCGTCACGTGAACGAACGCCTGTGACGTCAGCGGCGGGGACCCCGTGTCTGTTGCCGTGACAACCACTAAGTGTGACCTTGATGTTTCGAATTCAGCGTCACCGATCAGTGACACTATACCCGAGTCCGGCGTGATGGCCAACAAGGTGGCTGAAAAACGAAAAAGGTCTCGCTGACAGAATAACCAGTACAAAGCGACTTTGCATGAATACGACAAGACAGGCTGCAGCCACCATACACCATATCAGTCCCGCAGTAGATCGAGCGCTTTGGTATCTTGGTTGTTTTCTAACACGCTGGCAGTCATAATTTTCTTTTATACTTTCACAGAAGTGAATCCAAAAAAACACACACGTTTGAATATTCAATAACTACAGCACAAAAAAACAACAAAAACAAAAGAAACTAACAAACACAAACAAGCAAACAAAAAACTACCCAAAACATACAAAAACAGCACTACCCCATCACAACAGTAGGGCTCAAGGGAAACAACTGCAAGTAGGTAATTTTCTTTTATACTTTCACAGAAATGAATCCAAAAAAACCACACACGTTTGAATATTCAATAACTACAGCACAAAAAAACAACAAAAACAAAAGAAACTAACAAACACAAACAAGCAAACAAAAAACTACCCAAAACATACAAAAACAGCACTACCCCATCACAACAGTAGGGCTCAAGGGAAACAACTGCAAGTAGGTATGAAGTGAAACTGACTGAGACTCCTGAATCTTGATACAACTTTCAACTTACAGTCAACAGAAAACACGATGTTGCCGTTTACACCAGAATCATCGTCATAAGCCGACACTTCGCCCACAGAGGTTCCAGCGGCAGCGTTTTCCATCACTTTTCCATAGAATATCGTCTGAAAAAAAAAAGGATTTCAGGGGCGCCGGAACCGGGGGGGCAGGGGGGGGGGCAGCTGCCCCCCCTGTACCCAAGCAGGGGGGGGGGGGCAAGAGTGTCTTTTTGCCCCCCCTGGAAAATCAGGTGACTATGGCAAGAGGGGGGGACCCCCCCCCCCTTCCCCTACCTCTCTCCCTACCCCTCAGTGCTCTCTCTCCCTCATCCCACCCAACAGAGAACTTCTGTTTTTGCGGACCGAAGGCTGTCCGCTCATCTGATTTCCCCCCCACCCCCCTTTTCACTTTTTTCGGGCAACGTCCTGGTTCGTAAAGGTTTTTTTTTGTCTACGCAGCATTTGATCCCCCCCCCCCCCCCCGCTTTTCACTTTCTTCGGGCGCAACGTTCCCCTCTCCGAGATTCTGCCCCCCCTCCCCCCAACATCTTCCGGCGCCCCTGGATTTAGAAAGGATTATGTGAATACATTCCTATATCTAGATCTGGCTTCGTAAATTTTATGTACAGCCCATTTAAGGGAGGAACAGACAGTTCAGAAACCATCTGAAAATTACCAAACGAATGTTCTTGCACAGGACTTTGGTTGCTGGTTTAAGTCTTCTACTAACCCTTACCAACACTTTAGTAGTAGTAGTAGTATTGGAGCCGCGATAGCCGAGCGATACAGCGTTGGACTAACAATGCCAGGGTTGTGGGAGCGACTCCCGGCTGGGGCCAAATATTTGTGCTGGCCTTCGTTGCCCCGTTTTTTCGTGGTGGAAAAGTACGTTAAACACCTCAACTCCAACCCACCCTTCTTCTTCTTCTTATTATTTACGTATTTCTTTCTTTCTTTTTTTTTTTTTATTGATTTTTAATTTTTTGCAGCCCCAACTCTTCGCCCGCTCCAGTGGTATTCCTCACAGGTCATGGGTGGAATCCACGGAGACCTCAGAAGCAGCCTTCACTCCTGTTGTTCACAGAAACGAAACGCCGAGCTTATTGAAGGGTGTGACGAAAAAAAGATCATCTTACGATAATTATTTTTGATTTCACCTCATTGAATATGGGACTGTGGTCGTTGACGTCGGCGATGGTGATGCTGACGGTGGTGGTTGACGTAGCAGTTGTTTTGTTAGACGAGTGAGCAGCGATGATCAGCGACAGTGTGTCCGCCACCTCGCGGTCCACTAGATTCTTCACGGACAATATTCCTGCAGAAAAATTATGGTACATTGCAGTAAGTATGTATGTGTATAAGAATACTTGTCATAAAACATCCGGGACCCCTTTGCGTTTATAATAATAATAATAATAATGAGTATTGTATAGGCGATTTACCCAATTTCATGAATCGGCTCAAAGCACCGCGAACTGAACCCAACACGCACGCTCACGTGAATCACACACATTCTCTCACACTGGACATAAACACATTACAATCACGTGGTCCCCTACATGGTCCACCCCTTGTCGTGGGGTAGTGGCTTGTGTACCTCAATGACCCAGAGAACTATGCCAGCAGGAGCACATGCTCCTGGCAGGGTCACCCAAGCTGGACAGGTCAAAGGGTAGAGGTCAGACGAATGTGGACCACCTCTCCAAGAGGCTAAACGGGTTTGCGTAGGGTTAACAGCCCTACCTGTAAAAAACACCAAGTTACTGAAGCATCGACAGCAACAAACCGAGACATTCACCTGGGCAAGGAAGGGTCTCCATCCCGGAGACCTATGACGCATTGCAGTGAAAGCCGAAAGGAAGCTGCAAGGCCGACCCCCCTTCTAACACCCAGGACAACAACGAGAGTAGCCACATGGAACATCAGGACAATGTATGAAGTAGGAAGGACCATACAAGTAGCAAGAGAGATGAAGAACTACAAGATAGGAGTACTGGGACTGAGTGAGACAAGGTGGCTACAGACAGGACAGCTGAGATTTTCATCGGGAGAGCAGTTGCTGTACTCTGGACACACAGAGGATGGAGCCCCCCACACTGAGGGCGTGGCCCTGATGCTGGCTCCGGAGGCACAGCGGGCACTCATCGGCTGGGAACCTGTCAACTCCCGCATCATCACAGCCAAATTCATCACCAAGAAAAAAGACATCAAGCTGAACATCATCCAGTGCTACGCTCCCACCAATGATGCGGAAGAGGAGAAAAAAGATGACTTCTACCAACAACTGCAGACAGTGATAGATAGAGGAGGAGCCAAGGACATGACCATCCTGATGGGAGACTTCAACGCCAAGATTGGATCAGACAACACAGGCTACGAGGACACCATGGGAACACACGGACTGGGACAGATGAACGAAAATGGTGAGCGCTTTGCAGACTTTTGTGCCCTGAACCAGCTAGTGATAGGAGGCAGCATCTTCCCACACAAGCGCATCCACAAGGCCACATGGAGATCGCCGGACCATGTCACGGAGAACCAGATTGATCACATCTGCATCAGCCGGAAGTTCAGGAGATCGTGGCGGGATGTGCGCGTGATGAGGGGTGCCGATGTATCATCAGACCACCACCTTCTTGCAACAACATTGAGACTTCGGCTTAAGAGGCACACCAACGCCAACAACACACGGACCAGGTACAACGTTGGACTACTCAGGAACACAGACACACAAGCAGCATTCCGGATCAGCCTTTCCAACAGGTTCCAGCCACTGCAAGACCTGATAGAAGACAGTGAAATGGACATCGAGACACAGTGGGAACACAGCAAGAAACTCTGGCACGACACATGCGAAGAGGTCCTTGGCAAGAGAAAGACCCAACATAAGGAATGGATCTCTGCTGATACCATCCAGAAGCTGGAAGTTAGGAAAGAGAAGAAAACTGCACTGAACACGAGCCGAACAAGAAGAGCTAAGGCAAAGGCACAAGAGGAATACACAGCAGCTGACAGAGAAGTGAAGAGGAGCACCAGGAAGGACAAGAGGGACTACATCGACAACCTGGCCAGTCAAGCAGAGGAAGCAGCCCGACAAGGGAATCTAAAAGACCTGTACCAGGTGACCAAGAAGCTCGCGGGCAAATTTCAGCAGACAGACAAACCAGTGAAGGACAAGAACGGGCACCCACTGACAACAACGGAGGAACAGCTGAAGCGATGGGCAGAACACTTCAGGGAGCTGTTAAATCGCCCCATCCCTGAAACACCACCAGACATCCCACCAGCAGAGACAGAACTACCCATCAACTGCGACAAGCCCTCTAAGGCGGAGATCAGGAAAGCCATCATGACACTGAGAAATGGGAAAGCTGCAGGGCCGGATGAGATACCAGCAGAAGCCATCAAAGCAGACATAGAGACAGCCGTCAACATGCTGCACAGCCTATTCAGCAAGATCTGGGAGAAGGAAGAGGTGCCAGCCCAGTGGAAAGAAGGGATCGTCATCAAGCTGCCAAAGAAAGGGGACCTCAGGGACTGCAGCAACTACCGAGGGATCATGCTCCTGTCAGTGCCAGGCAAGGTTCTCAACAGAATTCTACTGGAGAGGATGAGAGAGGCAGTCGACCCCATGCTCCGAGACCAGCAGGCGGGCTTTCGCAGGAACAGGTCCTGCGCTGACCAGATTGCCAGCCTACGCATCATTGTGGAGCAGTCACTGGAGTGGAACTCCCCCCTCTACATCAACTTCATAGACTATGAGAAGGCTTTCGACAGTGTAGACAGAGAGGCACTGTGGAAGCTGCTAAGGCACTATGGAGTTCCCGGGAAGATCATCTCCCTGATCCAGTGCACCTACCAAGACATGAGCTGCAGGATTGCCCATGCTGGCCAGTTGTCAGAAAGCTTCGAGGTGAAGACCGGAGTCCGCCAGGGATGCCTGTTGTCCCCGTTTCTCTTCCTCCTGGTCATCGACTGGATCATGAAGACCACTACAGCAGGCAGGAAAAACGGGATACAGTGGACACTCTGGACGCAGCTGGACGACCTCGACTTCGCGGACGACCTGGCGCTCCTGTCTCACAGCCACAGCCAGATGCAGGACAAGACTACATGCCTTGAAGCCACATCAGCTGGAACAGGGCTCAAGATCAACAGGAAGAAAACCGAGCTGATGAAGATCAACACCACTGCCAACACACCAGTCACAGTCGGTGGAGAGCCCATCAGGGAGGTGGAGTCCTTTGTCTACCTGGGGAGTGTGGTTGATGGACAGGGAGGCACAGACCGAGACGTCACAGCCAGAATCGGCAAGGCAAGGGCAGCAATGGTCATGCTGAAGAACGTCTGGGCATCCAAAGTTGTCAGCATAAGAACCAAACTTCGCATCTTCAACTCCAACGTGAAGTCAGTTCTGCTCTACGGATGCGAAACATGGAGGACAACGAAGACGATGCAGCAGAAGATCCAGACATTTCTCAACACCTGTCTGAGGCGCATCTTCAACATCCGATGGCCAGAGAAGATCCGGAATGAAGAGCTGTGGGAGCGAGCGGGGCAGGAACCAGTGGCCAAGCAGATCCTGCAGAGGAAGTGGGGCTGGATTGGACACACCCTCAGGAAGCCAGCATCCAGCACCACACGCCAAGCCCTGACATGGAACCCGCAGGGGAAAAGGAAGAGAGGCCGGCCTCGCAACAGCTGGAGGCGGGACACTGAGGCAGAGCTATGTAAGCAGGGGACCAACTGGACTGGAGTGGCAAGACTAGCCCAGAACAGAGTGCGATGGCGAAGGGTTGTCGATGGCCTATGCTCCATGTGGAGCCAAGGGCCTAAGTAAGTAGTAAGTAATCACGTGGTGCGAAGGGTCAGCTCAGCTATTCAGATTTCGGAATTTAGAATTGCATTTATTTTTTCAAATTTGGTGGGCTGAACATTTCCAAAGCAGAAGGGGAGGAAGCCGGAGTACCTGGATAGAACCCCCGACGATCGGCTCGATTGATCGGTGACACATACGAGAAGGAAAAATTCTTTGCCCCGAGTGGGACTCGAACCCCTGGCCTCTCGCATTTAACCACTAGATCACCGACCCCTTTGCGGTGTTGAGGGGATGTTGTAATAATGTCCAAGTTGTAAATTTGTTAACTTAGTCTTAAGTCTCAGCCCGACCGCCCTCTGTTCGCCATATGATAAGACGTTAAAAAGAACAAGCCACTGCACAGCGGTAGGAGCCACCTCAAGCCACTATTACGCAAGGTGAAGCCGAAGCCGAGACCGCTGCAGACTGCATAATAGAACTGGCTTCTGACCGGCCCCCGTAGTGTAGTGGTTAGCACTTCGGACCATGCAAGGACCGGGAAACCCGGGTTCGAGTCCCAGCCGAGGCAAGCGGGATTTTTCCTACCTAGGTCGGCTCCTACCCAGAGCGGGTGTGCTATGGGCCCAATGGGGAGGTTGTTGCCACACAGCCGAGATTCACCCACTTCACGGGTGCGACTTTGGGGGTGCTTCCCTTGGCATGACACGTCTTATGATGTGGATGATTACACGGCCGGCACTGCAGGTGCCGTAGTTCCTGGGCCTGGTTAATGCCGGGATATTTATGACAGGAAGCGTCGAATGCGGTCCTGTCACGCAGACCCAAACCACACGGACCTCCATAGCATCATCTTACCATCATCCTCATCTCCATCACCATGCATAATAAAAATTGCCCCAGCTTCCGAGCCCTCCGTGGATTCCACCCATCACCTGGGAGGAACACTACTGGAACTGGCAAAGAGTTGTGGCAGCAAAAACAAAAAAAACCAAACAACAACAACAACAAAACCCAAGCCACTGCACAGCGGTAGGAGCCACCTCAAACCACTATTACGCAAGCCGTGTGCCTTGCGGAAAAGGACGTTAAACCCCCCCCCCCCCCCCCCCCCAACACCGCCCCACCCCATCCCACCCCACCCCACATGTGAATAAAGAAAAGTCCTAGTTTCAGACGTGATTTGCAGACGTTTGATTCGGAGCGTCATACACACCTGTCTGAGCATCGACAAGAAACCAGTCTAGGTCAGGTGTGACGGACAGGAGACTGTAGCTGACGGTGGAGAGCGTCGTGTCTGCCGAGTCCGCGTCACTGGCGGTCAACGTCACTATCACGTGACCCAGATCAGCATCTTCTGGAACATCTGATGACAGACACTCAAAACTGATAAAAGACGGGCACGAACTGTTACTTTGGTTTTCTGTAAATTGATATCCCACAGAAACATCCGTTTGCGTACAGTATCTGTCCGATCCGAAAGATTTGAAAACAGACCAGTCCAAATCGTGCAGAAGAATGCTAAGGACTCTCTCTCTCTCTCTCTCTCTCTTGGGGAGCCGGGATAGCCGAATGGTAGAGCGTTGGAATCTCAATGTTCGGGTCGTGAGTTCGAATCCCGGCTGGGGCCAAATATTTGTTCTGGCCTTTTTCTCGTTGCCCCGTCTTTGATATCACCCGCACATGGCGGGGAAAGGGGTGGGGTGGGTGGGTGTTTGTTTGGGGGGTTAACGTCCTTTTCCACCACATACCGGTGATATCAAGGACTGGGCAACGATGAAAAAGCCAGCACAAATATTTGGCCCCAGCCGGGATACGAACTGACGACCCGAGCATTAGAAGTCCAACGCTCTACCATTCGGCCACCCCGGCTCCCCTACACGAGGTGGAAAAGGACGTTATACTCCTAAACACCCACCCTCCCTCCTCTCTTTCTCAACCGCTTAGTTCTTCCCCATTTGATAACAAGTGTTGTTGTGTGCAAAGTTTTGTCATATGACGTCATCACTAAACCACCTACTCTTCATCCTGTCCACCAGGGATAGTGCAAACACAGCCAGATAATCAGTCTACATTCACACAACCCACCACCAAAGTGGCCCGGAACCTACCAGCCGTGATGAGCGAGTCAGCGAACTGTGGAATATTGTCGTCCACGTCGGTCACTTCCACAACGACAACGACCGTGGTGGTGAACGGGACAGCAGACAGATCGTGCACGTGAACCGTGACGTCAAAGTTCGCGTCCGTCTCGAAATCCAGCGCCCGAGCGACTGTCATCACGCCAGTGTTCAGATCAACGGCCAAGAGGTCTGGAGAGCCTGTTGTCCAAAGCAAGTTAGGGTTGTAAAAAGGCTTAAAGCTGAAATTCTTTTTTTTTTTTTTTTTTTAACAAAACAGGACAAAACAGCACAGCGTGTGCACCAGTACATAGGTCAATGGTACATGGTTATAGTGCTATACAAGATTACAATAGATAGATAGATTACAATGAAAACACTATAGATAGCAATACTGTGTTCTCTCTCTCTCTCTCTCTCTCTCTCTCTCACACACACACACACACACACACACACACACACACACACACACACACACACACACACACACACACACACACACACACACAACCTCTTATAATGCACAGCCTATATGGAAACCAGCACCGTTGAAATTCCAGCTGTTTACCCCAAAGCTGATATTCTCACTGCCGTATTAAAGTCATTGTGTTCATAGCAGAAAGTCAGTAGTTTCCCTTTCAAAGAGGATAAAGATTCGCTACTTGCACCGTGTGTTTGCATTGCACTAAATTCATAAAGTTATCAAGACATGTTCAGACCTGGAGCGATGACGTATTGTAGCGTGTCGGAGACATCAGTATCGGAACAGTTGAGTGACGTCACTTCTTCGCCCACAACAGTATCCTCTGCTACTGTCAAGAAGATGACGTACTCCTCACATGTCTGAAAAAAAGAGTCCGGTCATAAAAAGAGAAACCCTTGTATTGTCAGGATATGTATTTACTAATGCCTTAATGCCTCTCAAGGCAAGAGGGACGTGTCATATGGTGTTCGTGACAGCACTTCTAGATATGGACTTCTTGTTGTTTTTGCTGCTGCTGTTGTGGCTAATTCTGGTCTTGTTTTTCAGATGAAACTTTTACAAAGCTTCCAAAGGACGTACATCTAACTGGGATAAACTCAGCTAATTCATCCCCAGAAAAAAAGGGGGGGGGGGGCGGGGGGGGGCGGGGGGGGGGGGGGGGGCGGGGGGGGGGGCCGGCGGCTAACACTCACTGGGCGATGGTCGTTCACGTCCACGATGTTGATTGTGACGCTCTGCTCTGTCGTCAGAGGGGCAGCGGTGTCAAGGTCACGGGCACGTAGACGCAGAGTCCGAGGTCCCATAGTTTCGTAGTCCAGTCGTTCGTTAAGCGACAATGCACAGGTGATGGCGTCGAGTCGGTAAAAGTTGTCTTCGTTACCAGCTGTATGAGAACATACAGATTAGGAAACATATTCAGTTTACTCACTTTGAAATCCAAACTTCTTGAATAGGTTGCCCCAAATCACCCGCGTGGAAGGGACGAGAAGCCTCAAGGATACTACTTCTCACTTTGGTGTATGGCGATCACTGGAATGTAACGACCATCTCTATGTCTCTGACTGTCATCTTGCTACGTGTGTGCGTGCGTGTGTGGGTGCGTGTGTGTGTGTGGATGTGCGTGTGGGCGTGCGTGCGTGTGTGTGCGTGTTACTGCTGTGAGATTACATTTTTAACTATTGCGACATGTTATATTGTGTATGTGGTTGTTGTCTGTTTTTACGCCGCAACCGAATTGCCTCCTCTTGAGGACAATAAAGAATTATTGAATTGAATTGAACTGAATTTAACTGCTATTAGATGAAAGTCTAAAATGGAAGAAGCCACTTTCTTTAGTTGGCTAGGTGGGTGGCGACTGCAGACAGGATTACCATTTCACGTGCCTAGTCCTGTCAAGTCAAGTCCAATTTATTTAAAACCCCAGTAGGGGTACATGGATCTTGAGATATACAACTTAAAAACGCATGAACAGCCCGTCATGGCGCTGTAAAGAGAAAGAGGAAGACAGCTGTCACAAAAGATGGCAACATGCAATTGCAGTTACAAAAATAAACCAGCTAACCATACCACGACAACACACAATACAGAATACATGCCACAGATATTCTGCCGAAGACGTTGGTTAAGAAAAAGAAAAAAAAAGTTTGCTCTGGATGGGTCTATACTCTACTCACAAATTATCTCCACCATTGCCAGAACCTGAAGCAGGCGTTGTTGTTATGTCAGAGCTTGTAGGACCTTCGAATTAGATTGGCTATGAAATGCTCTATGAAGAGCTTTTATACTCTACTCACAAATGATCTCCACCCTGGCCAGACCCTGAGGTAGACGTGACGTGTCGTCGTCGACGAGCGTGCAAGAGGTGACGATGGTGCCAACAGGCGAGTCCTCAGGGACGTCGATCACACTCGGCAGTCCTTCGATACGTGGCGGCTCATCGTTGATGGACGAGATGAAGATGTTAAGGGCTACCACAGCTGCGAGGCTTGGTTCACCAGCGTCCGATGCTGAGATGAAGAGCTAGAAAAGGGTCATGTTAAGTCAAGTCAGCTCAGGTCTCAAGCAAAGCCATGTAACGTCATGTTTATACAAAACCGTAATTGAAGTGCATGAAGTTTGAGATAAATAACATATTCAGATATATTGAATTATAAACAGCCCACTATGGCACTGAAAAGCCCGACTGAAATCTACAGAACGGCCATGCCAGTTAAAGCAAGCTTGCCCCATTTCGTTTGCTACCGAGGGGCTTGTGAACAGACAGACAGACAGACAGACAGACAGACAGACAGACAGACAGACAGACAGAGACATAATCAGAATGACAGTGACAATATTTCTTTATTTGGGAACTGCTTACGTTTTTGACCTAACAGTCACGCAACTAACAAAGCTAACGGCAAAAAAGGACAGACAGACAGACAGGCAGGCAGACAGGCAGGCAGGCAGACATACAGACATATAGACATACGACAGAAATACAGAGAGAGAGAGAGAGAGAGAGAGAGAGAGAGAGAGAGAGAGAGAGAGAGAGAGAGAGACACACACACACACACACACACACACACACACACACACACACACACACACACACACACACACACACACACATACACACAACACAACACAACACAACACAACACAACACACACACACACACACACACACACACACACACACACACACGGAAGAAAAGATACCACTGATCCTCCCTCACACAACTGACCGTATAAGGGTTGACCCTCCCCTCAGCATCTGGCTTCTTCTTGGTCCTCACCATCCCCGTCTTGGTGACCTGGAACACGCCTCTCACGTTGCCCGACATGATTTTCCACGTCAACTCACCGCCGCCAGTGTTGTCTGGGTCCGTACAGTTGAGCTGCATCAGCTCCGTGTTCTTCTTGAGGCCCTCCACCACTGTCATGCTGATGAACCGTGGGTTGCACTCCGGGTACAGGTTCACCGGGAACCTTGGGCAGTTGTCTGGACGGAGACAGTGAACCGGGAACATTACGCGTGGACTCTGAGTTGATTTAATTTACGGGACAGGACATGTGGTATTAGATATTAGGTCCCAGAAGCGCCCATGGTTCTTTAAGCCGAGGCTCATGTTAAACTGCGAAGAATCTCCCAGAGTGTTTGATGAACTTAAAGATTATCGTCTGGACTCTCAGGTTCTTAATTCCTGTGTGAGCCAGGAGTCTCTTCCCTGGGGTTCTCGGTCTGAGGGCTGCCAGTGCAACACAATGTCCGAGAAATTGGTATGAGGAATTTTCCCCTCGCCGCATAGTTTACAAGCTCGGTCTTGTATGATTCCCCTAAAGCAGGGACGCTGAGAAAAGGCCTGAAGAAAAACAGTTTGGACTCTAACGGGACTCGAACCCACTGCCTACCGGTATCGAGTCCGACACACATCAGCCAGTCAAATGAGCCCCCCCCCCCCCACTCCACCCCCCCCCCCCCGACTCATCCAGAAGCATTGACGGAGGCGATGATAGTGATGATGATAATGGTGACGGTGATACTGTTAATAAATAAACAAACAAATAATGATAACAATAACAACAACAATAACCAACAAAGATAACAACAACAACATTCATGAATATCATAATATATATTATATTAACATTGGTGTGCGTGCGTGCGTGCGTGCGTGCGTGCGTGCGTGCGTGCGTGCGTGCGTGCGTGTGTGTGTGTGTGTGTGTGTGTGTGTGTGTGTGTGTGTGTGTGTGTGTGTGTGTGTGTGTGTGTGTGTGTGTGTGTGTGTGTGTGTGCAGCATTTTATTGAATTTTAATGTATTGTATTGTATTGTCGCTGTGTCTGGGCGGACACGGAATTTCCCCATGAGGGATTAATAAAGTAACCTTATCTGATCTTATCTTATTTTGTAAGCTTGAGCAGATAAAACACATGGCGTCACAATGACATCACTCGCAAGGCACGTAAGAAAATAATGAACTTCAAGCACAGAAAAAAAATGCATACAAATAGAAAGCAACTAGCATAACTCAAGCTCACGTACCTGAACAGACAGACACAATTTTCATCAAGACAATGCAGCAGAAAGTTATTTTCAAGACAGCCATCGCTCTCTTAATCAGTCTTGCATGTATCCTTTCTGTCCCTGATCCAAGTTAAACTTGCTTTCACATATCGTAAAGTTTCGCAAGACACATCACTCAGTTTCAGTCTGTTTTGCTTTGGTTCTGTCTCTGGCCACGAAATAGGAGAGGTCGACTGAAACATGAGGAAGAATACAACCTTTCAGGTGGTACGCAGATCGCTGAGAGACTGCCTGTATGTAAAATAGGGGGAAAGTCTCGAAGGGTGTTCAAATAGAATAGAACGACTGAGGGCGGAGAGAGGTTGTGGGTTAACGTGTTCTGATCTTGGTGTTCATTGTAAAATAAACAACTGGGGGAGGGGGGGAGAGGGGAGGGGGGAGGACAAAAACAACAATAATATCAACAACAAAAACAACATACACAACAATAAAATAAAAAATCTTTTTGCATATACCGAGTGTTTTAACTCAGTTCTGACCAAGTAAGTTTGGGGTTGCGCACCAGCGGTCTCACACACAAAAAAAATCATAATTAATTTACGTCTGCATGGTTTTAAATTTGGCTTTGTGGGAGTGTTGTACTTGGGTTATACTCGTGTTTGCTGCCTCAAGGAACCGTTAATCTTGCATGATTTTTGCAAAACCGAAAAAGACTATTAAAAAACTTTTTAAAAAAAACAAAAAAAAAACGTGGCATACCCATGCGCGATACGAAATGTACTATACCTTTCTCTTTTTTTTTTTTCTTGGTTTTTTTTTCCTTCTTTTTTTTTTAGCTTATTCTATATATGTTTTCTTTTGTTTAGATTGTGGGAAAAAAATAAGTTTAGTAGTTAGCTGAACCATTAAATCAAATACACTAATACAGTATATTCCATTACATTGTTTTTATCGTAGCGGAGAAATTTAAATCCTTTTTGACGAGTGATGTCAGTATGGATTTCAACAGTATATTTTATTATTGTACGAAAAATTTCAAACTCTCTTGTAATTTAAAAAAAAATCTTACCAGAATATTCTGATCGGATAACCATTTCAAGCCCTATAAAGCTTAACATTTCAAGCCCTTTAAGCCTTTCTGACTTTTTCACTGCAGTGCCACGAACGCCATTTGCCCTTGCAACACAATGGCGTTTATATGGGCTTTTCAAGATGATTGACATCGCTTGGCCGTGCCGTGTTAGTTTTTGTGTGAGGATTTGAACGTCTCCTACTTACAGAAAAAAAAGGATCGTTGCCTTTTCAGTCAGACAGCCAGTCTTCAACTGAAGCCTGAGCAGAATACTTATCCGTTTGTCCCTATTGTTGTTTACAGTGAAAAGACTTGACGTAGGTTCTAGAAGGGATTGGGGATATGTAGGCGTATCCTCCGCCGAGCGTAAATCACAGTCTAAAAGTACTGCGTCCTAACCTTTGTCGATTCGGGTTTCGTTCGCAAATGTATGGGTGGGTGTGGGTGCTTGGGAGTTAAACGTCCTTCTCCACGACACAAGGGTGATATCAAAGACGGGGTAACGAGAAAAAGGCCAGCGCAAATATCTGGCCCCAGGCAGGAGCAAATATATATAGTAGTAGGTGGCTGTTCTGAATGGCATTCTCAGAGTCTAAAACACACACACACACACACACACACACACACACACACACACACACACACACACACGCGCGCGCGCGCGCGCGCGCGCGCGCGCGCACACACACACGCACACGCACACGCACGCAGGCACGCAGGCACGCAGGCACGCACGCACGCACAGAGAGAGAGAGAGAGAGAGAGAGATAACGATAACGATCCTTTATTTTACAACGGAAGAAGTTATAGGCAGACAAAGACCATTTTCAAACTTGCCGTTGCTACACTACCGTAAAAAAAGAAAATTCAAAGAAGAATATGAAGGGAAGGATAAAAAGGTACATAAGAACTGGAAATCGCACACAAACTCACATCAACACACGCGCACACACACATAATCAATGTGCGCAAGTTCGCGCGGCAAACATAATTATACACAAAATACAGAGAGAGAGAGAGAGAGAGAGAGAGAGAGAGAGAGACAGAGAGAGACAGAGAGAGAGAGAGAGAGAGAGAGAGAGACAGACAGACAGACAGACAGACAGACAGACAGACAGAGAAAAACAAACAATCTTTAATGTGCATGTACATAAACAATTTTAACAGAATGTTGTCAGCTAACAGCGACTGTTTTGTCCACGGGTTTTTATACAGCGGTTAACGCCCATAGGCTACAGAGCTATTAATTACTCGTAAGTGCATCCTTGGCGCATCGATCATTCTCTTTGCTAAAGCTGATTAGAATGTGATTAGAAGGTGATTAGAATGAATTAACTAGAAAGTAAAGAACCATGCCTATGGGTGTTACTTAACCGCTAATTCCTCGACTAATCTCACAGCTAGTTGCTAAACAGTGCCAAATTCAAGATACTTCTTTGTCCATGTGATAGAGTTTTTCCCCTATCAGCTCTTTGTCCATGTGATAAGAGTTTTTCCCCTATCAGCTCTTTGTCTATGTGATAGAGTTTTCCCCCTATCAGCTCTTTGTCTATGTGATAGAGTTTTCCCCCTATCAGCTCTTTGTCTATGTGATAGAGTTTTCCCCCTATCAGCTCTTTGTCTATGTGATAGAGTTTTTCCCCTATCAGCTCTTTGTCTATGTGATAGAGTTTTCCCCCTATCAGCTCTTTGTCTATGTGATAGAGTTTTCCCCCTATCAGCTCTTTGTCTATGTGATAAGAGTTTTCCCCCTATCAGCTCTTTGTCTATGTGATAAGAGTTTTCCCCCTATCAGCTCTTTGTCTATGTGATAGAGTTTTCCCCCTATCAGCTCTTTGTCTATGTGATAGAGTTTTCCCCCTATCAGCTCTTTGTCTATGTGATAGAGTTTTTCCCCTATCAGCTCTTTGTCTATGTGATAGAGTTTTTCCCCTATCAGCTCTTTGTCTATGTGATAGAGTTTTTCCCCTATCAGCTCTTTGTCTATGTGATAGAGTTTTTCCCCTATCAGCTCTTTGTCTATGTGATAGAGTTTTTCCCCTATCAGCTCTTTGTCTATGTGATAGAGTTTTTCCCCTATCAGCTCTTTGTCTATGTGATAGAGTTTTTCCCCTATCAGCTCTTTGTCTATGTGATAGAGTTTTTCCCCTATCAGCTCTTTGTCCATGTGATAGAGTTTTTCCCCTATCAGCTCTTTGTCCATGTGATAAGAGTTTTTCCCCTATCAGCAATGCAACTAAGTGCCGGATAATATCGCTAAAGAGGTGTCAAGTTCTACAACAAGCAGTTCGCCGACCTGCATGAAAGGGATTTTCAGGCCGACTGTGTAGGTGCTATTTGATGGGATATTGCTTTGACAGCGCCAGTCTACCTCTTTACAATGCCATGGAGAGCGGGAGCCAGGGTGGCCGAATGGTAGAGCGTTGGACTTGAAATGCTCGGCTCGTGAGTTCGTATCCGGGCTGGGGCCAAATATTTGTGCTGGCTTTTTCATCGTTGCCCCCTCTTTGATATCACCCGTATGTAGTAGAAAAGGACGTTAAACCCCCAAGACACCCACCCGCCTACCTACCCGCCCCGGAGAGCATAACTGTATGTGGTGCTTAAAAGAAGTAATGTTATGTTTGTCATGTGGTGTGGTATGGTGTGGTGTGGTGTGGTGTGGTGTGGTGTGGTGTGGTGTGGTGTGGTGTGGTGTGGTGTGGTATCTTCGCGTCTCGTCTTGTGTCGTGTTGTCTCGTCTTGTCTCGTACTGTACTGTATCGTGTCAAAGACGCACCGCGACGCACCGCACCGCACCGCACCGCATCGCATCGCGGCATCGCATCGCATCGTATCGTACCCTGAACCCTGTGCCCAAATTTAGTGTTTATGCTGTTTAACTTCTTTAATGACTTACTAACGTGCTCGCAAACACCCACCCCACCCGCCTACTTACTTGAATATGTAAGCGATCGGCTGACGCTTTAGAACACTCAGTCATCAATCATCCATTACACATCAATTATCGCTTGTCAGTCACGTATTTGCAGCCTCTGTCTAAACCGCCCCTAATCAGTGCCACACCCACAGACAAACAGACTTCTTTTTTTTTTTTTTTCTAATCGCCAGCTCTCCCCA
>JACVVK020000069.1:622500-655000 GCA_018292915.2 Batillaria attramentaria
GGCAGAAACTGGGTTAAAATTGTATCACCTTTTCATTTGTAGGACAAGTTTCATCATGCACTTATGCCACACTCGACGTTCACTGAGGGTAGAATGAACAGTCAGTACATCCGATGAGTGGATAATAATGGCACTGCTGTAGATAAATGATTAAATCTAGTCAATATTCTGACGACCTTGACCAGTCGTCTTCACCATACAATCAACACAGCTCTGAAGGACCTGTGGGGTGGATTTAAAGATCTAAGCTCCCCAAAAAAAGCTTTCCGAAGTGTGAAAAAAAAAATTACAGAGTCGACCGCGCAAGCACAGTCAACTCTGTCACAGTTGCAGAGTTCACAGTGTCCAGAAACCGTAACAAAACCGTGTCGAAAAACTGCCCCCACTTTCTGTCAGGGTCCGCCCACGCTACTGTGCACATCTTCGTGCAGTGGTCATCCGTCCGTGCAGTGGTCATCACAGCAGCCGTGACCGAGTCAGTACTGTCCGCAGTGATCCCCATACAAGTCGTGTCACTTTTGAATTTGGTCAGTGTTGCTCGTATGCGAGCTGAAACAAACTTGCTTTCAAATACGTGTACTTACCGGTAGTAGCATAGCTTGCGCCATGTCCGACATCGCTCAGTCGTCTAAACCGGCGTATCCGCGGCGTAGTCACATAATGAGCCGGGTTGCACGGGGATGTGCACAGTAGCGTGGGCGGAGCCCGACAGGAAGCGGGTGGGGTGGGGGTGGGGGGTGGAGTTTTTCGGCACGCTTTTGTCGCTGTTTCTGGACACTGTGTGAACTCTGCAACTGTGACAGAGTTGACTGTGCTTGCACGGTCGACTCTGTAAACTTTTTTTCACACTTCGGAAAGCTTTTTGTTGGGAGCTTAGATCTTTAAGTAAGGAGGTGGGGTGGGGGGGGGGGGGTGGGAGGTGTCATGGTCTGACTGTGGACACAGCCTCAGTTTGAATACTGAAGTAGGCCAGCACGATTAGTTCACACAGCGGTTATCGCATACATCCGATACAATCAGTCTCGTCAGAACCATAGCTCTCACGGTGATGATACTGTGATTCGAAGTACATGCTTCTTGTGTTTCCCTCTTGAAGCCTTCATTGATACTGTCAGTGTTGTAATCAACGCACCAAGGATGATGTGTCGGTTGCTATTGTTTCTTTCAATGGGCGCCTTTGTGTTGCACGTGCAAGGTCAGTCATGCGCGACCGTGGGCCGTGGCAACGCCACGTTTGAGGTGAACTCGGATTCCAGTGGTGTGAACGTCACGGTTGGAGGGCTGCAGGTAAAGATAGAATTTTGTCAAGTCTGTCAGGTTGTCGATTGATTGATTGATTGATTGATTGATTGATTGATTGATTGATTGATTGATTGATTGATTGATTGATTGATTGATTGATAGCTTGGCCCTCGGGATGGGAAGGGTGCTGTCGTCTGTCGACTCAAGAAAACTGCACTATCTTCTTTAATGTTCAGGATTTTATAATGGGTGCAGCACATTTTTAGGTTTTAGTTACCTGTTACTTCCTTGACAGAGCCTAGCGAAGCCCAGCGGAGATTTTGTTGTTGTTGTTGTTTTTTGTGAGTACACTTAGACCCTACCCCCCCCCCTCTCTCTCTCCAACCCCCCCCCCTCTCTCTCTCTCTCTCGTAGCTCTAATTTATTATAATTACTGCCATTGCAATACCGTTAACATGCACTTGTTCCACCGCTGAGCATTATTATAAGCGGTGCTTGTTCATGCTCAGTAATTGTTTGTTCACTTGACATAAATTGTATTGCAATAAACCTGTTTAAACCAAAGGTGCGGCGTCGTTGGTCCACAAGTGTGTCTAGGGACAGAGATGACTCTGTGTGTGTGTGTGTGTGTGTGTGTGTGTGTGTGTGTGTGTGTGTGTGTGTGTGTGTGTGTGTGTGTGTGTGTGTGTGTGTGTGTGAGAGAGAGAGAGAGAGAGAGAGAGAGAGAGAGATTTACAAGCCAACACTCCTTGTGTCATCTCATGTGTTTTTTCGTTTACTTGTCGGTAACTTGAGGCCGAAGACAAATTTCCTTTTATGGATAATAAAGTTATCTGTATCTGTATTCCCCAGCTGCTGAAGCACACGACATCCAACCCGATGTTGTATGTAGGATCTGGTCAGGACACAGTGTCTGAACTCATCGGCAACTTCTTCATGAACGAGTACACTTACGAGCGTGTGGGACTCACCAATTTCACGGTGCAACAACAGGGCTCAGGCATTTACAACTTGCACCTCTCTTTTTGCGAATTTTGGGTGAGTAGACAGAATTATTTATTATAAGTAAAGCTTAGAAGCGACAAGGAATTACGTTTCCCCCTGTTTCGTTCACGTTGTGTATCCGCCGCTAATGTTGCGAGATCATAATAATCATATTGATATTCGATACCTGTAGAATAGTTAAATGTTAAGCGTAACAAGAGTAAGAAGGCAAGCTTAATGGAACTTAAACTTCGCTAATTGAGTACAATGCACTTTCGATCGCCCTAATGCTTCTTCCGTCTTTCTGTAAAATTTATAACTCCTCTCACTGGGGGGGGGGGGGGGGGGGTGATCCACGTGCAATGAAAAAACAACAACAACAAAACCCATACTATTGGGGGGGGGGGGGCGGGCAAAACAGAGACGTAGAATTTCTTCAAAACATTGAAGTGTGTCCGTCAACTTTTTTTTTTTTTTTTTTTTGCTGCCCCAACTCTTTGCCAACTCCAGTGGTGTTCCTCCCACGTCATGGGTGGAACCCACGGAGGACTCGGAAGCTGGGACAATTTTTATTATGCATGATGATGGAGATGAGGATGATAGTAAGATGATGCTATGGAGGTCCATGTGGTTTGGGACTGCGGGACAGGGCCGCATTCCACGCTCCCTGTCATAAATATCCCGGCATTAACCAGGCCCGGGAACTACGGCACCTGCGGTGCCGGCCGTGTAATCATTCACATCATAAGACGTGTCATACCAAGGGAAGCACCCCAAAGTCGAACCCGTGAAGTGGGTGAAACTCGGCTGTGTGGCAACAGCCTCCCCATCGGGCCCGTAGCACACCAGCTTTGGGTAGGAGCCGACGTAGGTAGGAAAAATTCCGCTTGCCTCGGCTGGGATTCGAACCTGGGTCTCCCGGTCCATGATCCGAAGTGCTAACCACTACACTACGGGGGCTGGTTGAACTTTTGTTGTTGTTGTTGTTGTTGTTGGTGGTGGTGGTGGTGGTGGTGGTGGTGTTATTGATGTTGTTGTTGGTGGTGGTGTTTTTGATACAAGATACAAGAAATGTTATTCCTGTAGCCCCTTTTGGGATATGGAGGATATCAGAGAAAAGTACAAGAGGTAGATGCATGGAAACAATACAATCAAAAGACAACAGCATAATGTACAAAGAACAAGAGTCGATAAATTCAGCTGTAACACGAAACAACGTTAACATTGCAGGAATATGTACACTACGATGCCAAAGATATTAAATGATAAACAGACAACTGAGGTGCGCAAGCAATTGACCAAAACAAGCGCTCAATAAGTACAAGAAAATCACGCAGTCGCCACGCGCACACACCGTGCACACACACACACACACACACACACACACACACACACACTGCACCACTCGCCTTTAGAAATTTGTCAAGATGAAGTGCTACCTGCCTTGATTTTGTGCCTGTTACTTGAATGCATAGCTCTTGTTTTCAGATCACACTGCGGCTGTCTCCAGGCGAAAAGACGCCATTGGTGGTGAACGTCGCGGACAGCAGCAACAACTTCAACCGCGTCTGGCTACGGGTGCCGGCTGCGGGGCCTGGAGAGCACGTGTATGGCGGAGGGGAACAGTTCTCTTACCTGGACCTGCGGGGACGGCTTTTTCCCATCTGGACAAGAGAGCAAGGTGAGTAGCTGTTATTCCCCATCAAGCTGTGATATACCGACGAGTCTTTTGATCCAAGACGCAAATCAGCCCTGAGATATAGCCTGAAAGAAAGAACCCTCTGGCAGGGAGGGGCGCCGGGGTGGTCGAATGGTAGAGCGTTGGACTTCTAATGCTCGGGTCGTGAGTTCGATCCCGGCTGGGGCCAAATATTTGTGCTGGCTTTTTCATCGTTGCCCCGTCTTTGATATCACCCTATGTGGTGGAAAAGGACGTTAAACCCCCAAACACCCACCCACCCACCCTCTGGCAGGGAACCATGCCTGATTGTGTCATGTGATGTCGTGCTCTGTGTCACATGATTTACCCAGTACTATTACAACACGGACACTTATTCCGCAGGAGAGATCAAACGAAAAGAGACCGCTATTGATGATAAATGTTGTTATGTTATGGTTTGTGGTGTTGGTTTTGGGGCGGTTGTGAGGGTGGCGACGGCCGCTAATGTTTTTGTTGATGCTGTTGTTATTCAGTGTTGACCAGTACAATGTTGTGTTCTCTTCTTTTCTTTCTTTTTTTTTTTTTTTGTATTCGGGGGTTGGGGGAAATTAGCATGAAGGCCGTTGCATTGTCTCCAGCATGTCATAGCTTTATACTGCCCCGTAGACCAGCCCCCGTATGTAATAGTCGAGGTTAGGGTTTTTAACCCCGGGTTAGAGCCTAACCTCGAACTAAACTAGCTCTACGGTTAAATTTTCTGTTGTTTTTTTTTTGTTTTAAATCAAGAAGCGGGCCCATTCCAGCAAGGTGCCTAAGCCGTTATAGAAGGATTTTTTCTTACTTTCTTCGCTTCCTTTTGCATTTAATTTTGCTTTTGGGTTTCTTTTGTCCTAGTCTGGGTTAGGCCCGTAGCCGTGGGTTATATTAACCTTGACTTTTACATACGGGACCAGTTTGCGTCATCAGTTTGTCCAACGTTACGGTTTTTTTTTTTTGTTTCTTTCTTTTTTTCTTTTCTTTTTTTTCACTTAGTGCAGGCACACTTAGCCGCGAATTAGTCTTTGGTGCGTGCGCGGCTTAAAGCCCGAAAACTGAACTCTGACTCTGTCTCTGTCAGTGTGTGTGTGTGTGTGTGTGTGTGTGTGTGTGTGTGTGTGTGTGTGTGTGTGTGTGTGTGTGTGTCTCTCTCTCTCTCTCTCTCTCTCTCTTGTTTGCGTATCGGGCAGTGTTGAGTTTTCTGTGTGGCAGGATTAGTAAGTCGTTTATCACCTGCTTGAGATAAAGCATAGATAACCTATGATAAAGGTTTAACGTTCTTGGATCGTACTTCTGTGTACTCATTTACGAGACTGTAGCCTATTTTTCATCCAATTATATCATGCTGTTAAGGTCCGGGGAGGTGTGTGTGTGCGTGCGCGCGCGCGCGCGCGCGCGTGTGTGTGTGTGTGTGTGTGTGTGTGTGCGTGCGTGCGTGCGTGCGTGCGTGCGTGCGTGCGTGCGTGCGTGCGTGCGTGCGTGCGTGTGTGTGTGTGTGTGTGTGTGTGTGTGTGTGTGTGTGTGTGTGTGTGTGTGTGTGTGTGTGTGTGTGAAAGAAAAACAACAGTGGCAACAGCATCAAGAAAAGCAACAGGACCAGCAGTAACGGCAAGAAATTCAGAAAAAAAAATCGTATTTAATTTTGCCAACATAATTATCATTCATCGTACGTAAAATTAGACATATTTTGATACCACTATATATCAGCAGATTTCTCCTCTGAACGTTGAACAAAATCATCTAATTAAGCTTAAATTTTGTCGCAATGCGTGCGTGTGTGTGTGTGTGTGTGTGTGTGTGTGTGTGTGTGTGTGTGTGTGTGTGTGTGTGTGTGTGTGTGTGTGTGTGTGTGTGTGTGTGTGCCGTGCGTGTGTGTGTGTGCCGTGTGTGTGTGTGTGTGTGTGTGTGTGTGTGTGTGTGTGTGTGTGTGTGTGTGTGTGTGTGTGTGTGTGTGTGTGTGTTAAGGTGTTGGGAGAAACAAGAGTGCTGTGGTGACGTTCTTTGCTGACCAGCTGGGCAAAGCAGGAGGGGATTACTACACCACCTATTTTGCCCAACCCACGTGGCTGACCTCCAAGAACTACTTTATTCACTACACCGGAAGTAACTACGCGGAACTAGATTTCAGACATCCCGACTTTTACGAAATGTACATAGAGGGCGCTCCAGAGAGCTGGCACTTTCAGGTGATTTTTTTTCTGGAAAATCGCCAGTCAGTAATATTTATGTTATGTAACACGGGTTTAGCATAAAAACAACAAGAACAACAACAACAAAACAACAACCTAACACAGGGAATTTTGCAGCGTGAGTTGTCCCTGCATGGCATGCTGAACTACACAAAACAGAAGCAGGTCTGCATAAACTAAATGTAGATGGAAATTGTTAGTAAGCAAGTACTTTCGCGTTTGTTCTTATCATGTTTTGAAATTTGCACGACGCAGCCTAGTATAATGATATTAACTATTTATATTGATTGTGTACACTTATTATTTATTATTTATACTTATTATTTATATGTATTATTTATTATTTATTATCAGAACCTATCGACTTAGTTTAGTGCCGTTATCTCGGCAGTTTCCAGTTCTGCAAACCCTCTTTTTTTTTTGTCTCCGTCCGTTCACCAGGTGCAGCCAAGCATGAAGAACCTGGTGTCATGTCTCACTGACTTGTTCGGGAGGATGAGCACCTTGCCAACTTGGCTGTACAGTGGAGCAATTCTGGGAGTGCAAGGAGGAACCGAAACGGTAAACAGATCTAAATCAAACACCGCGCCTTTACTCTGGTACCTGTACAAGAAAATGCAACTCAAAGCTCATGTCAGAACATCAGATGGGAGTAGTGTAGACTAGGGCTCTGATCTAAAGCGCTCCGACATGCTCAAAGCTTGAACTAAGTAAGGGGGTTAACCCAATTCCGCCTGAGTACAATTTCCGATGTCAGAAATCATTATTTATGCCCCTTGTATGAACCTCTGGTGGAGTTAGGAGACCTAACCGGGGTGGGGGGGGGGGATGGGGAGGGGATTGGGAGTTTAACGTTCTTTTCCACCACGTAAGGTGACCTAACGAGAAAGCTACATGGGAGCAGCTAAGAGTACAACTTGAAACAAACAAACAAACAATACTGTGCATACAACAGAAAGACAATTACTGCGCAAAGCATCCGTTGTGTGTATTGTCTGTATTTGAACAGCTCGGGCAAAAAAAAAAAAAAAAAACTGATGGGGATCGGGTCGGTGAGGTGGGTGTTTGGAAGTTTAACGTCCTTCAAGTTACCACCACGTATTGCTGATATCGAAGACAGGGTAAAGAAAAAAAAAAGAAAGAAAAAAAGCCACCACAAATATTTGGCCCCAGCCGGGATTCGAACTCAAGAGTAAGGATCGGAGAGTGAACACTGCTTTGTCGTCCTTGGTTACCTTGGTGCAATATTTTACCAAGCCAAAACTATATCAGGCCAATGATATAATTAGACATAATTTTGGGAATAACGCCTCTATTCTAAATGTATCCATGCTCACTTAAAAATCACACAATCATTGACTCGCCCACACCCCTCCCCCTCCCCTCAGCACAAGACAAAGTACACGTTCTCATTCACAAAGCGGCTCGCATTTCTGTGATGCTAAGATGTTGAATCGCCTGAAGCAAGCCCAGGATGCCAACATCAGCGTGGCGGGACTGTGGATACAGGACTGGTCCGGAACCCGAACGACTCGCTTTGGAACACGTGTTAACTGGAACTGGCAGTGGGACCCGTCCCACTATCCGAGTAAGACACGAGAGAGTCTTTAGCAGTAGTAGTAATGTACATGTACCTGCTGCGAACGTTGGCGTTTTCCTCCATCATTATTAGGATCATAATAATATCATCTCATTTTTTCTTCATTACAGCTTGAATTCTGTCGGCGTAAGGAGAGACAAAATTAAATTCGTGGGTGCTTAGGCTAAAGCTCATTATTGTTATTAGTGAGACTTAGTAGGATTTCGTACGGAGGACTTCGTTGAGCAGCGTAACCCATTTACATGTAAATTAGGCTCACACGGCAGAGGCCGCGAGCTGCTAACGCGCTGCGATTAGCTAATGGTACCCGTAACGTGCCTAATTTACATGCAAGTGGGTTACGCTGCTCAGCGAAGTTCTCCGTACGAAGCCCTACGAAGTCTCACTACTAGTATCCTTGCTTGTGGTTCGCCACAGATTTGAACAGTACGATCGCTACTCTCAAAGAATCTGGAGTGCGTGTGCTGGCTTACATCAACCCTAACCTGGACACCCGGGGTGACCTATACAGAACAGCCCTGGCACACGGTTATCTCGTGCGTAACAGCAAGACAAACTCCACTTATCACGTCTTCTTCGGGGAGTTCCGCTGTGGGATAGTGGACTTCACTAACCCTGACGCTTTCAACTGGTACAAAAATGGTATGCTTTGACTTGAGTTTTGGTTTTACGTTGACTGCATTACAACGCTGTTTTGTTTTGTGTTTTATTTATTTATTCATTTATTTATTGTCTGTTTCGTTTCGGGTTGTTTCTCTCTCTCTCTCTCTCTCTCTCTCTCTCTCTCTCTCTCTCTCTCTCTCTGTGTGTGTGTGTGTGTGTGTGTGTGTGTGTGTGTGTGTGTGTGTGTGTGTGTGTGTGTGTGTGTGTTTGGTGGTTGTTGTTGTTGTTGTTGTTGTTGTTGTGCGTGCGTGCGTGTGTGTGTGTGTGTGTGTGTGTGTGTGTGTGTGTGTGTGTGTGTGTGTGTGTGTGTGTGTGTGTGTGTGTGTGGTTTTTGTTTTGTTTTGTTGTTGCTGTTTTTATTTTTCGGTGGTTTTGTTTTCCTAGAGGGAAGGGGGGGGGGGGAGGAGCAGTTCTTGCTATTGGTGTTTCGTTTAATACTTGTCCCTGTGGAACACCGTTATAAAGGATAGTTTGTGGTTCGAGCACAGTCTCAGTAGTGGAAACTTGCGTGAGTTTGTAACGGAGTATCTGCAGTACCTCGGGATCATTACGGGAGACAGAGAACTCTTCCTGCATAGTGACGTGATTCTGGAGACCACTTCTCTCGCCAGCGACTGTAGTTAGTGTGTTTTGTTCTGTAGCGAATCATCACGTATATGTCTTTTCCTCAGCTGATCGTGTTCACATTTCTGACTTGTCAGTTGTAGGATTCTTTTTTATTAAAAAAAAATCGCGAATTCTGTTTGGATCAGACGTGATCAAGAAAAACATGATCAAGCTGGGACTGGGAGGGTGGATGGCGGATTTTGGCGAGTATCTTCCCGTGGATGCGTTGCTGCACAGCGGCGACGCGAAGCTCATGCACAACCAGTGGCCGCGAATATGGGCCAAGCTGAACCACGAAGCCGTGCAAGAGATGGGGGAGGCGGCAAACGACGTTGTCTTCTTTTCCAGGTCAGGATTTTCGGGTGAGTGAAGATGTGTGTTTTCCGTTTGTTGGTTGCTTGCCTGCTGAGGGGGAGCCGGGGTGGCCGAATGGTAGAGCGTTGGACTTCCAATGCTCGGGTCGTGAGTTCGCATCCCGGCTGGGGCGAAATCTTTGTGCTGGCATTTTGATCGTTGCCCCGTCTTTGATATCACCCGTATGTGGTGGAAAAGGACGTTAAACTCCCAAACATCCACCCCACCCGCCCTTGCCTGCTGAACTGGTTGGTTTATTTTATGGATTGGATGGCTGGTTGCTTGGTTGGGAGCCGGGATAGCCACATGGTAGAGCGTAGGACTTTCAATGCTCGGGTCGTGATTTCGAATCCCGGCTGGAGCCAAATATTTGTGCTGGCCGTTTTCTCGTTGCCCCGTCTTTTACAGCACGCATACGTGGTGGAAAAGGGCGTTAAACTTCCAAACACCCCTTGTTTAGATGGTAAATTGGCAGGGTGGCTGACTGGTTGATTGGTTCGTTGGTTGCATGCTTGCTTCTGTTATGTGGTCAGACGACTGGGTAGGGGTGGAGTTCAAGATTTCGACAGAAAACAAAATGGTTTTCTAGTTTGTTGTTAGTGTCTTCACAACAGTCCACTATACACATTTTCTCCCTCCTGCTGCGTTCCGTCTTGCACATTTTCTATTTACCATGAAATGAGAATTGAGCAACCATGAAAGCAAACAAACAAACAAACAAAATTCTTATCAGCACATCAGTGGTTGGTGAAACTGTAATTGTTTTTATTTCGAAAGATATTACGTTCTTTACAAGCAAAATACAAACATGATATCATTTCACAAATTTGGTCCGAAAATCTTTTGGAAACGTTGCAAGACCCATAGTATTGACTTGCTGGTGTAAAGTGATGGATTTGCATGAGAATATCAGTAGTAGTGAAACAAATTTGTGGTATTCGAACAACAGCTTATGAATTCATATTATCCACGTGTCATATGCAGATCAAACGTTCATAATGTGACGCTAACGGAAACAATGAAATCAGACGTCAATGGTTTAATAACAAAGCTCTGCGCCTTCGAACAATGGCCACTGCTCAGAACTAATGGTTTCCAAACTTGAATGGGGATCCGTAGTGTAGTGGTTAGCACTTCGGACCATGGACCGGGAGACCCGGGTTCGAGTCTCAGCCGAGGCAAGCGGGATTTTTCCTACCTAGGTCGGCTCCTACCCAGAGCGGGTGTGCTATGGACCCAATGGGGAGGCTGTTGCCACACAGCCGAGTTTCACCCACTTCACGGGTGCGACTTTGTGGGTGCTTCCCTTGGTATGACACGTCTTATGATGTGGATGATTACACGGCCGGCACCGCAGGTGTCGTAGTTCCCGGGCCTGGTTAATGCCGGGATATTTAAGACAGGAAGCGTGGAATGCGGCCCTGTCCCGCAGTCCCAAACCACACGGACCTCCATAGCATCATCTTACCATCATCCTCATCTCCATCATCATGCATAATATAAATTGTCCCAGCTTTTGAGCCCTCCGTGGATTCTACCCATGACGTGGGAGGAACACCACTGGAGCTGGCAAAGAGTTGGGGGCAGCAAAAAAAAAAAAAAAAAAACCCAACAACCTTGAATGGGGATAATGCTACTATTTTTATGCTGACAGGTCGTTCTAAAGCGTCGCTCGGGTCGTGAGTTCGAATCCCAGCTGGGACCAAATTGTACTGGCCTTTTTCTCGTTGCCCCGTCTTTGATATCACCCATGCGTGCTGGAAAAGGGCGTTAAACTCCTAAAACACCATCCCACCCACCAGCATCGCTGGCACAGAGCCAACAGAAGCGTACTCAATGACGCGGCGGCCACACTGAGCGCTCCAGGAGTGTGACAACTGTAGTAGAAGTTGAATGTTCGAAAGCTTGCGCAAAGTGTAAACTGACAACATTGTACAATAATAATAATTGTATAGGCGCTTTACCCAATTTCGTGAATCGGCTCAAAGCGCCGCGAACTGAACCCAACACGCACGCTCACGTGAATCACACGCATTCTCTCACACACTGGACATAAACACATTACAATCACGTGGTGCGAAGGGTCAGCTCAGCTATTTAAATTTCGGAATTTAGAATTGCATTTATTTTTCAAATTTGGTGGGCTGATTATTTCCAAAGCAGAAGGGGGGGGGGGGGGGAGCCGGAGTACCCGGAGAGAACCCCCGACGATCGGCCCGAATGAACGGTGCCACATGCGAGAAGGAAAATTTCTTTGCCCCGAGTGGGACTCGAACCCCTGACCTCTCGCATTGGTGACAAGTCTCGTAACCACTATAGAGCACTGACCGCCCCAAGACGTGTACTAGTCATCAAGATAGAGTATTTCGAGCGTAGAGGTGCACTCACGAGCGAAACTGTTCTAAAACATAAGCTGACTTAGCAAAGATGGAATTAACCCGTTTACGCACACGTCTTGTGATAGATGTTAGTCTGAGCGACGTTACGGACGAGATCGGTTTTCGGGCCGTCGTCAATATACGTATGACATTTGCCGTCAGTAGAGCGAAACTCCACAGCGCGGCACCACCTGTCGCCAGTGCACCAGTCCTGACACTGCTGGAGGCTTCTACCAATGTCGTCGTCCTCCTGGTTGCCGGGTACGTAAGCGGTGTTTGGGTAGGTCAGGTACCTGGTGTCCAGGTCCGCCTCCACACAGTCTGCAAATGACAACATGAAATTCTACAAAATTGTGCTTTTATGATGGCGTTTTACGTGGGGGGTTTCCTTGGGGTTTTGTTGGAGATTAGGCTTCTGTTGGAACTCTTACTGTGAGATTTTTACTGAAATTTTACAAGGGGTTTACCTGGGGGTTTCCTTGGAAATTTGTTGGAGGTGTTAGTTTGTGTTCTACTGAAACTTTTACTGGGAGCTTTGTATATTTTTTTAAAAAAACTGAAGTTTGACTAGGTTTTACCTGGGGGGGGGGGGGACTAAGGGTTTTACCTAAGGGGGGGGGGGGGGGGGGGGGGGTCCTCGGAGTTTTGCTTGAGGTTTTACTGTGTGTTTTACTGAAATTTACTGGGAGATTTTTACTGAAATTTTATGATAGGTTTGGTTTAAACTGATTTATTTTGTTGCACTGGTGAAAGTACAGAAAAACAGTTTGAGCATAAACAAGACGTGCTTATGACATGCTCAATAAAAATTCAATGAAAGCAACCTTTGCAACGGCGGTTCACGAATTATGAGAATTATTACAATAGCTTTTACGTGCTTAAAGAGTAACTGGGATTTTTAATGGGAATTTTACTTCAATCAATTCAATTCAATTCAATAAATCTTTATTATCCCCTCAGGGGAAATTAGGTTGTGGTGATCATAAAAACAAACAGACAGTACATTAAAAACACTCAAACAAAATAATCAATAAGCAAACCATACAAGAGTATAAAATTAGGTATAACACATTAAATCCCACCTTACTTGGCGAGGCATTGACAATGTTACGGGGAGGTTTACTTGCAGTTTAGCTGGGAGTTTTGCAGATCGTGTTACTGGTAATTTTACTTGGGGGTGAAGTAGTGGTTAACACTCCCGTCACCAGTGCCGGAGACTTGGGCGTCGGATTATTTTGTCCTCTGAATAAGCGAGTGACGCTGCTGCCCTGCATGTCATTGTGTAGTATGACGCCGCTTGACAACTTCGATTTATGAGCATTGGAACTGTGACCCTGGTCCCCTTAAGATACACTTACCAGTGACACAATCGTTGCCGCTGTGAGAGTAGTACTCCCCGGGAGTGCAGAGACAGACACCATCAAAACACACGGCGCCATCTGCCGGACAGTCGCTGTTGCGCGTACACGCAGTCTCCAGCCACGCCGCTACAAACATCAACAGGCCTAATATGAATAACTAGCTGATGTACCCGACTTCGCACGGGTTGATGATGTGGTATGGTCAGTAAGTGTTTTCTGGTCTTCCTGTTTGGCGATACATGGTAGAAAAGGGCGTAAAACTCAAATTTTCAGATACTTTTATTCCACCAGTACCCCTGAGTACAACCAGGGCTGATGACGTGATCAGTTGAGTGTTTTGTCGTCTCCCTGTTTGGCGGTACGTGGTGGATAAGGACGTTAAACTCCGTTTGTTTGTTTTTTTGATTTTTTAAAATTTATTTATTTATTTATTTATTTATTTTTATTTATTTATTTTTTATTTAATTAATTTTTTTTTTTTTTTTTTTTTTGGGGGGGGGGGGGGGCAAAATGTTTCTGAGGTCCCTCTGAGTACAGCCATCAATTCTAAGCGCGATATAAGAACTCAAATTGTGATTTCTGGTCTCCCTGTTTGGTGGTACATCGTGGAAAAGGACGTTAAACTCCGATTTTCTATCCCCCCCCCCCCCGCCAAAATGTTTCTGTGGTCCCTCTGAGTACAGCCACCAATTCTAAGCGCGATATAAGAACTCAAATTGTGTTTTCTGGGCCCGTATGTAAAACTCGAGGTTAATTTAACCCACGGCTACGGGCTTAACCCAGACTAGGACAAAAGAAACCCCAAAACAAAAGCAAATAAAAAGAAAAGGAAGCAAAGAAAGAATTACAATGGACCCGCTTCCTGATCCAAAACCAAAAAAAAAAAAAAAAAAAAAAAATTTTTACCCTAGAGCTAGTTTAGTTTCAGGTTAGACTCTAACCCGGGGCTAAACTCCCTAACCCCGACTTTTACATGCGGGCCCTGGTCTCTCTGTTTGGCGGTACGTGGTAAGTACAGCCACCAGTTCTGATCGTGATGTGAGAACTCTAAGTTAGGTTTTATCGCGCACACACAGACAGACAGTCACTGCTCATTCATCTTTTATACATAGATCTATATTTCGCCTTTTCACACACAAGCGCGGGTACATATCCAGCCCAATTCAATGTCCACTTATAAAGGCTCTTCATGAAAACATGAGGTCGATATGCCCATGCTCGTTGGGCGCAGGAACGGGAGGGGAAAACAGCCGAAAGAAAAGCCGAAAAAAAGGAGAAAGATTTGCCGTGTTTGGCACACTTAGTCTAAGTAAAGGAGACGAGCTTTAAAGGCCGTTCTTAACCGGGCGAACCACCAGTCTGGCGAACTTGTTCGGCGAACTGTGTATTGTATA
Source organism: Batillaria attramentaria (assembly GCA_018292915.2). Taxonomy (NCBI): domain Eukaryota; kingdom Metazoa; phylum Mollusca; class Gastropoda; family Batillariidae; genus Batillaria; species Batillaria attramentaria. The sequence continues at coordinate 636,968 of JACVVK020000069.1, forward strand.
CGAATAGGGCAAGCGCACGCACGTACATAGTTCCAGAGGTTCGGCCGGACTAGTTCTCTTTCTTAACCGACCGTTAATGATATGCATACGTCATCGCCCGAACAAGGCGGACTCGGAAGTTGAGACAATCGTAAACAACCAAAATGGGCGCCTTCGTAGATCGAGACGACCAGGCATTTGCGGTAGTTATCGTTTTGAGTGAACTCTTGGAAGCCGAGGAAGAGGAGATAAGAGGAAAAGAGCGCAAGAGAGGGAAATGTGAAGTGAGTCGATAGCCGCGATGCCGTCCGCCATTTTCCTCAAGTTTGTACATGCGCACAACAGCTCTCCCCGAGCAACCAATCAGAGCGAAGGATCGGCAAAAGGATCGCGAGGGTTCCCACGACACGCTATGCAGTCCTCGAACCTAGTTCGCCGAACCTTTCGAACCAGGGTTTCCGCACAAGTATTTGGTCGGTTAAGAAACAACGTGCGCGAACCTAGTTCGCCGTACTCTCCGAACCTAGTTCGCGAACCAAAAGTCTGCCCGGTTAAGAACGGCCTTAAGGGCTCTTCTTACAGACTGGAAGAGACTCTTTTTTTAAAAAGGCACACGGAGTAGGAGACAGCATTCGTCAACGATATACATACGCAATATATACATATACAGAATATTATAATTTCGAAAACAACAACAGTATAAGTTATCGTAAAGAAAGTGCGCAATGTCAAGATTTATGGAAGGATTCGAGAAAATTGTTATTTGAACAAGAAGCAAGTCGAGTGAGTCATGAACCAATCGACTGTCGGAATTTCTCCAAATTTTGCTATACAAACAGTTCTTAAACTATGGACACAAATTACAAAATTAAAAAAGAATGGGCATTTCGGTTTTGAATGTGAAACTCAGCACTTCCTTTTTTTTCAATCAACTTAAAACTTCAAAGCGTTCAATTAAATATACATTTGAAAGACGACAGTCATCTCCCCGGTGAAATGCGCACACATTCTAGTTTTTTTGTTTTTTTGTTTTCTTTTTAGAGAGAGAGAGGGGGGGGGAGAGGGGGGGGGGGTGGGGGGGGAGAGGGGCGGGTTAAAAAAAAAACTTGCAACAGACGGCAGCAGAAGTTTTGAAGTAGAAAAGAATCGGCGTTTCCCTTGCCCGTAACATTTACATAGCCGCGTGTTCCCTTTGTTAAGTATCCACGGTGCTTTTAAGTGTATATCTGATACGGAAACTGCTCATGGGAAGATGCAAGAATGATGACGAGATATTGCTTTTAAGCAGATCAATACCAAGTTCAGAAACGGGTGATTCGTTTTATGGTGATCGATAGCGGTTTTGGGTGGAACTTCCGGCTTGACAAGTGGACACAAAAACAGAACCCAGGTCAGAATATTACAGTTTACACAAAGAACTCAGATTTTCCACATTGATCACCGAGGAAAATGTTCTCGTGTAGCACTTAACAAGGGTAAAAGTTGTTGGTTACAATAACGATTGATCGAACCAGAAAACTAAGCCACAAGTCATAAACATTACATGATTTAAAGAAACCGAAGTACAAAAAGCTGTAACTGACATATATATGAACACATGCACACGGACAAAAAGAAAACAAAAAAGGGGGGGGGGGACAGTAAAATAAAAAAACAACAACCGGCCCCCGTAGTGTAGTGGTTAGCACTTCGGACCATGGACCGGGAGATCCGGGTTCGAGTCACAGCCGAGGCAGGCGGGATTTTTCCTACCTAGGTCGGCTCCTACCCAGAGCGGGTGTGCTATGGGCCCAATGGGGAAGCTGTTGTCACACAGCCGAGATTCACCCACTTCACGGGTGCGACTTTGTGGGTGCTTCCCTTGGTATGGCACGTCTTATGATGTGGATGATTACACGACCGGCACCGCAGGTGCTGTAGTTCCCGGGCCTGGTTAATGCCGGGATATTTATGACAGGAAGCGTGGAATACAGCCCTGTCCCGCAAACCACACGGACCTCCATAGCATCATCTTACCATCATCCTCATCTCCATCATCATGCGTAATGAAAATTGCCCCAGCTTTTGAGCCCTCCGTGGATTCCACCCATTACCTGGGAGGAACACCACTGGAACTGGCAAAAGAGTTTTGGCGGCAAATAAATAAATAAATAAATAACAACAACAAAAAACACCAAAACAGAAAAAATAAAACGAGATAAAAAAGCAATAAAACAAACAAACAAAGATACAAGAAATAATAATCATCATCATCATCATCATCATCATCATCATAATTGTTTTTATTATTATTACACTTGATGTAAAACCATCAGAGACGAAGAGCGACAGGGACAGAGAATAGGTGGGGATTTAACGTCCTTTTCCACCACATATGGGTGCTATCCAAAATCGGGGCAACAAGAAAAAGGCCAGCACAAAATTTAATATTTGGCCCCAGCCGGGAATCGAAGTCACGACCCGAGCGTTGAAAGTCTAACACACTACCGCTCGACTGTCACGGCTCCTTGCCGACAGGGACAGAGAAAGAGAGACAGAGATGCACATGGACAGACAGGCTGACAGGCAGACAGGGACAGGAAACAGACACACAGAGGGTGGGTGGGTGTTTGGGAGTTTAACGTCCTTTTCCACCACGGATGGGTGATATCAAAGACGGGGCAACGAGAAAAAGGCCGGCACAAATATTTGGCCCCAGCCGGGATTCGAACTCACGACAGGCAGGGACAGAAATACACAGTTCAGCGCTCAGACCGGAGCACAATCATGTGCTTTCCAGTTTTGCGCAGCACGTAGGGCACCTCAGTTTTGAGCTGAGGTAGTCGGGCTGAGTTCTTACCTATACAGAAACAGATAGAAGGGTGGGTGGGTGTTTGGGGGTTTAACGTCATTTTCCACCACACAGGGTGATATCAAAGACGGGGCAACGATGAAAAAGTCAGCACAAATATTTGGCCCCAGCCGGGATCGAACTCACGACCCGAGCATTGAAACAGATAGAAAGTTCACCTGGCATGAAGACCCAAGTTTCCGCCCCAGGGGCAGGGGAGCTCGGACTCAGTGTTGTAGGTGCAGACGAATGTCCCCAGCAAGTGGTCGGCTTGACGAAGGTGAACGCCTCGCAGCTGGCAGCTCTCAGGCATTTCTGGCCGCAGTCAACATCAGAGAGAGCAGACGATTCGAACAGCAGATTGTCGCTAAAGATTTGGTTTTCCAGCTGTAGGTTCCGTTCCACCGTTCTTTGTCTCGTGACCTCGCGGCCCGCAACACTGTCCACATTCATCGTCGTTAGGAGTGCGAGGACTATAGCCGTAGCGGAACACATTCTGCGTCGTCAGAATGCCAGGTGGCTCTCGGGTAAACTACGCACGTGACTGTTGACTGCTGAATGATCGCTGCGAGGGTAAGAGTCTGTTTGATTAGTGAGAGACTTAATCTTTGGTGATGGTCTGGTCACTTTTAGACCGGCGGCTCTCGTGGTGCGTTTGAGTAGAGTGCGTGTACGTGTCAGTATCAAATGAACAAATGTCTCGTCTGTTGTCGTCACCACTGGTTATATCAGCAGTTAAGGATAGGGACTACCCTTGAGGGCAAGTAAGAGGCCTTTCACACGCTGAGTGCCTGCAGCGAGATCACACGCTCGCCGAGTGGAGAAATTTCCGTTCACAAGCTACCAGCGTGCACTGGGCGGACAGCGCTGCCGGCCTGGCGCTGGACAAAACACAACGCGCGGTTCAGCAGCGACTGACGTGGCGAGGAAAAAAAAATAGGACCGTGTTCTATTTACAGACGTGGCGACGGCGTCCCTGGGCAGTGCCCCTTGCAAGCCGATTTAACTGGCTGGGAGTGCACTTTACCGCTAGTATGCGAGCAGAATCGTCGCGTGTGAGAGACATCCTATGAAGACACCTTTGAAATAATGTTAAACGAACCTGAATACCATGCACATGCTCAAAACAAAAATCTGACTTTTTTTTCTCTCTCTCTCTCTCTCTTTTTTCAAGTTATATACAAAAGTGCATTTGAAACCATGATGCAAGCTGTAATGCTATTTCACTGCCCTAGAAGTTGGCCTTTGATTTTGATGATTCGGCAATAATATTATCTTTATTTTAAAAAAAATGCTTGGGGTCATTCACGTGTTTTGCTGTTTTGTGAATGTGCACTTCATGTGTTATTCGTCCTAATTTTCATGTTCTTGAAGAAGGCCATCTTATTTTATAAAATATAGTCTCTTCAAATATGTAGTCTTTCACTGACCTCTGTGTGTTCAGTTTTTAAGCCCTGGAAGAAACTTCCCATTTAATCCCGGTAGATTTTTAATTATATATTTACATCCTGTTTTCTTGCATGCTCTTTTATTTTTGATGACCTGGCTTAGAGGGACCTCGCTTAGGCGCGAAATAGTCTTTGTAGCTTGCGCGGCGTAAAGCCCTAAATATCTAAACTAACTAACTAACTAACTAACTCCTAATTTTCCTGAGGTCATCATTACTTACATATTAGTGTAGTCCCCTTCCTTAAAAGGTTTCTGCCTAATTTCCTCTCGTCGTAGCAGAAACGTATTTACCCGCTGCCTCTGGTAGGAACACCTTGAATCAATGGCCATCAATGTTGATATTTTCCTTCAGTGGCGTAACCACGTGATGTGCGAGCTGCGCACACGTACCTCATTATCCGGAAATGGCTGGGTTTCCAATCAATTAATAAATCTTTCTCATGTGCCCGTGGGGATTCCATTGATCCAAGATCGTCAGAGCATGTCTGAAATATTATGTGTGTGTGAAGGTATGAACACTGGTTTCTTTTTCCTGCTATGCAGACTGTTAGCGTGTGAGATTTACTTTCTGGTAACCAATCCTTGATCACGGCAGCCACTTATCCTGGCTGCTCTTGGTCAATAACAATGTATTGTTAATCCTAGCACTCACAGTTCAAGCCAGTGTGACCTTTAGAAGCAACAACGATTTCCGTTACGTTTCGTTATGTGTGGCCTTTCTGGCTGTAAAAGGCCCCCCCCCCCCCCCCCCCCCCCGGTATAGGGGTGGTGGTGATGGGTTTGAGGGTCTATCGTTCTTTTCCACCACTTCTAATAACCGGATTCAGCATTCCAACTTCCCGCCTGTTCTCGCGCGCTTCGCGAGACTTCAGCGCGAAACCTGTACCGGTCGAGCGTGTCGTACAGCAGACGACAGTACGAAAGTAGCGTGGTGTGTTGGCTTTTCGCAGCTTTTGCGTTTGAATTCGAGGAGTGTAAGTAAGAAGCTGGTTCAGCGTGACGGACATGGATGCCATTAGACTCTGGAGAGTGCCCGTTCTACAGAATTTTCTGCGCGAAAGGGGTTTGAAAACTGAACATTGAAAAGGCAGCAAAGAAGAACTCCGCGTGGCACTGGTTTGGGCGTGCCACGTTTTTTGAAAGGAGCCGGTGCCTTCAGCATCGGAGACAACAAAAACCCTAGCAAAAGAGTATGCGGCCCTGCTGGTAGTGAACGGGAAAAGACTTCCAGACCCCTTTACCGAGCTTAGACCCCTTTACCGCGCAAGACGGCGCGAGAACAGGTTCGCGCATGCGTACTGGTAATGCCGAAGAGGTCTATATGCGATATCAAAGACGGGACGACTGGGGTGGGGGTGGGGGGAGGAGGAGGTGGTCCCAGCCGGGAATCGAACTCACGACCCGAGCATTGAAAGTCCAGCGCTTTACCGCTCGACAGTCCCTGCTTTCCCCGATACACCCACGTGGGAAAGAATAGTTCTTATCATACTATTGCTATTGTATATAACTTAATAACATTACCGTTATCAGTTTCGGTTTTCCAGCAAAGCGTGAACGAAGGCAGCAAAACGAGAATGAAATTGAATTTGTTGATGATTCTTACGCTTACAAATCTCTGTCTGTCTGTCTCTCTCTCTGTCTCTGTCTCTCTCTCTTTGATTTTTAAAACCACATTTTACCATTGACTTGACACTCTAAGAACAATGTATACCATGCCTCTTCAACATAGTGACATGTATTTCTACTTGCGTCATCCCAGTGTGGGGAGCCGGGGTGGCCGAATGGTAGAGCGTTGGACTTCTAATGCTCGGGTCGTGAGTTCGTATCCCGGTTGGGGCCAAATATTTGTGCTGGCTCTTGCATCATTGCCCCGTCTTTGATATCACCCGTGTGTGGTGGAAAAGGACGTTAAACCCCCAACCACCCGCGTCATCCCAGTGCAAGTACCAGAATAGCTGCCTTTCGTCTGGGCAGCTGAGCATGACTGTTCTTTTTATAACCCGAGTACTGAATGGCTCCTCTTAAGGCCGGGTACACACGCAATAAACATACAAAGAAAGAACTGATGCTACAGTGAACGTTCCAGAAAACGGAGGACTAACTTGTGAATGATTTTGTAGTTTCGGTCGTAACTAGAAGGGCGAAGCCCTTGTGACTCACGTGTGACCTTGACCTTGACTGGAGGTCACTCAAAAAGACATGCTTACCCGCTGTCCATGCAGAAAAGACCGTGTTAGCGGCATTCTCTTTTTCAGCCAGTCACGACTCACTTCACACCAGGCTCCGCGTGTAGAAGTCGGGGTTAGGGGTTTTAGCCCCGGGTTAGAGTCTAACCTCGAACTAAACTAGCTCTAGGGTTATTTTTTTTTTTATTTTTTTTTGGGGGGGGTGTTGTTTTTTGTTTGTTTGTTTTTTATCAGGAAGCGGGTCCATTCCAGCAAGGTGTCTATGCCGTTATAGAAGGATTTTTGTCTGTCTTTCTTCGCTTCCTTCTTTATTTAATTTTGTTTTGGGGTTTCTTTTTGTCCTAGTCTGGGTGAGGCCCGTAGCCGTGGGTTGAATTAACCTCGAGTTTTACATACGGGCCCAGGTATCTTCAAAATACTGTATGACGACTTGTGGGTGGTCGGTGGTCTCGTGGTTCAAGCGTCTTCGTCACCAATGCGAGAAGTCAGGTTCGAGTCCCACTCGGGGCAAAGAAATTTTCCTTCTCGTACGTGGCACCGTTCATTCGGGGGTTCTCTCCCGGTACTCCGGGTTCCTCCCGCTTTGCCTTGAAACTGTTTAACCCACAAAATTGGAAATGAAATGCAATTCAAAATTCCGAAATGTAAATACCTGAGCTGACCCTTCGCAGCACGTGACTGAAATGTGTTCACCTCCAGTGTGTGAGAGAATGCGTATGATTCACGTCAGCGTGCCTGAGTGTTGGGTTCAGTTCTCGGCCCTTTGAGCCGATTAAAAAAACTGGGTAAAGAGCCTATACCGCAATACTCAGTTTTTGTTATTAATCAGATAAAACATGGTGTGTGTTACGAGTGTCTTACTAGTATGTATTTTGTAATAACCAGTTTTGTCGTCCAGGCTCTCTCTCTCGCGCACGCACGCACACACACGCACACGCACGCACGCACACACACACCGTACAAACAAACTATGCAGAAATTATTTTATTTCCTGTTTTAACGAACGAATCTGCACAGGAATGAAAAAAAAAACCCAAAAAAACCTGATATATCAGAATTTAACCTTGCAAAAAAAAAAAAAAAAAAAAAATCCTTTGGTCCACTCGCTAGACCACGGTAGTGCTAGTGGGCTCACTGGTGGGTGTAGCCGTGGGCGGTGTGCAGAGTGCTGGCGGCGGTGGCGAGAAGAACCCGTAAGACTCTAAACAGCGACACGTCACACCGGGTTCAATCTCCACATCCAGTCCCGCTGGTATGACGCCCACGTTAGGGGCATTGCAGTTGGGACCTGTATTGGGAGAGAAAGCTTAGATGAGAGATTCTGAGAGTCCCCCCCCTCCCACCCCCCCCCCCCCCAAGGTTTGCAATCTTTTACAAAAAAAAAAGGCCACAAGCATTGTGTTTCAAAAAAAAAAAAAAAAAAAAACCCTACCCGTCTGTGCAAAATGCACAGGAAACTGTCACAGTTACAGAGTTTTCAGCGTCCCTGAAACCCGTATAAAAGCCAAGGGCAGCCTAATTTAACAGCTCAGTTTGCGTTTTGACATTGAACGAGAAAGATCGCAGTGGCTAGCAGGCTTCTCGTGCAGCACACAGCACCCCGCTAGACGCTGCAGTGATGTGTCTCACTCACTGACCAAAAGCACCATGAAGTCATCCAGACTCACACGAGGAAGGATTTACAAGCAACTGGCCACATACTTTCACTCGCATTGGTGGCGAAGTCTGAACCACTAGACCGCCGACCGTACCCTTCTGTTGGCTCGCCGACAACCTGTGAGATGCTGTCACTATGCAGGTGTTTCAATGGCTCGATGTTAGTGAGTTATTAGGCAGATTTAGTAGGATTTCATACGGAGGACTTCGTTGAGCAGCGTAACCCATTTGCATGTAATTAGGCACGTTGCGGGTGTCATTAGCCAATCGCAGCGTGTTAGCTGCTCGCGGCCTCTGCCGTGTGAGCCTAATTTACATGTAAATGGGTTACGCTGCTCAGCGAAGTCCTCCGTACGGAGTCCTAATAAATCTGCCTATTCACTACCGAAAGAGCTCAGAACGATTCGCGAGTAGGGAACTGTAGGACGATGGGCTTTTAACTATTATCACATTTTATTAATATTATACAATCGACTCACCATTGGGACACCTGGGACAACACTGATCCGGCGAGTCCTCGGGGTCCACGCAGGGGATGATGCAGTCATAGATGATGTAAGGGCACTGCGCGATACCACCGCTGCACATACAGGGGTAGCAAGGCCCTCTGCCCGGGAAAAACTCTCCCGGTGGGTACGTCACGTTCTCGTACTCGCAGTCGCCGTTGCCCGGTGGAGGTGGTGGGGGTTCTGGTGTTGGAGGTCGAGGGGGTATGGCTGCGGAGTAGGTCGCCATGGAAATGGCTGTGGTCGCTAGAAGCAACGCCAGCATTGTCGGCCTGTGATTGGCGAACAAGTACGTTAGTGACACATGACACATGAATTTACACTGTATGTCTACCGCGAAATGGTAAAAAAGGTCTAAATGCTCATCAAAGCATGGCGCTTATGTCATTTTACCAAATTTATATGAGGTTTGACATCTAAATGATATGGAACTGAGATTACACACTGGAAACTTTTTTATTTTTATTTTTTTTTACTGTATGCAAGCTGGTTTTTGTTTTTTTTGTTTTTTGTTTTTTACTGTATGCAAGCTGTATTGTGTTGCTTCATATCAAGTTTGTCCGAACAGCCTGAATTTAAAAAAAAAAAAAATCTGTAAACAGTAGGCATGCAACCTAAAAACACACTGGCGTGATTTCATAAAAAAGGGAAATTTATTTATTTATTTATTGAGAGCGAGTGAGTGAGTGAGTGAGTGAGTGAGTGAGTGAGTGAGTGAGTGAGTGAGTTTTTAGGGCTTAAAGCCGCGCAAGCACCAAAGACTAATTCGCGGCTGCATTATTTTGAACAAAAAATAGTAGAAATCGGTACAATTCAGATAGTGGCGAAACGTTGATGAGAGTGGATTTTTTTTTTTTAAACATCAGTTTTCTAAGAGGAGGTTTCGAGCTCACAAGTTGACCTGGAAGTGGATTTTGGATCAACCGTGCGCGAAGAGCAAATTGCAAATCTCGGGTAAGGAAATGCGATACTACGTGCTTGCTTTCCACTCATAGAATGATAGAATCGTGGCTAAGAGTTATAGGGATGTCACAACGGCGTTGCGATTCTGCAGGTCTACCAGCGCAAAATGCCCTAAGGGCCCATTAAAACCCGCTTAAATCGGGCGCTCCCTGGGGACGCCGCCGCGACGCCTGTGAATAAAGCACGGTCCTACTTTTTTTTTCTCGCCACGCCAGCAAGTCGTCGCTGACCATGCTTTGCTTTGCGGTGCAGCTGGTAGCCAAAGTGCGCTGCAACAGATGACCGCAACTCCCGCGCAATACACAAGCGGGTGCCTCGCAGGCACTGTACGTTCGACAAGGCCTTAAAACCAGTAAAGAGTAAAGACACCTTTGCGTGACACACGCCAGGAAAAACTTGTCCTTAAGGGCTGACAAGCCATAGGACGTTAAAGATCTAAGCTCCCAACAAAAAGCTTTCCGAAGTGTAAAAAAAAGAATTACAGAGCCGACGGTGCAAGCACAGTCAACTCTGTCACAGTTGCAGTTTTCAGCGCTTCGGGGACCCTTATAAAACCAGAGCACGAGTTTGCCGTGACATTATTTGGCTGTTGGTCAGTGAGCGAGACACAGCGCTACAGTGTCCAGCGCCGGGATGTTGAGTGCTGCACGATCTTTCTCATTCAACGTCAAAACGCAAACTGAGCTGTGAATCAGGCTGCCCTTGGCTTTTATTGGGGTTTCAGTGACGCTGAAAACTCTGCAACTGTGACAGAGTTGACTGTGCTTGCACGGTCGACTCTGTAAATTTTTTTCACACTTCGGAAAGCTTTTTGTTGGGAGCTTAGATCTTTAAGCTCAATTTCGATCGACATCTTTGTGCGCCACTTGGACAGAAGATTTGAGAAGGCGAGAAGTTTACCAAGGTAGGGTCTGAAGACCCCTTCTTGTGGACGCTCTTATTGTAAGAGGCTGAAGGTCCAGGATTGTGTATGTATTTTAATGCCAGAGATGATAATTATTCACTTATTTGTTGGTATCAAACGATTCCCTGTATGACTTGTTTTAGGAATCTCCATATTCATTCTTCAATTCAATTCAGTTCAATTCAATAATTCTTTGTCCTCAAGAGGAGGCAATTCGGTTGCAGCGTAAAAACAGACAACCACATACACAATATAACATGTCCCAATAATTAAATATGTAATATCACAACAATAACACTCACACACACACACACACACACACGCACGCCCCCCCCCCCCCCCCCCACACACACACACACACGCACGCACACACACTTTTCGTGTTTTAGGACGAGCCAGAAGGAAAAATTGTGATTTTATCAAACAGAAAAGTTCTATAGAACAGAACTGAACTGAATTGAACTGACTAGAAAAAAAAGGGCAAAATGACACTAATTCATACCTGGTAAAGGTGAAGCGAACTGTGAAACGAACTGGAGCCAAACACCAAGCAGCTGTGACCCTGGACGTCCGACGCTGACTCACTGTCTGCATGAAGCTGACATCCAATTTCGGCTTCTTTATATAGATTCCCTAAAGAGATAAATCATACATAATGAGATAAAATCTACCGACCGAGTGTGCTCTCAGGGGGGGGGGGGGGGGGGGGGGGGGGGGTACGCTTTCCTGTCGCTGCAAACGTTTTCCACTGTCGGTGAAAAGTGCAGCAATTATGGGTGTTAAGCACTTCTATGACATGGTTGTTTTTGATGGTCACCTCTGTATGAGTGTTGGCAAGAGGGATGCGGGAAGACAGACAGCGCACAGCAGAGTGTCCAGGGTGCGGAGTAAGTGAGTGAGTTTTTGAGGCTTAACGCCGCGCAAGCCACAAAGACTAATTCGCGGCTAAGTGTGTCTGCACTACGTGAAAAAAACAAAACAAAGATGTAAACTGATCTACGGGGCAATATAAACCTAGGCCATGCAGGAGACGCTGCACCTTCACGCTAATTTCCCGGTTACAAAAAAGCGTAGAAAACAAATAACAATTAAAACTAGGTAAAACAAAGATAAATACTCAGCGCATATACAGCAAATATTGCAACTTATCATCTCCTAGGCGCAATAAACCAGTTCGCAGCATATGCCCAACACCACTTATTCCTAACCACTGGTGGTGCAGACGCGAGTGAGGTCCAGGGTGCGGTTGTGTCGTAGAGTATGTAGATGGACTGTCACACGCCGGCACAGAACTTAGTTAGCGCGGAGCTACGATGGCTGAGCTCAGTTTCAGTTTGTTTCAGTTTGTTTATTTACTCTTCAAGACCTCCTGGGGGCATGTGAAGGAGAAAAAAAAACCCCAATAAACAAAAACAAAAACCGAAAAGACCACAGCAACAGAAACAAAACACAAACAAAGCAAAGCATGCCAAAGTAAAAAAGAAAAGAAGACACACAAAAGTGCTAACATAGCAAACAGAACAAAAAAGAAACAAGGAGGAACGGCCCCGTCCTACAAAGTTGTTTCTCCAAATTTCATTTTGTCTGTTTTGTTGTTATTGTTGCCGGTTCTCCCCTCTCCAAGTTCTACCAATGACACTAGATCCTCTACGACCTCGACCGATTAGTCACGTGACTGGGGGTGGGGCCGGGTGGGGGGAGAGAGAGAGAGAGAGACAGAGAGAGAGAGAGAGTGGGTGGGTGGGTGTTTAGGAGTTTAACGTCCTTTTCCACCACGTAAGGGTGCTTTCTAAGACGGGGCAACGAGAGAAAGGCCAGCACAAACATTTGGCCCCAGCCGGGATTCGAACTCTCGACCCGAGCATTGAAAGTCCAACGCTCTACCATTCGGCCACCCTGGCTCCCCAGAGAGAGAGAGAGAGAGAGAGAGAGAGAGAGAGAGAGGTCAGTTCCGTGAACTAAACATTTGACGTCAGCCTCAGGCAGGTCGTCATACACAGACAGAGAGATGACGTCAACAAATGTTGACAAAACAATGTTCCTCTTTTGGAAATTTAATAAATGTCTTATGTCTTATGTCTTATGTCAATTCCGCGAACTAAACATTTTCACGTCAGCCTCTAGCACTGCCATCGTCTGAGGAAGCTTATTTATGTCTTGTGATTTCCCTGTTGGCTTTGTGGCTTCCCCGATTGAATTATTTTTCACATGAAATCTGGAAGATCTAGAGGGCTGGTGAAATGTCGGAGGCAGTGACGATACTTGCTTATTTTGTCTGTGAACTAAGCGTTTGACGTCAGCTTCACACTGGTGGTATGACAGATGATGCTTGTGCATGTCTTGTGATTTCCCTGTTGCTTTTGTGACTTCCCTGGCTGAACTAATTTTTACATAAAATCTGGAAGATCTAGAGGGCTGGTGAAACATGGACTAGAATACCTTGGATTGTACTTATGAAATCGAAAGTTTGGAACTCTTTTGACCGGTGCTTCTCGCAGAAACTTGAAAAAGTTATGTTTATCTAAAAGTTCAGTTATTCTAAATGCTAAAGATATAATAGTGCAGTAGTTCCTGTCATATGTGCAGTTGTCACACTACACAAAAACGCCGGGATGATAAGTAATTTGCAGTAGTCTTTTCATAGATATTTGATCTTATGTGCAAACCACCCCTACCTCGGAAATATTTTTTTTACACAAAACCAGTCAGAGCTACAGAGCTGTAGCACGAATCAAGGCAGTGTGATTGGGTGAACTTCCAAAGTCTAGAAAATGAAGGAATTTGAACAACTTTTTCGAAAAAATTCTTAACATGACCGATACAGACTCGGTTACAAGGAAGCGCATTACAAACATCATGTACAGAATACATGCAAGGATACAGTGTAAATGCAATAAAAATTACGGTGTGTATCGGTGTGCATCAGTGTGTGTGTGTGTGTGTGTGTGTGTGTGTGTGTGTGTGAGAGAGAGAGAGAGAGAGAGAGAGAGAGAGAGGGTGGGTGGGTGGGTGTTTGGGAGTTTAACGTTCTTTTCCACCACGTGTGAGTGAGAGAGATAGAGAGAGAGAGAGGGTTGGGTGGGGGAGTGTGTGGTGCACCTTCCCTTAGGACAGCAACAATATGAATTACTCACAATTACCGACAGCTACGCAAGCTGACATACACAATGTCCCAAAACGACGTTTGGATTTCCACTTATAGGGTCTAGGCAGCAGGCAGATTGAGAAGCACAATAGCAAGAAGCACGAAGACAAAACGATTTTTTTTAAATGTCAAATAAAGAAACAGAGGAATGTATAGGGACCAACGCTACTACTTTTATGCTCACAGATCGTGCCCAGCTGTTATCTATCCTCGCACATTTCAGACACCGGGACAGTGACAGAGTCTGGAATGCCGGTACCAAGTCAACAGAAACATACCCGATTATGACTTGGCGACCACACTGAGTGAGCCAGTAGTGTAACAACGGTCACAGAATTTGAGTCTTCGGTCGTTCAGGCAAAGTCTAAAGAACACTGTATCGCATTAAGAGCTGTAATAATCAAGGTGGAGAGAGGTGGGGGAGTGTGTGGTGCACCTTCCCTTAGGACAGCAACATCGTAAGAACAGGCGATAGTTAGTTAGTTAGTTAGTTAGGGTTTATCGCCGCGCAAGCAACAAAGACTAATTCGCGACTACGCAAAAGTTTCCCTCTGCCAGGTCGTTAAAAGGGTAAAAAGGTAATCCGCAAAGCAAGATGTAAATTTTACATTTAAAAAATCTGTCTGGTCTAAATGAGATAAACATGTTCATCAAAAATCACGAAGCTAGGTAGGTCAAAGAAAATCCATATTGCATGAGAGACTAGATGTTATAAAACAAGTTGGACAGGCTCCTTCAAGAACCGGGGAACCGGGATAGCCGAATGGTAGAGCGTTGGACTCTCAATGCTCAGGTCGTGAGTTCGAATCCCGGCTGGGGCCAAATATTTGTGCTGGCCTTTTTCTCGTTGCCCCGTCTGCCCCGTCTTTGATATCACCCTTACGTAGTGGAAAAGGACGTTAAACACCCAAACACCCACCCACCCTTCAAGAACCCGAAGATGCTGTCCGGGGGGGGGGGGGGGGCAAAGATGGAAGTAGCCCATTTAACAAAGACAACTGCACAATAAAGGACAATGCAAACCTAACCTAACCCAACCCCAAGCTACTAAAGATAAAAGAAGAGAAAATAAACCAAAAGATGCAAAGTCCGAAAAGAAAAGATACATACCAAAGAAGCCGGTGTCAACTAGCCGCCGTCAAGTCCCAGTCCGCACTGAAGAAAACTACTCACTAGTCACCAGCCCAACGACAGTGACTACTAGTACTCACTAACATGGCAACGGCTACAAGTGAAAACTATGAACTAACAACCCTATGACGTGACAAAACTGAACTCAGAAAAGAAACACGGACAAAAAGCACCACTTACTTCTGTATTATTATTAACAACAACAACTTACTTAGGCCCTTGGCTCCACGTGGAGCATAGGCCATCGACAACCCTTCGCCATCGCACTCTGTTCTGGGCTAGTCTTGCCACTCCAGTCCAGTTGGTCCCCTGCTTACATAGCTCTGCCTCAGTGTCCCGCCTCCAGCTGTTGCGAGGCCGGCCTCTCTTCCTTTTCCCCTGCGGGTTCCATGTCAGGGCTTGGCGTGTGGTGCTGGATGCTGGCTTCCTGAGGGTGTGTCCAATCCAGCCCCACTTCCTCCGCAGGATCTGCTTGGCCACTGGTTCCTGCCCCGCTCGCTTCCACAGCTCTTCATTCCGGATCTTCTCTGGCCATCGGATGTTGAAGATGCGCCTCAGACAGGTGTTGAAAAATGTCTGGATCTTCTGCTGCATCGTCTTCGTTGTCCTCCATGTTTCGCATCCGTAGAGCAGAACTGACTTCACGTTGGAGTTGAAGATGCGAAGTTTGGTTCTTATGCTGACAACTTTGGATGCCCAGACGTTCTTCAGCATGACCATTGCTGCCCTTGCCTTGCCGATTCTGGATGTGACGTCTCGGTCTGTGCCTCCCTGTCCATCAACCACACTCCCCAGGTAGACAAAAGACTCCACCTCCCTGATGGGCTCTCCACCGACTGTGACTGGTGTGTTGGCAGTGGTGTTGATCTTCATCAGCTCGGTTTTCTTCCTGTTGATCTTGAGCCCTGTTCCGGCTGATGTGGCTTCCAGGCACGTAGTCTTGTCCTGCATCTGGCTGTGGCTGTGAGACAGGAGCGCCAGGTCGTCCGCGAAGTCGAGGTCATCCAGCTGCGTCCAGAGTGTCCACTGTATCCCGTTTTTCCTGCCTGCTGTAGTGGTCTTCATGATCCAGTCGATGACCAGGAGGAAGAGAAACGGGGACAACAGGCATCCCTGGCGGACTCCGGTCTTCACCTCGAAGCTTTCTGACAACTGGCCGGCATGGGAAATCCTGCAGCTCATGTCTTGGTAGGTGCACTGGATCAGGGAGATGATCTTCCCGGGAACTCCATAGTGCCTTAGCAGCTTCCACAGCGCCTCTCTGTCTACACTGTCGAAGGCCTTCTCATAGTCTATGAAGTTGATGTAGAGGGGGGAGTTCCACTCCAGTGACTGCTCCACAATGATGCGTAGGCTGGCAATCTGGTCAGCGCAGGACCTGTTCCTGCGAAAGCCTGCCTGCTGGTCTCGGAGCATGGGGTCGACTGCCTCTCTCATCCTCTCCAGTAGAATTCTGTTGAGAACCTTGCCTGGCACTGACAGGAGCATGATCCCTCGGTAGTTGCTGCAGTCCCTGAGGTCCCCTTTCTTTGGCAGCTTGATGACGATCCCTTCTTTCCACTGGGCTGGCACCTCTTCCTTCTCCCAGATCTTGCTGAACAGGCTGTGCAGCATGTTGACGGCTGTCTCTGTGTCTGCTTTAATGGCTTCTGCTGGTATCTCGTCCGGCCCTGCAGCTTTCCCATTTCTCAGTGTCATGATGGCTTTCCTGATCTCCGCCTTAGAGGGCTTGTCGCAGTTGATGGGTAGTTCTGTCTCAGCTGGTGGGATGTCTGGTGGTGTTTCAGGGATGGGGCGATTTAACAGCTCCCTGAAGTGTTCTGCCCATCGCTTCAGCTGTTCCTCAGTTGTTGTCAGTGGGTGCCCGGTCTTGTCCTTCACTGGTTTGTCTGTCTGCTGAAATTTGCCCGCGAGCTTCTTGGTCACCTGGTACAGGTCTTTTAGATTCCCTTGTCGGGCTGCTTCCTCTGCTTGACTGGCCAGGTTGTCGATGTAGTCCCTCTTGTCCTTCCTGGTGCTCCTCTTCACTTCTCTGTCAGCTGCTGTGTATTCCTCTTGTGCCTTTGCCTTAGCTCTTCTTGTTCGGCTCGTGTTCAGTGCAGTTTTCTTCTCTTTCCTAACTTCCAGCTTCTGGATGGTATCAGCAGAGATCCATTCCTTATGTTGGGTCTTTCTCTTGCCAAGGACCTCTTCGCATGTGTCGTGCCAGAGTTTCTTGCTGTGTTCCCACTGTGTCTCGATGTCCATTTCACTGTCTTCTATCAGGTCTTGCAGTGGCTGGAACCTGTTGGAAAGGCTGATCCGGAATGCTGCTTGTGTGTCTGTGTTCCTGAGAAGTCCAACGTTGTACCTGGTCCGTGTGCTGTTGGCGTTGGTGTGCCTCTTAAGCCGAAGTCTCAATGTTGTTGCAAGAAGGTGGTGGTCTGATGATACATCGGCACCCCTCATCACGCGCACATCCCGCCACGATCTCCTGAACTTCCGGCTGATGCAGATGTGATCAATCTTGTTCTCCGTGACATGGTCCGGCGATCTCCATGTGGCCTTGTGGATGCGCTTGTGTGGGAAGATGCTGCCTCCTATCACTAGCTGGTTCAGGGCACAAAAGTCTGCAAAGCGCTCGCCATTTTCGTTCATCTGTCCCAGTCCGTGTGTTCCCATGGTGTCCTCATAGCCTGTGTTGTCTGATCCAATCTTGGCGTTGAAGTCTCTCATCAGTATGGTCATGTCCTTGGCTCCTCCTCTATCTATCACTGTCTGCAGTTGTTGGTAGAAGTCATCTTTTTTCTCCTCTTCCGCATCATTGGTGGGAGCGTAGCACTGGATGATGTTCAGCTTGATGTCTTTTTTCTTGGTGATGAATTTGGCTGTGATGATGCGGGAGTTGACAGGTTCCCAGCCGATGAGTGTCCGCTGTGCCTCCGGTGCCAGCATCAGGGCCACGCCCTCAGTGTGGGGGGCTCCATCCTCTGTGTGTCCAGAGTACAGCAATTGCTCTCCCGATGAAAATCTCAGCTCTCCTGTCTGTAGCCACCTTGTCTCACTCAGTCCCAGTACTCCTATCTTGTAGTTCTTCATCTCTCTTGCTACTTGTATGGTCCTTCCTACTTCATACATTGTCCTGATGTTCCATGTGGCTACTCTCGTTGTTGTCCTGGGTGTTAGAAGGGGGGTCGGCCTTGCAGCTTCCTTTCGGCTTTCACTGCAATGCGTCATAGGTCTCCGGGATGGAGACCCTTCCTCGCCCAGGTGAATGTCTCGGTTTGTTGCTGTCGATGCTTCAG